>BLKM01010103.1:0-453172 GCA_013340265.1 Coptotermes formosanus | reverse complement strand
GTTCTCATGTTGGTTTTGTTGTACTGATGTGGCAGTTCTACCTACGTTTTCATGTTCTCATGTTGGTTTTGTGTTGTTTTGTGTTGTGGTGTGTTCTGGTCCGGTACTTGATCGTGTTGCCTGTTCAGTGGGTGTCAGCTATTTTTGTTTTCTTTTCTTTATTATGGGATGAGTGTGCCGAAAATTGGGTTTTTGGTAATGGTGTCATTGTTATTTAGTTGTTGTTTCTGTTGGTTGTGGTTGCATATGTGGAATTTCCGAATGATGCTCAAGCGTTTACGTCTGTTTGTTACAGATAGCGTGTCCATTGTATTATCGAAGCTTCCACGCGTGTGTTTTTATCTCCAGTATATGCTCAGCGTAGTTCTAGCTGTTTGTATTGTTGTTCTTGATGGAGTATATGTCTTGTTTCTGTCTCCTTGAGAGGAACTTCCAATGCGTCCCACGTATTTTAATGAGAATAAACAAAATAGAGCAGCCTATATTATTGTATTGTATAGAAATATTGAATTGAAATAAAATTATTCCGTCCCGTGGCACAACGGGACGAAAAGAATGAAGACATTGAAGAACAATGAAGGTTGTTTGTTACAGAAAAGAGACACTGAAATACTGGAGGTAACTTGAATTCGACCTTCTGGGTATTGCAACGCTGTCAACTAGCGCAGATATAGGCCTAAATTAAGATTTTTAAGTTCGCACTACTGTGACTGTAAAGAGTGATCCTGCGGGTGTGTGAATCTGTGTAATATGGTACACATTTATTGAATCACACGGTGTAACATCCAAGGAAATGGTAACTTATATTACCAGCGAATCTGGAATTAGGCTTAAAACTATTGGCTACAAACGCACAGAGTGAAAACAAATAACATTTTAAACACTTCTGAAAATAAGAGTTCATGGATGCCTAGTGAAAGAGGTAGAAATCAACTACACCTGGAGTCTTCAGAATTAGGAATGTAAGTCTAATCGTGATTGTTGTTGATAATGATCCTGTGGGAGAAAATAGAACTAATTTTAGATACATTTCACGAGATTTGGCCACTCGGAATATCGACACCCATAATGGTATACAAGTCGTGCAAGATACAGCGTCATCACACCCTGAATTACTTCCTGATGTACCTGATGTCATCAGATAAGGCGAGAATGCTGAAGAAGAGCAGACTTCAAAGGAACCGGAAGGGGGTTTCTCCCACTCCAGACCGTGATGTTGACGTCAGACAGCGCTATGTATTCTCATTGGCTGCGGGTGTGGCCTGCGCAAGGCGGGGTCGATATAGGCTTAACACATTTCGTGTTACCCAGAATGCTTTGCAGCTCGAAACCCCAGCCAGGCTGGTCATAGGCCTTCCTGAGGGGGATTGAAGCTGAGTGTCGAGTTGAACACTGAAGTGAGAGGAGGTTAGCGCCACGACCTGCGGACCGACAACAGGAGTATGTAACACTTCTGTTTGGGCGTGTAGTGTTTATGTATGTGTGTGTGTGTGTCTTTACTGTGGAGTGGCGGAAGACTGCAGTCAACATGAACCTGTGTGTTGCTGAATATACAGTGTATGACACAACGGCGGCACATTTTATAACGAATGCGAAGAATGCTCTGCTGTGTTGATCTTGCACGTCTGAGGTAAACATATATGTCAGTCCCCTGTTCTTCTTCTTTTTTTTTATCAAAGGAGTGTACTTGCTGTAATTGTGTATTAATTTGCAGAGAGATTTCACCTCTTTTTATTGCGTCTTGTCATGTTTATCCGTCTGCTTCTATCTCCCACTTCACTCGCATCCTTCATTTCGCCCTCTTTCGAATATTGACAAAACATACCATTGCAGCCACCGCTGCCAGAGTCAGCGACCAGGGGAGAACTTCTGGTTTTTTCCCCCTCACCCTCTAAGGGTCATATTCCTTTCCCTTTTTAATACTTTGTGTATTTCCACGTCGCCCTTGGCGACCAGAAGTTTCCTTGCCCTCCGGATTCCTTAGTATCGACCACCCTGTCGGAGTAATGCAGCTGTAATCAGTGAGTGAGAGAGAAAGAGAGACGGATAGTGAGAATGGGAGAGAGTGAAGAGAACGAGAGAGAAGTTTGGATGTAATGTGCGCTCCTCTTTCCTTTATCGGCTAGCTAGAATGTGTGTATTGAGTGGAACTTCTCTGCGCATGCACAACGTTGCCACATGTACCCTACCATGCAGTTAATGTAGTTGAGCGTGGGAAGTTCAGTACGTGGCAACCGTGCTTTGTCTCGTGATAGTTTGCTGCTGCTACTGATGTATGTTGGAGCCGGCCTCAGACAGGCACAGTGCATTTCATGAATGAGAATGAGTATCTTTTGACGGAATTGGGTGTAACAGATCGGGTTTCCAAGCTGGGAAGTTATATACTGCAAGAACAGAAAGTGGTTTTATTCAGCTGGTGACATAAAAGTAATTTACATTTACCACCCCTCTTAGTTCATGTTGCACGTTCCTGTGTCTTATCTTAACACCAGAAGTTTTACAGCGCATACTACTTAGTGGCCCAGAAGTCAGTTAAGCGGTTAGTAAAATGTGTTGTAAATTCCTGTGTTACTTTCCGAATTTACAAACATTGTTCTAATTGAAATCGTCCATGTTCAAGTATATAAGTCACAACGCAGTTTACAAATTGACTGGCATAACTCTGTACCATCATCAGAGTTTTCAAATGTTAACTGATTTCGTATTACCATAATATTGAAATCTTCTGGGATGTTAGGCCGTTGGGTAAGTAGTTCCCGACGTTTCGAAGGTTCGTGATGCCTTCTTCAAAACGCTGGGGACTATACACTTATCGACACAGCGTGATATGCCAGACGACCTGAATCGTCAGCAACACCACTGAGAGAACTTCAGATCTTGCAGGTAACATTCCGTGTTATTTTCCATGGTTGTAAAGCTTGATTTTTCACCATACACAAAGCGTACATGAAAGCGAAGTGTTGGGATGAGTATTTGGCCCTAGGGGGGAAAAAAATAGACGTAATTTGGGGGTGCAGAAAATCGCAAAATGAGACGCGCCGTAATGTGTACCCTGCATCTCATAAAATATATCGTGTCTGAACCAAAGAGAATAGGATGGCGGGACATGCAACACACGCAGGAGACAAGAAATAGAAATAAAAGCTCTATACAAAATGCCAAGGCAACATGCCTTCTGAGGGTGGGAGGATGATAGTGAAATCTGTCACACAGTATTAGGGTGTGCGGATTTATCTGGCTGAAGATATGGTGCAGTGCCGGGCTTCTATGAACACCGAAATGAGCTGTCAGGCCCCATACGCGGGGAGGAGTAAAGGGGGAGGGGAGATTTATTGACTAGACAAGCAGTTCAGCTGCTTAAAGGCTGCGCCACGTGGTTACCTGAAATACTTTTCATAACGTGAAGAAATTTTGCTAGTAGTGCCCGAAAACAGTGGCATGTAATTGTACTGAGGATTCAGTTGTGTTGGCCTTTATTGAAATATGAATATTACCGGCACGAAGGTCAGTCCTTTGCTTTAATGCAAGCAGGATAGATCTCAGTAGACACCGCTAAGACCCTAACAGCACGTGCTAGTCGCCTGTTCACACTTCTCTGTGGCACATTTAGTCTGGCATGTGACGGTTGGGCGTTCAGTTCCAGACGTTTCGAAGGTCGTAGTGCCATCATCTTCAGGGTCAAGCAGCACAAAGTAAAGGCAGTACGCTCCTCCGAAACGTTTTAGACAATATACCAGACGATACGGCGTAAGGGCCCGGAAGTCTTTAAGCAACACCGCTATGAGAAACTCGTATCTCTGTTTCTTTGTTAATGTCATACTACAGATGCAGCCGGGTCCAATTCGTAGCTAATCTGCGTGTTGAGTCGAAGACTGTGTTACAGTACATAACTCTGACAATTTTTGTTAATATTATTAAAAGTTAGAAAATTTATTAATTATAACGTAATGCACACAGATTACTTTAACTTACTGTAACGCTGTACCCATTTCTGTTTCTTTATAGAAATCAAAATTTAAAACCTCCAGGCGTAAAAATTATTGTGGTACTCGCACCATCAGAATCGCCACATAAATTGTCAGTAGCATCTTCTGGACGTACAGCACATATGCTGTTACCTGGCAACACTGATATTTGAGACCCGGCAACTAGGCCTTTACGCCCTACTATTTGTATGCCACGGACATTTCCGATTTCGGTTCTTGGTAGAGCAACTCGGCTACTCTTTCATACCCAACCACTAATTGCAGGCGCTTTGGCGGTAAACCTTTAGGGTAATTTGGATTGTGTTCTTGAATGGTTAACCAAGTAACCAATCCATTTTTACGTTGTTTATTCCGTGCATTGGTAATAAATAATTTATAATAATTCACCAACGAGTGCACAGTTTTTTTACACAGTTGTTTTGTATAAAAAACAAATCGCCTACGTGTTTCGATCCCTGAGGGATCATTATCAAGGAGTCTGTATCTCAAGTGCCTCTATATAAGAAATGAAGAAAGTAATTCATAAACTAAATTTAGCAGTGTATAAGCTGCGTTCTTAATGTCTTATACAGAGGCACTTGATGTAGCCTACAGACTCACTGATGATGATCTCTCAGGATTCGAAACGTGTAGGAATTTTTATTTTTTTTAATATAAAATAATTGTGTAAGTATAAAAAATTGTGCATTTGTGGGTGACTTATTATAATTAGTAACCAGTCAAATCTTTACAATTAATTACATTTCTGGGCAGCTAGAATTTGAGACCCGTCACTGTTTCTCCTACGTGAATGGACACCCTCATACTGTTTGAGATCCGATAACTGTTTGCAGCTTCCACTCAGATTCATCATGTTTTGGTACAGAAGAAGGTTACTCAAATGGCCCGTAACTAATACTTGGTCTTTCGTAGTAGCTGACTAGGATACAGACAGCTACTGCATCAGATGTTCGCAGTACGTAGACGAGCAACGCAAAATTTGATGTGGAGGTATTTATTTTTGTAAACCGAAAAACGAAGTTAATATGAGATTAAAATGTGAAACAGTTTTGCGAGGCTTTTGCACGCTGGATACGCACTGGCCTTCGTCGGGATATACAGTACCTAGCTGCACTTGAACTGAAAATCGTGGCGTCTTTGAGGAAGAGGAGGAGAGGGGAAGCAATAATGTGTTGGGGGTAACTGTTATCTTGCAGGTAGTATTAATACTTGTGGGAACACGTGGAAGTGCACGATACACTGTAACAGACGAACTCACTTTGAAAAAGCCAGGCAATACAATTGTCTGCTTCACCTCTCTGCCGATCATTCGAAGAGGTGGACCCATCCACCTGCATGATTCCGCCCAGAATGAATGGAATATCATTTCTAAGAGCAGATCATGCCGCGACTTGTGTGGAACAAGATCTGCTCGTCGAAATCCTGTGTCTGTTTACAGTCTACACCGGCACTTAACTACCGTTTGAAATTCGGCCACCGTCTTCGGTTTATATGCCGATACTCTGAAATTATTTGATTTCCAGTCAACTTTTAGGCCCATGATTTGTGCCCAAACTCGCATGTGTTGTTTTACATCCAGAGTTCAATCGAACACTTGAAGTGGCGGTATATATTTTTGCCACCAAGGGTTTGAGGCTAGTTTTATAATAGAAGGCCCTGTTGTTCAGCGTTCAGGAATGTTTCTCCTTCTGGTCTACTGCCATCACAGGTGATCGTCCTCTTCTTTTATCCGTTTGAAACACATTGTTATCTGTAGGTGCCGTCTGCCGTAACAGTTTGGAGCGCTACGTTTTGCACACACGGTGGGTGTCGCTGCTTCATGTGGCGAGCAGTCACAGAGAAACGTCGATCGTTTTCATAAACAGAACTGATTAGTCCGTGTAATGGAGAGGAAACTCGTTCTTGCGCTCTATGAACAGAACTTTTATAGCTATATAATTTAGGTAAATTTAAATCTTTAAAGACATAATTGACTTTGCAGGTTGTTCAGAGGAACTTGCAAAGAGACAAGACTTGAACGGACGGAAGCATCGTTATCGATTGTAAATCATCAGTTCATGTTAAATAGAAATAGGGTTTGGTGACCTGGACACGCAAGATATATTCCTCTGTTAAACCAAACTTTCCGAAAGTAGGGCCATAATGACTGTAGTTTAAACTCACAAGTAAGTATGTGAAGGTAACATTAAAGGTAAGGGTCATACTGTAGCATGCCATGAAGGCACAGAGGGGAGGTAGAGGCATAGCTCCACTCTTTCTTTAATCTTGATGCTAGAAAGGGTTGGGTGGTCAACGCCACGCCCCGGCCGCTTTACCCCGAGAAAAAATACCCGATACTCATTTTACAGGAAATTTACACTTTCTGGGTTATTATCAAAACAATTACAAGATTTTCTATATTGTCTTCACCTCATAATAGCATGGCGGAATCAATTTGGGCCCAGGTATTATTTCTGAGGAGTACTGGTCCTCACAACCTTCACTTATTCTCGTGTGGTGTAACCATTATTAACGTGATAAACAGCAGAACGTTGACCGCCGGATTAATCCAAACCTCTGTCGTCGGGCATAGGCATAATACATTTAAGTATGTTAGACAAGTGTCCAGGCGCCACTTATTTGTGGGTCCCCGTCACATAAGTCGCTTCATTGTACCGTTCTGGCGCCTAAAATTTTAAGGTGGCTGCTAGATTCTTTGACAATTTGTGCACCCCTGCATTAGGCCCCTATCGAGTAGTCACAGTCCGTTTGCGGTAGAGTTGCACAGTGATTGCGGACGTATATTCCGTGCACGTTGTTTAATTTACGTCCAGTTCTTTGAAAGCACTTCTTTCACGCTGAAGGCTGAATGCTATAGAAACAGTCCTCGATGGCAGTTTTAGTCTTCAACGTTTGCTACACGCAGTTGGAAAACGTGCCCCTTTACAGTGCCCCAGAGTGAATTATCGCATACTGTCAGGTCAGGACGAGATCATCTTATATCTTATGATTGATTTAAAGAAGCTGTCTGGAGTTGAGACTGCAGGCCCCTGCAGAGATACATGATGTGATGGTTATTGAATAATGAATTGGGAATAACGTGGAAACAAATGGTCAGGGTCTCATTTGAGATAGGTATTTACTGCGATGGAGTGAGGTGACTGTGGAGGCCTTCTGTCAGGACGGCCGGTGTCTCACCCCAGACGGGCATGTCCAGAATACAAACAAGTGAGAAGCGTGATGGCTTGAACCAGCTTGCTCGATACGCAACCCTGTCCACTGGCGTGTTATTCCGGCAGCTCTTTCTCAGAGCACATAGCTTTGCAGCTTCATGCTGTAGAATACTTTGATCCAGCACCTCTCTCACACAGCTGTAGAATGAACCGCGTTTGCAGCTTGTTCAGATATATCGTGTGATTGACGTTTACTTCAGAATATTGAAAGGCTGAAATTGCAAAACATGTCAAGGCAGATCGTTGGTGCTGTACATTTTCTTGCATGAAAAGTAGACATTCTTGAACGAGTGCTGAAACAATCTGTACGCTCATCTGAGGGAAGTAATGTCTCGTCTTGTCATGGGTGGCATTGCGCTGTCAGAACGCCCTGGAGGGAACCTCCGTTTAGTTCCTGTTTCATTAATATGCCCACAATTGTGCCTTTGTTACTAAACGTAACTGTGTTTGCATTATTTTTGCAAGGTTGAGTAAAGAATGATTAGTCCAGAGGATCATTTCACATTCATTTATGTAGCCTTCTTCAGCAGGGTTCAACTATGTTCACGTTTTCTCAACATTTTCGCGTTGATTTCTGTAGCCTTAAATACTATTATTCGACTGTGTTAAAGCGATGTCAACATTTTCGCGTCAGTTTCTGTGTGCAGGTTGAACGGGATGCTTCACGTACTTTCACGTGGTCTTGGCATTTTCACATTGCTTCCTACAGCCATCTATAACAGGATGTTTCAGCTATGTTTATTTGGTCATGATACTTTTGTCTTGATTTCTGTGGTCATTTTGAACAGAATTCTTCAGATATATTCAGGTGATCTCGACCATTTCGCGTTTTATTTCTGCGATCGTCTTAGCTATTTCTGTTTTTGTATGATACCTACTTTCCCGCGTTTATTTCCGTGATCGTCTCGAACAGGAATCTTCATCTGTGTATATTCACATCATCTTGACATTTTCGCGTTGATGCCTTTGGTGGTTGGTGTTTACGTGGTCTCGTTACTGTCACGTTGATTTCTGTTCATACGATATGGACTGATGCTGGAGGACCAGATAATGTCCAAAATACACGCCTCGTACCTCTGCAAAAAGACTGGTCTTGTGCCTTACTAGCCCATAAGACATGTCTGTTGTTTATCGTAATCATGAAACCAGCGATGACGAAAATTTTTTTTCTTATATCTTGCGACCGCAAGTGTTCTGTTTTATCAGAATGTTCGAAATGTAAGCAAGCAGTTCTAAGGGAACATACTTTTTCATAAAAAGGGATTTATGGCTAACCTTTAGACTGGAAACTTGGACGTTGCCGAGTTTGTAGTGCTGTGTTCACAGCTGGTTAAGTAAATAACTCATGCCTTTGCGTGACCAAACATACTACCAATGATCAAGAAATATTAGTTTACTTCACTAGCCGCATAAAGGATTCGCTGTAATTTTTTTACAGCTGCGCGGACCTGCTACTGCTTTGAGCAGAAAATTTTTCCACGACCTGACGATTGCGCGGCACTTCAAAAGTTTTTTGTAAAAGTAATATGCATAATAAGAATATTTACAATGAATACTGAAAAATTCCAGTTGCGCGGCAACAATTCAGTGTGCGCGGGAACATTTCAGTTACTGCGCGGCTGCGCACCCGCGCAACTTAGAGGGAACATTGCCTGCATGCTAAATTACGTATTTACATGTGGTGTGAGACAATGTCTTTGTGGAACTGCAGCCTCTAATGGGCGGTAGGAGACTTATGTAACATGCTTGCCGAAGCTTATTAATTTTCTACCTATCAAACCCTGTTTTCACTTATAGGCAATTTGTTGGACTTTTTTTCGACTTTAGCACATCGCGATGAAGCTTTTTATCCAGAGGACGCAAAAAGAATACCAAGCCAATGTCAGGAATGAAGAAAATGGAATTTTGGAACTCATAGTACTTTTTTTTTTTGCTAAAACTAAAGGTTTAAAGTTTGCAGAATAATAGGCGCTCGCGTTTCCCACTGTCGACAGGGGTAACGGGTCTACGTAGTCTATTGTGACTCGGATTGATACTTCGGGTTTGTTTGCTTTCTAATAGGAATCGAAAATTGGTGTGCGCAGTTTGGTAAAATATCAGTAACAAAACTAAACCGATGACTTCTAAAGGCAGATATTCCACTCACTGCAAAATAACAATTTTAAATGAAATTTGTAGGACAGTTTGTCTGTTTCAGGTGGGCCTGTTTGAGATGCGACGTTTCTATGGTGCATACGATAAAACGCGTATAGGCCATATAGGCTGATGTCATTGTGTGACGATAAGCATATTAAAACAAGGCAGGAAAAAGACAAAACTTAATTCTTGTAAAGCCTTAACGAAACTACGTCTGTTCTTTCTTTGTCGTGACTCTTCATAAAATAAATGGTAGGCTACACTGACATGATTGGGGAGTCGCGGTCAGTTTAGCAACTAGGTTAGAACACGTAGGTTTGTAATAATATAAAAGAGACATCAGATAAGTGCAACCTAAGTGGTATGTGGCAATTAAAATACATTAACTGTCCCAAGAAATACACAGGGCAAACCGGATGAACATTTTAAACAGAATTTAAAGAACATATATTCCATCTGAACATAACAACAAAACCATCGGAAACACATTGAACATATTACAAATCACAAACGAAGGAAAACACAGGAACACCATAGAAAAATTCCACCTGTCCAACTTCAGCAAACCGGATCGACAAACGACAGCCGCAGTCACCGAAAACCGTATTTTCGACACCCTCATTCCATAATACAGGAAGAGACTACACAGAATAATCAACAACCATTGAACGGCCAACACGTGCAAAGTAGCACACTACAACACTGCACAACATGAAAGACAAAATGTAGGTAATAACTTCAGAACGTAACAACAGAGAAACCAAACCATCAAAAAACGCAGAGAAGACATTCTGCCAGAGCGTGTGTCACTCATAAAACAGGAACAAAAAGTTGCATCCCTCCGTAACACTGTGAAGAAATCAAGAAAAGAGAACACAACCTCGATACGCGTTTACCAAAATGAACCACAAATTATAATACACAAACTTAATATGAAGTTTACAATACAAAAGTTCAGCATCACATCCACTACCGTCCTGCGTTTTTAAACAGACCACCTGAAGGTGACCTACACAGGTCTTAAAATGTCGTAATTTTTATGTAGCTATTTAAGGTACAAAAAAGACTGTTGTGCCGACGGAAAAATATCTTACTGTTTTCAAGTTGGAATTTAACGGGATGCCAACTGTGAAGACGGCGACGTTCATCGAGAGTCCATTATACAAAGGCGTTTACTATATTTTAACATGGTTATGCCTTGACATGGTTATATGATACCGTGAGTTTACTTTCACGTTATTTAACGTTGCCGCCAGTTGCTAAGGTTATGTAGCGTCGGTGACGAATGGGTATGGACTACTGGTTTAATGATACCGACAACAGAAAACCGACGTAGTTGGATTTCGTGTTGTTAGCGTGTGGCAGTCTTGAACTTAGAAAACAGTACACTGTGTTTATTTTAGAAACGGTAGTTAAAACCAGAGGAGCTCAGAATTTGTGTTAGAGCAATGATGGCATTATCCCGTATTTTATTGTTTTGAAAGGTATTCTTGTTACAGACGTGTGTGGATAACAGCCTGCAGTCTGCTACTAATGGGAAACAACCGACCGTCACGACTGAATTCTTCCTGTTCGGGGTGTCCCAGGTCGTATTCTCGGTGAGCAGTCCGGGTGACAGATTTCTGCGGGGTGTTTCATTCTCTTCGGTACTTGAACCTTTTAAAGCCTAGCGGTAACTTTACATACCACCAGGTCTGACATTAAAAAATTCTACGTGGTGCCCACATTGCGTTTATGTGTTTTGTACGGATCTCAGAACAAACAGCAACTTTTGCCTTATAAAACGTTAAGAGACTGGTTTTTAAAACCGACGTGGAGAGTGTTTACAACGCGGTACGCTCTTGAGTCCTTATATAAAACAGATACGCTTTGTCTTTAAAGGGTTAAAGTAGGCCACGACTACGTCCTCTGGTTCGCATTTTTCTTATTTACACTCACCTAATCTGACGATGTTGCAGGAAACTTTCATTAACCAAGCTAAGCAGTTGCAGTAATACAAACCGAGTAAGTTAGGTAAAGCAGCGAGGAATGTATCGGAGGAACTCTGTCTCATGGGAAGAAGGGACTGAAAAATGTTGTCGCAGTTTGCTTGTACTATATTAAAATTAAAGAACACGGAGACAAGGCGATATAATCATTACATCTGCAACTTCGGGAGACCGAATCATTGCGAAATAAACAGTGGGCCTACGTCTGTAACTCCAAGGGACTGAATTGTGGCGATATAACCATTACATTTGTAACTGCAGAAGACCGAATTATGACGATATGACTGTAACATTTGTAACTGCAGGAGACCGAATTATGACGGTATAAACCTTACGTCTGTAACTTCAGGAGACCGAGTCATGGCTGTATGGTCTCTACATCGGTAACTTCAGAAGGTCTAGTCGTGGCAGTATAACCATGAGGTCTTACTGCTTCGTTGAAGGCAATGTCGCTGCCATCGTATGCCTAACTCTGTTGCAGGAAATGACGCGAATACTCGCAAGTCAAGAGAACCTAGTTCTGATGGCACCGTTCCCTCTAATTCTTTTTACAGCTACGCAGACCTGCTACTGCTGTGAGCAGAAAATTTTTTCACGACCTGACGACTGCGCCACACTTCAAAAATTTTTTGTAATAAGCATACTAAGAATATTTACAGCGAAAATTGAAAAAAAAAAAATTCAGCTGCGCGTCAACAGTTCATTGTGCGCGGGAGCATTTCAATTACTGCGCAGCCGCGCAGCTTAGAGGGAACATTGATGGTATAAAAGGAAGACGGTAGTTTAGTGGGGAAGAAGTTTTAATAACTCAAGAAACTAACCCACGGTGGTGCAATGCTTACACATGGTACGTGGGGAATACCATTACCCAAATTAAGGTAATGTGGATTGCAGAGATAGTCTAACGACAGTAGAAATTGAAGAGCTGAGAAACTGGCTGGAACTCATCTACATCACGAAGATAATCAGGAGAATAAGCCTTTGAATGTAATGGACATGGGAACATTTACTTAGACGTAGGCTACTTATTTGTGGTTAGTTGGTACGGCACTGTCAGTATTGTCAGAGTAAATCGTCGAATGGCTGAATGTCTGGTGACGGATGAATGGAAAAGGACTTGGAATGAAGAGGTCATGGCCATATTTCGGAATTTACCCGGAGGGACCGAACAAATTCACGAAAAAGCTCAAATAGTCGGTGTTCTCTCTGAGATTCGAACCGATAACGTCCGGGTATAAATCAGAAGCATTATGCCTTGAGACAAATTGCTCAGCGGAAGTGGAACAGTTAACGCCTCCTTAAAAGGCGTAGGTCACGTACGAAGCTCGAAATATTAAAATCCTGACATTATTCACTAGACAGTTTATACAGGTGAGTTCCGAGAGGTGCCACCTCGGTGGTAACAATTTGTTACCGGTATCTCCAACAAGTCTAGGTAGTCTAATGATGATAATGACAAGTGAACTCAAGGCCAGTAAGGCGTGGTCACAAGATCGCAACGATCGCATAAATCTTTGACTATGCGTAAACTTACATCTAAAGATTCAAGTCTTCTGGGATATGTTACGCCGTTTAGACTCGTAAATAGTTACCCGCATTTTGAAGGATCGTAGTGCCTTCATCTTCAGAGTGAAGAATCCTTAAAAACACCGCTTTGAGAACCTTAGATCTCGACCTTCAATCTAGTTACGGGCCTGCGTACACTTCCGCATACGGCGGCATGGCGCGGTCCTTTGATGAAGAAGAAGTAATTCTTACTTAGGCTATTCGAAACTAGAATAGACACTCAACTTCGTATTTTTTTTAAGAACGGTAACAGTATAACATATTAGCTCCAGTCATGAACTGGAAAAAATGTCACCATCAGTCCTGTTTTAAGCCACCTATACTGTGATAATGGACGCAGAGGTTGTACAGTTTGTTTATTTTGTATGTGCTGCTTCGGTGTGTCTGTGTGTCTTGACGGTGCCATACGAACGAGAAAAATTGTCAGCTTCGTGTGACACCTGACTGTGAACTCTTACTGAAGGCTGTGAGTGCACCCGTCCTTCCTGTTACATAAATATTGTACACGGTTTCGTTTCCTACTTTTGCTTCTCATGTTTCTTCTGCTCGTCTTCATCTTCACCTCCCAATTTCCCATTAACATGTGTTCCACGCTACCGTAACTCATAACGTCGATCATTCCATCGTATTTCTTCCTTCCATAGTTCTAAAAATTCTTTCTAACCACTGTGTTTTCGGTCCACATAATTCAGTTGATTTGTAACGACTTCGACATTTTAGCCAGCTCAGTACTACGTATCTTTAATTTTATACGAGTCCATATAATTGCACCATTTTACTGGCCTCTCCAAATAACGCTTTACGGCCATTCTTTCTGACATTACTCGTTTTGTACACGATTTCATTGCCAGCCGTAAGTAAACTTCTAAAAATAAATGTCTGCTAATTTAAGCTGATTGCTTTGTGTTTATTAGTAGGCATTTAATGTTGGCCTACTTCCAAATATTGAGCGCAGGGTCTTTAGTGTCTTCAAACAGTCGTACTCGTTTTCCTGTAGGCCAGTTGTTGTATTATGCAACATCCATTAACGGTGATAAGTACCAAAATTTGGCATACTGATTTTACACTCTGAGTAGTCTAGAATTGCTTTTTATTGATAAATAACATTATTATTATTATTATTATTATTATTGCCTACTATTGGCTATTGTTAACTAACTGCACGGAAACATACGGTACTGCAATAAGCATAGACTCTGTTAGATGCTGTTAAGTAAGTTGGTGTAGAAAGGCGCTGAAAAAAGAATAATCAACAGGGCAGAAGGTAATAGAAAAATGACCAGTTAATTCATTGAAAAAATGCAGTGGTCATATATTGCGATGCTACAGTAATGAATCAGCATTAAGCCTACTTTCGACAGTAAATTAAGAGCAAATTAAATTTTAAGAATGCTTGCTACGATTCATTTCTGCATCCTTTACTCTCCGTCTTCTGTCTGTAAATGTAAAGATGGGATACCTGTATGTAGGTTTGTAGCTAGTCTCTTACCGTAATGCTCTTGACTTGAAAAGAAACTGCTGGTGACAAAATCAGGACCTGTGAAAGAAGAAATAGGCTAATATGAGGATGGCGAACATTAGATCAAGAGAAGTTTGCGATTTTTACGCTTTACGACCGGGGATAATTAGATGGGTGCAACTTAGACCCGTGACAGCCATGAGGGTCCGTGAAATGAATGTAAAGTTTTATTCGGGAAATCTGAAAGGAAGTCTGAGGCGTAGACGTAGAAGCGTTAGAAGTGCAGTCTCCTAAATGGTTTCTTCCATTCAGGTTTTCGAACTAAAATTTTATGTGCACTTTTCAACCTTCTCATCCACGTTTAAAACTTCGATCGCTGTATATTTTAACGGGACCGATATTTCTCGAGTGTTTTCGTGTCGTATAATTAATACTTCTACCATCTAAAACACACAGTATTTTATTAACTTTATTAAATGCTGAATGCGTGTTTATTAAATTTAGAACCGTTTTAAGGGGTACACTTCACAAGACGAGTTTTCCAACTTATTACTGATTAATTACATGGATATTAGGTAGCGTATTTTTGCCATAGATTAACTTTAACAGACATTAAAACAAACACATCTCATACTGTTTCCGGATAATTCCGGATGTTCAATGTACCAGCGATAAGCGCGACTGAAGTTCGTATTTAAACTTAATGTTAGCCCACTGTGATTCTGCAAAGCTCTGCCCTTATGTTTTAAGATTGTTGCATGTGTAAAGTATGCCTCTGATTGTTTGTTTTAATTTCAAGAATGTCTTGTGTAACACCTGACTGATCCTTAAAATGTCGGAAAACACATTTTGTGAATTGTACCTCTGGGGACGTCTAAACTGAATCGATGCGTACAACTTGTGTACACTATAAAAAGTCAACATGGTAAGTGTGTGTGTGCTTTAGATAGTAAAAATATTCATTAGGTGATCGCGGAAGTTCATTTTCACTCGTAGCTGGCACTCTAAAATTAAGTCGCCAGCTGCCAAAACGTGGGTCAGTTCCACGATGTTTAGATTTATATTCGAAAATTTCACGTCTCAGTATCGTGCCAGTGTGTGACAGCAAAGCTGGAGTTATAACGGAAGTTGTATGAAGCCAGCGTCAATGCCCAGAGCCACGCACAACGTGAGAGGCGGTGAGATAAGAATGGATGCCTAGTACTGCGAGATATTCAATATTCTAATACGGACATTCGACAGAAGTTAAACATGTCCTGTTCAAATAATAAAATTGAAGAACAAAGAGAAAACCAGTCATAACACAGTAGTCCCTCGTTCATCCGGTCTCTATGGGGGAGGGGTGGTCTGGATTACCCGGGAATGGTCCGGATTACCCGAGAATCCGGACCACCGAGGGGAAGTTCCGTAGTATAGGTACTATACGTTTATCACTCAGTGCTAAATTAAATCTCCCTGAAGCGGAAATGCTGCACCTAAGAGTATGCAATAATAGTAATTATTATTATTATTATTACTGTAATAATTATTGCAACGGAAAATACTGGTTTATTGTTGGCCCAAAGTTGTCCGGACCATTCGGGGATCCGGATTACCGGTGTCCGGATTACCGAACGACCGCTGTACTGAATACAGTGGATACTCGGAACAGCGGTGTGTAAGGCCGGCAGTAGGCCTACAGGCCACCACGCCGTTATAAATACAACTATTGAGAAACTGACGAAAAAAGCGGATGTGATTAAACGTAGAATGCCCTCGGAGCAGGCGTAGATCCTTGCACCACAGAAACTGTATACCTGGTTATGCCGTGATGATTTCGGGCAACGCCAGTCATGGTGCTCATTGCCACGAGTAGTGCTGAACGAACTGGAAGAAAGAATTAGTTTTGCCTCTTCATTTCATTCGTTTAATTCCTGGCGGTGGCAAAAGAATTTTTTCTCCTCTCTAAAGCGTCCACACTGACTTTGGGGCCCACCCTTCCTCCTGTTAATTGTGTACGGGGGTAAAGCGGCTGGTGCGTGAATTTGTTCGCTCACCTCATCAAGCGCATACACGTGAGTAGGCGTGAGACACCTGTTGTAAGCTACACCTTTATGAATACTTGTCTGTTATTCCTTTTGTTTTGCTAATTGAGGCCTGTGCCGATCTTGGTATCCGTTCGTCCTAAGGTGCGCAAGGTTTTTGGCCACATAGGCGGCGTAGCTGATGGGCAAGGGGTACCATGCCCCCGGCCACTTCTCACCAAAATATTAAGCACAGCGCAAGTCTTCCTTAGAGAGAGAATTATGCATAATTGTAAAACTCTTGCAACAGATAAAAATAGAATACGAAATTTGTATTCCATCTAAAGAATTCGCTTACAGATGTGGACGAAAATACGTATGTTGTCATATATTGAGAATGCAAATCAATACAACCGAATAAACTTAAACTGAATGCAGGTAAAAGTGTGCTTGTGGACATGAGGGCAATTGTCGATGCCTGGCCAAAAGGCAGATGTGCCAGATTGGTATGCGGTGTTTTGCTGGGGGCGTGGGGGGGGGGACAGTTTTGCTAAACTGTATTGTTTGGCGACTTCGCTTACTGTCTTTTCCCGCGCCCTTCTATTATCTGAGAGTCACGGTGTTTTGGCGCCCCCCTTCTCCCTGTTTCTTGTTTACATGTACATCATGTTAACATTTTTATGTTTTAAGGTTCATTCATACTTTTCACAGACACGCAAAGAACCGACAAGGACGGTATCTCTATTAAGACTCCCAGGCCCGTTGTAACGTTTCCATGCCCCTTTGCCGTTAGGTGTGAACTGCAGATCCCACAGTGTACAGGCAGTTTGGATGTTAGTTGCTGGATTTCCGTCGCGCTTTGCCATCAGCTTTGGTTGTTGTGTCTCAAAATGCGTAAATTCCTTTGTAGTACCGTTGCTGTGTGAATAAACGTGTGACAACTATAGCCCTAAGAAGGAATGATCTCAACAATTCTGCCCTGTGTCTGAGTAGAATTAGACGGGGTAAGAAATATGCGTATAACATGACATCGGGGCGCATTCGGATTTTTGCATCCTGAACTCTACACTTCATCAAATCAGTTAAACGTTTTGTTGTCTTTCACAATTATGCGTATGTTATAGACTATTATTACCATTATTATTAGGGTCTTTTATTAGGCCTGCGTTTCTTTGAAGAACTTGTTAATTATATACCTGCTTTGATTTGTCTGTTTTAAATTTTCGGTCATAAGTAACCTCAAACTTTCAGTCCGTCGAAAGTATTGTGTAATTGCTGGATTACAAACAACATTTCGAACACAGTCTGCAGGTGTCGACATTCGTAATCTAGAATATCTTACACACGAAATTTCATATTCCTAGATATAAGCAATAAATATTATTTATTAAATAGTATGATTGCACGTTTTAATTTTCTTAACCCTTTAAAGACGAAGCGTATCTGTTTTATATAAGGACTCAGTGCGTACCGCGCTGTAAACACTCTCCACTTCGGTTATAAAAACCAATCTCTTAATGTTTTATAAGGCAAAAGTTGCTGTTTGTTGTGAGATCCGTACAAAACACATAAATGCAATGTAGGCACCACGTAGAATTTTTTAATGTTAAACCTGTTGGTACGTAAAGTTACCGCTAGGCTTTAAAAGGTTAATTATGCATCACATGTGTCGTAAGAAGAAAGAGTAATTCAGTGCACAGTTAAAATTCATAAACTCTACTTTGCTACAGCACTGCTTTATACATGTACAAGCAGTTTCCGCGTTACGTAATGTGTGACTTACATAAACTCGGGCTTACGTAAACAATTCTTATTAATTATTAATATTAATTAATATAGTATCAATATTATTAATACCGTAATTATTAAATGTATTTTAGTTTGTGTGCCTCATATGAAAAAGACTGATAGAAATAACATTTGAAACATGTGCACTAACATTGTAAAATCGTATACAAAACCGATTAGGTGTGGTAAATAAGTGGAGGAGGGTCAATTCCGACATACGTAAATTTCGAGTTAGTCTACGTAAAAGTTCCAGGAACTGAATAGGCGTAAATTGTCTGTATATACATAATATGTGCGTTGACCTATTATTGTTATACTTCGTAATTGAATACAGTGTACGTAGCCGACATCGTAAGTTAGTGATCTGGACTCGTTGTCAGACAGTTACACCATCTAAATCCTTTGGAGCTACAATGATTTTTTATTGTTTAGTTGTATGTTATAAAATGTCAACACGATTATTAGGGCCTGCTATTACTTTTATTAATTAGGCCTATATTTCTTTCAAGAATTTGCTATGCACCTGGTCGAAATATTTTTTAATTGTTTACCTGCTAACAAATATGTCATTCGCAATTTGGAGGTATAGTCCTAGTCAATCTGTCTATATGAACTACAGAAGGCTTCATATATACATAAGAATTCCAGCAAAACGGAATAATTCGCCGTTCATTTTCTAGTAACATCGAGGCAATTATGAAATTGCGTACTGTCTATAATCAGTCTTGCAAGCGTATATAAATAGGATCTCGTCGAATATCTCACAGCTGTAGTTAGCGGGAAACAGGATTATGCAGAACCAAGCTCGAAAAGTAATTATGTTCCAACCAGTTTACACCCTCGTCCCACATTTACTTCTAAACATTGCACTGAAACAAAAGCCTTCTTCAATCACTCATGGTCACTACATGCGTTAACAGACAGTAATGACAAATAAGTCATCGCCTAAATTTCTGAGTCTTTCGTGAGGTCTACCGGAAAACTTATTTTCAACAGATCCGTCGGAACTAATGAGGTAGAAAGCAACAAGTAGCTTATTAATTACACAACTGTTATTGTGCCTTAATTAGCCGGTACGTAACTCGCATGTTTTTAGCGTCATGTTACGTTAGTTCGTCTATGGCCTATCTGAGTCTACCGAATTTCTTGCAGTTATCTCGTAAGTCGCAACATTTTCACTACGCTGATTGCCATAAGCGTGGTAAACCTTAATTATATGAAGGCCAGTTAGCCTATTGTACTTTATGTGGCCTGCGCTCTGCTAATACGACAGGGTTCTATTGAGAAAAGAATCACAAATTCGACATGAGTTAGGTAAAGTGAGAATTGTGCTTGACCGGCTCAGAGTAAACCGAAATTGGCCCGACACCTTTTCGGTTAGACCCTGTAGGCCTGTTATCGAACTTAATAGAAATCCATGAAGCAGTTTTGGAAAGGAAACTGGCGGTTAACGCACGATCTACGCAAAGGCCTTCGTCGTATTTCATTTAAAATTTAAGCTTACTACTTCTTGTAAATGACGCATCAGAATGTTGTTAGATCTGCCTGAATGATGCGCAGGGGAATTTATCAGTCGAATTCGGAGGCTTATCACATTGTCAGCCTATCTTAGGATATATTTTGTCATGTTATCAACTGCGTATGACAAGAATAACATGAGACTTATGCAGGTTATTTTCAGTATCGAACAACGCGTCTGGCCACCAGTTGTCCAGTTCTGCTTCCCTTATAGGCGATCATATTATAAAGTATGTACATGGTTGTTTCTCTAGATAAATTCTAAAAGGTTTTGACGATGGTGTATAGCATTGTGTGGTGATAGGTTTCTGGACTCTATACATCGTCTGGACAATAATATTAAAATATTAAAAATATTACAATATTAAAATGACAACGTTTCGGAAGCTGATTGTGCTTCCGTCTTCAGGTGAACGGAAGAGAAGAAGAAAAGAACACCTACTCTGTTGGGCCCCTTAGACAGAGCTAGCCTCCATCCCTGAGGGATCCCTGAGCTTCCGAAACGTTGTCATTTTAATATTGTAATATTTTCAATATTTTAATATTATTGTCCAGACGATGTATAGAGTCCAGAAACCTATCACCACACGATGGTTGTTTCTCATTTCGGAACTAATAACAAAGAAGATAGCCAAGAAAGCGAGGTAAATAAATAGCCTAGTAAGAAATAAAACTTTTTTAGCAGGGCTACTTTTTCAGTATACAAGCTTCTGCAGAATTAGTCATGAACCGTCATATCATAATAATAATAATCACATAGGTTAGGCAATTTAATGCTTGCGCCTGCCTCAGAGTCGTTCCCGTCGCTCCGTTTATCTTTCGCTTTTTGGTCTGCAGGCTCATAGCTATTTTCAGCTACCTGCCTTCACCCAACTGCGTCTAGACTACTTTGTCTTTTCACGTTTCCTAGACCTATGGCTATGTTATAATCTTAAGTTTTATCACATGTTTTTGAAGCTTCTCTATTCTTTTTTCCCCCTTTGGTATGGGATATACAAAGAAAAGGGCCGTGTTAAGGGAGGGAATGCTACAGGCTGTAGTGATTTATGTTATTACTCGCCTTGGAACACCAATGGTCTCGAAAAGTGCCCACGCGCCTTTACCAAAATAGAAGAAATGAAACGCACGTGGAACAGATAATGCCATTCTTGTTAATCGTAAGAAAATACCATTTTTCCAAAGAATATGCTGTTGACTTGATATACGCACTATCAAATACAGGAAAGTCAAACACTGCCCTTCGATATTTTTACTTACACGCCGTCGAAGATGGCAGACTGGTTAAGCAGTAGGCCTATGCTTGTTTGAGTGATGCCGTAAATAACGTTCCGTATGTTCGAAACGTGTTAGCCTGTAAGTAGCTACCATTCGTGATTATTGTAGAGTAGAGAAGGCTTTCGGTTTCCTGAGTTTCTGTGTACGCATGTCTTTCTCTTTTGATCGATTGCTTGCTTTGTATCCTAATTCGTTTTTCTCTGTCTTTCGTTTCCTTTATATAATTTCATGTATAGGTTTTTTGTTTCCTCCTCTAACTTTTTAATACAATTTTCTGTTATCTATTTCCTGTCTGGTTTATTTAATTACAACATTTATTTATTCCTTCTTGTTTGGAGAAGCCGGCGTAGCTAACTCGATACGGTGACTAGACCACTGGCTGGACAACACAGAAACCACGTTGCGACATCCAAGTTACCTTTAGGGTCCACCAAACTGCCTATTTAATGTGACCCTGGGCCTCTTTGTGCGGTGGCGTAGAGTCAAGCACTCACATCCGTCTTGTGCCGACATTAATAATACGTGGAGGTTTGCCTCCATCCTCCCACATGTCATGGTTTAGTGCTTATTGAAGCACAGGGACACGTTTCCGTTACTGTGCTCTCTTATTTCGTCCTCATAGTTTTCTTTTTATTGTCTGATTATTGTTTCTCGTTTTCTTATTCGTTCTTTCATCTCTCCATTTTGCCGTTATTCTTTTCCTTGCTTCTGCCCTTTTGCATGTCGCCACTGTTTCTCTTTGCCTGGCGGATAACGGCGACGTTAGTGTCGGAGCGTAACGGATTTAGCGGTGAAGCCTTGCTGTGACTCACGCAATTCTTAAAGCAGGATTTTTTCCTTAATGAAGACTGTTATCCATACAGACTGTGTAAGAATTCTGTTAACGAAAGATTTATCTGATTTAATCAAGTTGCCGATGTTTGCTCCTGGAAGAAGTGAGGAATGCAACTTCAATTTAGACCAGCGTTGCGATGATTATAGGCTTGTGTATGTTGTGTGAAGAAATGGGAGATGCGTACGGATTAACCCTTTAAAGACGAAGCTTATCTGTTTTATATAAGGACTCAGTGCGTACCGCGCTGTAAACACTCTGCACTTCGGTTATAAAAACCAGTCTCTTAATGTTTTATAAGGCAAAAGTTGCTGTTTGTTCTGAGATCCGTACAAAACACATAAACGCAATGTGGGCACCACGTAGAATTTTTTAATGTTAAACCTGTTGGTACGTAAAGTTACCGCTAGGCTTTAAAAGGTTAAGCAAGAAATACAAGACTCTTATCTATAAGGGGTTGGTTTATAATTATCTTAGAAGAAAGTCAGTTAGAGGTTTGTAAAAGTAAGTATCGGTTCAGTTTAAGCATATGCATTCCTAAATCAGACCACAGAAAAAAAGAATACTTCACGGTGCCCAAATTATGCATACCGACTAAATCCTCATCCTGATGTGTGACAAGTGCTCTGCCCATCATTTTTCTTCCCTCGCTGCGTATTTTCCCTATTTCTATATCCTAAGTCCCACAGAACACGAGTTTGAGGAAAAGGTCACGTAAATTTAACTTGTGTATTCACGTACTGAATTCAGGTCGCGTTATTTACCTGCTGATTAATAAACCCCACAGCTCTGAAAACTCATAACGTAAGGTTTCTTCTCATTTTCTTAAAATAGATCGTATGAAGTCCAATATACGAAACAGCTGCTGGTCCAGTTTATAGCAACACGCCATTTTTCTTCTCACCAAAGACTTTCAGAGATTGGATGGCAGAATATAAAATATTAAGGCCCCAAGTGCGTTTGCACATCTGTAGATGGAACTTCCTCAGCTGAATATTAGGCAACTCCTTTCGCAAAACTAAATGTAGAAGTGAAAAATAAGACGAAGCACATATAAAACACACGTATAAAGCACACTAGAAAGAGCAGCACTACCTGATCACCGCTATACTCCCTGCATCGCTCAGAACAAATAAAAGCTTCGACTTTTTGTCACCAGAGTGTCAGTTTCTAGGGCAATGGTTTAATCTAGGAAGGGGCCCAATTGACGCGCTTTTCGCCTAATAAATGGCGGCGTAACCATCGTGAAGGTAAAAAAAGGCACATTTGTGCGTGTGCTTAATTGAGAACCTCGCCTTGAACGCATGTGGACGATTGGAGTTACACACAGACGCGTCGCTTTCTTAATCTCGACAGTGGAAGGACGTGGAGTGTAAATGTCATGACCCGGCCATTTTGCTTACGGAGAGAAAGCTCGCAGCATTCATTGAGTAGGGGGCTGGTTGGGCCCTACACCTGGTCTGAGCGTCGTGGAGAAGAAAAAACCTCTGTGTCTGCGAGGAATTTTAAAACACGAATCCTCAGACGTAAAACCCGTAACCTAGTCGCTATACTGACTGAGCCATCCCGCTGCCTGATGTAACAGTCATTTCTGAACTAACTAATGAAGCATATTAGGCCTGCTTCCTGAGAAAGTTAATAATCGCTGAACTAGAAAAGAAATTCCCCCGCCTTCCATGAAAACAGACCCAATGCCGTCTTCACAACAAGCAGCCAACGCGGCCGTATCCCTCCTGAAACATCCAGTCCGTCTCTGGGGCCCATCCATCCTCCTGTTCAATGGGTACGGGGGGTAAAGCAGCTGCGGCATGAGGCTAAGCAGTCACCTTCATCCAGTTTCGAAGTTAAGAATTAACGTAGTCGTACCCACAACTCCCCTGTATGCCGTCATGACGTGTACGGGGAAAATTTTATCTTATCGTCTAGGCCTAGTCTCCCACGTGTTCCTTTCGTCTTAGCTATTCGTCACCCATAGCACCACAACTTCCGTCAGTTCCTCAAGTGATCATATTCCCCGATAGGCTGTATGCCATAATCCTGTCCTAATATCGGTGCCAAGGTGCCAAAGTACAAATACTGACCTGTGGATTATCCCGCGTAATAGAGTAGGGGTATACGAGCATGTACTGTGTAGACCTCTCTGGGCGCCTTCTCCACCCGCATGGTGGGGACGACAAACTAGCGGTAAACCTGTCATATGTGTGTGTGAGTGTGTGTATGTATGTATGTATGTATGTATGTGCGTTTGTATGTATTTCTTTACTTTTTACACGCTCAGTTATCCAATTTTACAGACACGTGCTGCATAATACTTGTGGCTCACGCGTGTCTTTGAGTCGCTTATATTAGCTGCTTTTCATAATTATAATACGGTTCATGCCGTTGGAAAATTTTTTACACCATGTAGGCTACTGTTGCGGCAACGCTGTGCAGACTTAAGCTGACGGGTTACTGATAATACAGACACTCCCCGACGTAGGCAACAGCTACGTTCCGAGATGTCCAGCGCCAGTCGCTACTGACGACAGCACGCCAGCATACGGTGTGGACAGTGTATATATCAAAGGGAGTCCAGTTGAAATAAAAATTCCAGCACACAGGAACCTGATTGGCCACAGCATGACGGGCCCACCGCCCGTATTATCACCCAGTAGTATTCTTCCGCCACGTAAGTCTCATTGCGCATTTATTCCCGCAAGTAAAAATTCGGCGCGCGTTTCAGAAACGTTATTTAGTTTTTTTTTACTTTTTTTTTTAATTGCGCTAGTTTGAAATTGCGTAATTTGAAATTAGTTAAGTTGGGAGAGTCTGTGTACTGAAAACGTTATCTGATCCCACGATGCAAGATGTTAATTCAAGAGTTCAAGCGATCGCAGTCGGCCGATATATTTCCTGGGTTTTATGCCACCCTCAAGGCACTACATGGTATCAAATAGCTTGCAGTAAGACATTTTCCTGAGCCCTGTGTATCCAGTTCACACCTATAGCAATGCAATCAAGATGTGTTCCGATTTGAGCCACCAGTTTAAGCCCATGGTCGAGTCGTACAAAGGGTAATTTTTCTGAAACGCTTTATGCATTTTCTGTATTCACGTATAGAAGAATCTCACTGACAGGTTTTGCATTGCTTCTCTGATGCCACATTCTCTCTAGTCCCTTTAGTTTTCTTCAAGTTCATCCTTTGTGAAAATATTCCTCAGGACTCATTGCAAAGCTCACCAGGCCACGGGTAACCAGTGTCAGTTGTGCACAGTAGATGTTTCGTCTCATTTTACGCCATTTGTTGCCTGTAATTGATGTATCGTCGTTAAATAACTTAGAAACCAAATCATTGCTTAAAAGCGAAACTCTCTTGTCTCGCCAAGCTGCTCTGTAATGAGGTTGCTACTTTTATATGTTATTAAGTAGAAGAAAAAAGAAACATGGGCACTGTTCTATGGAACAATTGCCTGTCACGCACTGCGAACTCGCGCGCGACCCTCCTTTCTTCTGTTTATTGTTTCGATGTGTTCTACCCGCCTGCCGACACCACTATCCGGGGGCAGCAATACCTTGTGCTTCTGAATGGTTGCACTACTGTGCACTGCTGCTGCCGACCAGTGACTGTACACTGCTTCTTCCTCTTCGCTTGTTCTTCAACGTCATCGTCTATTCTTAAGCACTGTCTTGTACTTCTTCCTCGTAACTTCTTATTAAACTATATTTTCTTCTTGTTGCGTCTCTTCTTCTTCTTCGCCTTCTATTTAATCGTAATCTTCTGCTGTTGCTTCTGATTTCTTTCTGGTTGCTCTTCCCTTCCACTTTCTCCATATTCTTGCCTTGCTGCTGTCAGATGTAAAACATAAACGTAAAATTGTCCCAGTGCCTAACCTCCACATCATGATGGAGCATGGGGGGAAGTGGGAGGCTGACACTCCATGCGTGCAAGTAGCCAGCTAGCTTTATATTTCTGCTGTGTTTAGCCCAGGACGAAAGCCGTCTGTACCCAGTTAGTGTGACGCAGCCTGGACGCAGTGACAACATTAAAACCTCTCATGATGGGGATTGAATCCCTTGTGATCTATCCCGTATTTGGTCACTTGATTGCTTGAACTATCGTGACGCATCTGTTCAAGGGTTTAGGTTCGTCAGATACAACCTTCAACTTTCGCCATGTTTGTCGCCGCGGCCGCTTTGTCCCGGGACACTACCCCTCCACCCTTTCCCTTGTAACCATTTGGATAGGAGGCTGGGTGGGCCCCGGAGCCAGTCTGGGTGTACTGTACAAGTGAAAAGCCTCTTGCACCTACAGCGAATCGAGCCTCGATTCCTCGGTCACCCACTACATAGCCCTGCGCACAGCTTGTCTGTTTTATGTAGCCCGCAGCTTGTATTTCCTAACGCAGGTACGAAGTCCTTCTCCTTCATTCCTTAACCGGAGGTTAATTCAATTCGTCAGCGATCGGTGTATTTGACACCTCGAAAAACTACGAGAGGAATTACCAATGGCGCTTCGTCCGGACAATAGGCGTCCATGGAGCAAGAAGTTATGTTCGTGATTTGTTAGCGCCCAGTATTTATGATAGGCCTAAGGGAGGGTCTTTCAAGTGAAAGCAGTTCTTAATAAGTCCCAACCGCTGTTGTAGTGTGTAGTTTATGTCAGGAAGTCCAGACGCTTTTGTAAAATGGTACATATCTGGGTAAATTCTTAAATACACATTTGACATTCGTAACTTTAAATGTAGGAGTTAGGCCCAACATTTTGCGATGTGGAAGCAGACCCATTAAATCGGCAACTTTTAATATAGCCCCGCTGTACAAATTTAGCGGAAATCCTTGCATAAATTTCGCGTTTTTAACATTCACAGCCCTCACTTTTGAGCATCACTTTTATTGTATGCAGTCAGAGTCAAGTTAACTTCAGTCAGCTTTTTATGTTGTTTCTAGAACTACTTGTTAATTGATTTTTCCAAACTTCTTCTGATAAAAAGCGTCCAGGCATATTTCTCACGCAATGTAAACTTTGAATCATTCTACCTTTGAAGTCTTGTACGGTACTGATACTTGCTGAATTGATACGTTCTGGTTCTAGCGATAAGTGGTGCGCATACTGTGGTCTAGAAACAACAGACTGTAACGACTGCTCGCTTCCTTTCAATGTGTCATTTGAGGCGTACAGAACTGTGGTGAAGTTAGCAACAAGCAGTGGCGGAAATAACCGGTCGGAGGACCTCTTCGCAACTCGATAATCCCCCTCCCCCACACACACAATTCTTAGCGAAACTACTCGCAGGTTTCGTAACAGGAATTCGGAATACTGCCTTCTGTTAGAAGAACGGAATCCACTCCCAAAGAACCCACAATGACTTTTAGTATTGTGTAAGTTAGGGGCCTCCCTTATCCATGTGGCCACCCGTGCCGAGGGGTCTTCGGACACCGACAAGAAGTATAAATTAATACGCCTGTACGTTTTAAGTTTACAGTTAGAGTGGTTCATTTTTGTCGGAGTTCACATATAGGTTTACAGATTCCGAGAGCGTAGCTGTGTTATATTTTTCCACTGCGCCTGTAATCTAAAACCTTCTCACGGTCACCATGTTCGCAATTGTTGTCATGTATCAAAATGTTTGTGACAGAGTTTGTTAGTCGGCCTGTGTTTGCAATGTAGGCACATCTCCGTGCAGAATTCGTATGGCGCTCCATTTAGTTATCGCTGTCAGACTGAAAACTAAAATAAAACGGAAAAGGTACGTCCCGAAGGAATATTGGAGGGGGTGCAGGTTTAGCCCCACTCATTCTTAACCTCGGCACTAGATGGATTTTTATGGTCAACTTTACGCGCCGGCCGCTTGAGCCCCTGGAAAGAACCCCGGTATCAATTGGAGAATGATTGAGCCCCAGAGCCGGTCTCAATGGCTTTTGGAGAAGAGAAAATCTCTTGCCCTTGTCGGAATTCTAACCTGGGACCGTACAGCCCGTTATCTATTTGCTATACCGACTACGGTGTCCTGGCTCACAAAATAAAACGTAGAATCTACAGATATCGCTCGGCCGCCATGTTGATATTTATCGTAAAGAGTCGGAAAAGTGTGTAGTAATATAGCAATTTGGAAACCGAGCGACTTGGCACAAGCAGTTTTCGCGTTTCACTTCTATATGGACGGTACCAGTAAGAATGTCAACAGTGACACCGGCTGTTCCTGACGAAGGTGTTACATTCTTTCCTGAATCCCTCCGGGAAAATTTCAGGATGGTCTCAAAAATTGTCAGCTGTTTCCTCTCAGATGCCTACAGTTCATAGTTCATTATTATCTATGTATTGATTAATCGTCCACATCCTTAAAAGACTAATAATTGACTATAATTCATTCATGCATTCAGTTATTCGACGCTTTATATTCTCAGGTATTAACGGTGTCATTAAATAAACTACAGAAAGGAAAACAAAGTTGCCTGTCAACTGTTGTAGCATGACATTCGTACAAAGCGTGATGAATTTTTCACCATAGGGTAGCCAAGTATTCTTATCAGTATCAACCACAATCGTTGTCATCATCATTAGGCCTGACATCACTATTCTAATCATCCCAGTCATAACCACCCTTACCATCCTGATCATAATATCTGCTGTACAGCGCTATCAGTAGCTAGCTGTAAGTCTGTAGCATGGTTGGTTAGTAAATAGTGAATTGAGAACGCTGTTGCCGCCGAATTTGAGGGACTGAGGAAAAACATCAGTTCTCTGTATTATCGGTGCTCTGGCCCACATTCAAGCCAGTAACCTTCCGAATGGAAGTCAGAAATATCACCCTTTGATCTAGCTTGCTCCGTATCATCATCATCATCATCATCATCATCATCATCATCAACGAAGGTTTAAAGGAACAGTTCCCGAGTGAAAATTGTTAAGCCCTTCTTCTTGGAAGCTTTATTTTGCCTCCGTTTATAGGAAGGGCTTACCACAGGTACCACAGGTCTAGCTATTGACTTCTCTCATAACTTGGAATGTCTTCCGCTTAGAACCGATACTGTTTTACCACTGAGTTATTTTATGTTAACCCGTAGAAAACAACATCTGAAAAAGCAAAATTACTTTTCGTTCCAATGCTCCAGATATCTGGAAAAACGTTGATGTATTTGAAGTTTTCCAGACTCCGCCTGAAAAGAATAGCAAGAAGATGAAAATAAGTGTGGAGCGTTGGTGGAATAATACTGACAGGGAAAATCCGAATTACTGGGAGAAAAACTTGTCCCAATGCCAGTTTATCCACGACAGATCTCACAACTACTAGCCCGTGATCGAAACCAAGTCTTTGTGGTGACAGACCGGCAAGTAACCGCCTGAGCCTTGGCACGAACAGACAAAAATTCATAATTATAGCCGTATAAAGGTTTCGTTCCTACCTCACAGAGAACGCCGTGTATTTCCATAACAAGGACCAGTCAATTAATGCTGTACACGGAAACGATCGCAATTTGTTTTAAGAATCATATGGAATACATACATCAGCAGGGTCCGGTTTATCGGACGTTCCCGTTTACCCGACGTGCCATGCCGTCAGAACGCTTGATTTCATTTATTAAGATTGCTTTAGAACAGTCATTACAATTTATAATTTACTACTTTCATTAACACGACCAGTGTCTAGCACCTTTGTTGATTACGCATCGCTACTTGTTTCACCATGAAAAATGCCATCATCAGACGATAATACCCTAAGTCTGAAAACTAAAAATTAGTTTTCCGACAGCGATGTTGGAACATCATCTCTAACTATAGGTTTAACACTGAGTAGCGATATAATTTGTTAAAACACTCACGTGCTGCGAGTTTTGAGATTTTCACGTCCGTGTGGTGGAGGATTCTAGTCTTCTGGGATGTGAAGCTACGTTGCTCAGTATATAAGTAGTTTCCGACGTTTTGAAGGAATGTCCATGAAGAATTCGGTTTTCATGGGCCTTGAACCCTTGACGATGAAGCCGACACATTCTTTCGAAACGTCGGAAAGTACATACCATCATCACGTCCCACGACACAGAATCCTAGTATAAGGGGCGCTCAAATCGCGGGAGCCAAGTCTCCCGGACGACTAAATTTTTTACAGTGGCGCCTTACATTTTTGGGTTTCCAGTACGGAACTTGCTCCATGTAACACTTGGCGTCTAGAATTTTGAGATGGTTTCTAGGGTGTCCAAAAAGGTATGGATCCCTGTTAGAGTCTCTTGTTTATGCTTAATTCGCTTAGTATCTGACGCTGTGTGTTGAGGTGCGTTGCAGAAGTCTGTAATTGTACTGTTGCACTGTTTCAGTCCAGTAATGTTGTGTTATTGAAGCTCCATTTCTGTTCTCAGTAGTTCTCAGTTGTGTCCTGTTTTGTACATATTGTTGTTCAAACCGGTTGATGTCTGCTACTGATTCACTATTCAGTAAGGCAGGCAACGTACGTGTAACGCAACACAGAGGAGGTTTCGCGTAACCGGCGTTGCCGTGGAAAAGCAATAAGTGTTAACTATTATGACTGTGTGCGTGTATGCGTTCCTTACTTATCCGGCATGCAAATCGCACCTTTCTGCGCCGCATTATATTGTCATGTGTCAACTGTCTGGCTGTACCATATTTTCCACATTACGTCATAAACGGCACAATTTTTGGAAAAAAGTAACTGAACGTAAAATGTGTGTTTCGATTTTCTCCACAAATTCTGTCCGAAACATTTCTCATTCCAAGAAGAATTAATCTAGATATTACCGTAATTGTAGGTAGGTCTTCGTGTAACGCATCCGTTATTCTTGTCAAATTTTAATCAAACTTGAACTTTCTGGACTGACTTTCGAAAAATCCTAAAACGTCAGATTTCTTAAAAATCCGCCACGTGAGAGCCTTGTCCATGTGTACAGACAACCAGACAGACAGACAGACAGACAGACACAGCGAAGCTACTAGTCGCTTTTCGTTGTTTTGCGAACGTGCCTAAGAAGTGGCAGAAGATGGCCCTGACCATTTTGCTGCTAGTGGCTGGAAGAGAAGAAGAGGTGAATTTTAAAAGTGATATTATGCTAGAACTTCAAATGAAGAAGACTTGAGTGAAACACGATGAAAACATATGAATACGAACAGGGGAATAAAGCTTTATTTTTATGGTTGCTACAACACAGGCAGAAAGGCGAACCGTTAAGTGAACCTCTTCTACAAGAAAGAGCGCAAATTCTTCACAAGGAGCTTAGTGAAAGAGAACTTGTGTTGTGCATCTAATCCAGGGTTCATAGATCGCGAGCGGCCGGGGGCGGGGGGGGGGCGGGGGCAGAGAGTAAGGGAGGGAGGGAAAAAACCTTTAAAGATTACGGATTGCTTCAGATCAGCACCTGTGGGGAAATATAGTGGACAAGTCCGGAATAATTCTTAAAATGTAGAGAACTACTTCCGTTTCTTGTAAAGCTTGAAGTTTTATCGTGTGACCATTGCTACAGTTGTGACGAAACCAACTTAAATTGTGAAACGCTGTCATAAAAAACTCTGGCTTGCTGCGAAGAACGACTGGCAGACAATTGTTGCCTGCTGTCATGCCTGACGCAACTACTGTACAAAGTTTCTTATACTGGAAAATCCAAAAAACCTCCCGCATTCAAAATACAGCTCCAACAGCGCTTCTTGTCTGGTATAATATCCAAAAAATTGCGTGGATGGACTGAGAAACTTTTCGAACTGGAATCAATAGAAAGTTTTTTTAATGAAAAACGCGGAAAGGAAAGTAGTACGTGTTAGTAATAATGTACTTTCTCATCATAATGAAAAGGAACTAAAAATGGAGAAAGAAGAATGATTTTTGTACCACCAAGTTTCGCCTCACTGTGTCAGTCTGTGGCTCGAGCTGTAGTTGAAACACTGAATAAAAAAAGTCGGCGTACACTTCTTCAGCCACTTGCAGAATTTGTGGAAGAAGGAGGGGGAAATGCTGGAAATTTTTAATAAAATAAGCGTAAGATTGGCATATTGGACAAGGCAACCTTCGGAGAATATCGAGCAAAACTACGGTTGCGTTCGGGAAGAAAATGACTTAGTGAAGAGGAACAGCAAATTGAAGCAAAAAACTGCGTAAGTCCGATTTCTTGATTAAAGCTTCAACTTGATACTTAGAATGCTTTAAGTTCGCGCTTTAATAAAGCAGTATTTTGTGTCCTGTATATTCAAATATTCTGGAAGTGTTACTAAATAAGTAAAGAAATGAAGAATAAAGAAACAATGTAAGTATTCTTCGGAATCTTTAAAAAATACGCCTATATTATGTCTCGTCCATCCGATTTCGGTTTGTTTCATCTGCGGACGTACGTGTTAGCCAGCGAGTGACGGCTTTTATTCACCTGGGTTAATCTTCATGCCTGTAGAGCCCTCTTCTTTTTCATAGACGTACTTTATAATAGTACCTCTATGGTGGCCCTGAATATTTGTGTGGGAATGACGCTGGTGCAATTCAGTGCAAGAATTGGAAACTGTATGTGACTACACTGGCTTATTTTTGAAAGCCGTGTAAATTTTAATAAGATAATTTTTAGGACAAGAGACGCATTGCAGCCTATCGACCGTGCGTGATAGTAGATCGACAGCTGTGCAACGACGCCAGTTACGAGTGCGCAACTTCTTAAATTTAAATGCGTTTTTTTCTCTTTTAACAGTAGTTGGCAAAGTGTTGTAATAGTGTAGAAGTTTTACTTGTTATCTCATCCGCCTTTGCTGTAGTTTACCCGATAAATCGTTACTGCCTCTATGTTTTGTGCATGTCGCTGTTCATGCGAATAGTTTCGTTCATAATACAGGTATTGTGTTTACAGTGTATTACCCCTTAAATCTGTTTACGGACTAATCTGTAGACCTACCTGCACATAAAGTGAAGTGAAGGGAATACAAGTGTGCTGGAAATCATAAAAAATGCAGTGAACTGAAGTGAGGTTTAGGGAGGTTAATCTGGATGAGGATGCGAAGGTTACATAAGTGTAATGAAGTGGAATGAAGGGAAGGTCATGGTGAAATGTGAGTGCATCAGTTCATGAAGTTATATAATTCATTACTGTCTGTATCGCTGTATAGTATGGCTACCGGGTACAAACCCATTTTCAGTTAAAATAAACAATAAAAGCCTTCACTAAGGACTTCCGACCATAACAATATACTGTACTTTTTCACTGATCCAACAGCTTCCATTCCTTCAAGTCATGTACTGTAAATAGTTTCGGCCCGTGACGCAATGTAAGATCTGGCTACAAAATCAAATTTGTTCTGAGCTGGTGGGCAGGCGGTAACAGGATCGGTTCATGCTGGAGTGAGCATGTTTAAGTGTTTAATTACTTCTATTATGTATAAGTTGAACGTGTTTCATATCTTACAGATTGTTACTGTATACCTGTTGGTATTATTTTATTTCTCCTCAAGTGTTACACTGGTTAATTTAATTTGTAATAACAAATTTCACCACAGTAGTGACATATATTGGCAACAATTACGGAAGACTGCAAAATATGCTGAAAATGTGGCATCTTCGAAACTCTGCGTCTTTTTGAATGTGGTTGTTGGAGATGCCTTTTTCAGGTTTATATATTTCATATTCTTGTGTGGGGCTTCCGGCGCCACATCAGTTGCTGATACGATTATTTTTGTTACATTGCCTATGCCGCTATTATTATTATTATTATTATTATTATTATTATTATTATTAATACAGATTGTGTTTGCTTGAAAGTTGTCAGGTGTGGGTTTGTTAACATCAAATGGCTATACTGTCGCTATATATTTACGCACATTGCGATTGAAACCTTTCATACCTAATAGTCTACCCTTACACAATGTTTTGTGTATCCTAGGCCGTCATTTATGACTGCACAACCTAAAAGTTAAGGGAAGATCTCACATTCTGCAAAACAAATGACCTCAGCATTTGCTGCGTATTTTTCGAAGATCTATAACCGCAGACGGTTTTGAGGGCCCTGCGCTGGTAAATACTAGTGGGACACAACGCCCTCAGAAATTCTTACGTCCGGCGTGTTACATCTACAGGTTGTGGGAAACTGAAAATTACGAAGTTGAGACGTACTCCAGTAGAGTGGAATTCGTGCGAAATGTCATGGAAACTGGCCAGATGATTCAAATATTGGAAGGGGACATAACACAGTCATGGACAGGACGGCCGTCTGAAACACGCAGGGTAACTTCTTTGTCATTAAGCAATAAAAGTAGGCTACAACTAAGCCTAGTTTTGAAGCATGACGTATAAAGCACGGTGTCAGCATAGTTCAGGCCGTGTGCTTGGGGACTGGCCTATATGCTTGCGCATGCGCAGAGTTGTACCAAGGCCTACTTCATTTGTTTGGTAAGATAATTTGTAGGCTTATATTTTTGTATGCCTTAACATGGACAGGACTGAGAAACAGTGCGAAGTTTTGCGACACTGTCAGCTGCTTTAATACGTGCGTAATTATGTATTTTCTTACTTACAAGTATTTGTTGTTTATTTAACAACGCTGTAAACAACTCTGCGTAGATAGCGCGGAATGATAGGATGTTTAATGAATATGTTGGGAAGGATGTGGTCATGGCCTATGTGAGGCCGCATCCCTGAATTTGCCTGGAGAGAATAAGAAAAACAAGAAATACCTCAGATCAGATCTGCGCTCTTCTGGGATATTACGCAACGTTGAGTGGGAGTTCTGTACCGACGTTTCGGAACAACATTTTTCCCATCTTCAAGGGTCGAGAAGTCCAAGAAGAAACTACAACTCAGCGCGGCGTAATACCCCAGAAGAGCGCAAATCTCATCTACTCGTACATCGCGGCGGAAGCCTGAAATCACGAAATACCTCAGTTAGGTAAGTGGTTTCCGCGTCGACGTTTGAACCCTGGACTTAACGAAGAAAAAGCCTTCTAGCCAGTGGACTGTGGTGCTCGCTAACGCTTGTTCTGCAACATTTAATGACAGATAATAGGAAGAAGTGGATCGAAAGGGAGGGATCTTGCTGTAATTTAGGCTGTTTCAAGGCTGCAGGACTTTCGACTCAGTCTGAGGTTTCTCTCTTTCCGTGCGTTGATTACCGACGTTTCTTATGCCGTAGTCTGTAGTTTATGTTACGTCAAATGTGTATTGTGAACAATGAATTGGAAGGAATACGGAAAGATTCGATCATTGTCTGCGTTAAGATACAAGTAGTATCCCATTATGTACCCGGAAGAACTGAGAAGACCCGTTGGATTGATATTCGAAGCCCGGCCCTTCGCAGTTGCGACTTTCGGCGAAATGACAGAGATACAAACGCAAGAGTCAGGAAAGTTTGTGGGTTTGCCATTTTCTTGCATTGCATCTAAATGTGTCGTACGTGTCGGTTCTGTATTCGCGTGATAGGGATTTGAATCAGCGCCGCATTCGTACCTTTATGTGCAGCGGGAGTTACAATGATTGCCTGTGGCGGGGCTTGGGAAGCAATGGAGAGAAGAATTTGGTCATAAAAGTTTGATAAGGGGCTAGACCAGGGATGGCGAAACTTTCGCTGCCTGCTACCAGTTACGGGATGTGATGCAGTGTCACATATCACCATTGCTCCAGTAGGTGTTGGTGTGCTTGTTCAGCCGTTCAGCCTTCGAGTCGTTGTGTGGTGCTTCTGAGAGTGACAGATTTACGCATTTCGTTTGTGAAACGGCTGCTCATCTATTTAGGTCTCCTTACGGTTTACTGTACGATAATATTAGTGTCTCTTAGACTATATAACCACAATGATAAGGTGATTTGTGAGTGATAAAGTGGGAAGGGTTTAGAAGGAATGTCGTCGTATAACGGAAGTACTTCCCCAGCATTAGCTTAGAGGAAGTGACAGACTCGGCCGCGATTCGATCGTACTACCTCCCGAATACAGGTCTCTAGCTTTACCATGGCAGCTTCCTTCTCGGAAATATACTTTATTGAATTTTTCTGTACATATTTCAAATTTCAAAACAATTAAGAAGGTGACAGAGTACTATGTTTTCTTGTAGCAGCGTACCTATGTGTAACCTTAGGCCAGGCCTATTTCTGGGCCTTAAGATGGAGGGATGGGCAGACTGTTCAAATGTCAAGTTGTTGCGATGTAAAAGGGTAAAAGGTAAACCTGTCCCTGTGTAGGCTAGGGGGGCAAATGGGGGTCAGCTTCACACCCCGGCCGGTTTACTTTCGGGGAACAAACTCCCAATGCCCGTTGAATAGGAGGCTAGGTTGGCTCCAGAGTCGGTCCGGACGTCTTTAGACGCGTTCGCAAAATTTCGAAAAGCGATTATTAGCTTTGTCATGCCATTCATCATCAGGGTTAAGCAGTCCAGCTGGTCCTCTTTGACGACTTGACCACGAAGATAAAGGCACTACAATCCTTGTAAACTTCGATGACTACATACCAGTCGACACTGTGTAATATGCCAGAAGACTCGAATCTTCCGAGTCAGGTGTGCGTAACAAGCTGTTGGTGTTCCCTTCAGATACAAGTGCTGAGGATTCGCAACACTCTTACAGTTACAAAGAAATGACTTACTCAGCAGGCAAACTGATAGCGAGTTCAATCATGGTATTTTTTTCTCGCTCTTCCTCCTCTCCTATCTTATTCATCTACTCTCCCTCCTCCTACTTCCCCTCCTCTCACCCCTCTCACTCTTTTTGCAGCGCGTGTTGCAGAAACTGCTAACGTAAACAGACCTGAACTGGATTCAAACGACTGTGTGTGAACAGCAATAAATGTTATGTCCTGTTACTCGTGCTTGGGGTTTGGTGCCGGTGGGCCGCGGCGCTATTGACGCTTGTTATGAAGGTCGCTATCATTGTGTGGTGGTGGGTTTATGGACTTTATCCATCGTCCAAAGAGTAAAATATTAAAAATATTAGAAAATAAAAATCACAACGCTTCGGAAGCTGGCTCTGCTTCCGTCCTCAGGTGAATGGAGGGGGAGAAGAGAAGAACACCTATTCTGTTGGGCCTCTTAGACGGAGCTAGCTAGGCTAGCCAGGTGAATGGAGGGCGAGAAGAGAAGAACGCCTACTCTGTTGGGCCCCTTAGACAGAGCTAGCCATTGGCTAGCTGTGTCTAAGGGGCCGAACAGAATAGGTGTTCTTCTCTTCTCGCCCTCCATTCACCTGAGGACGGAAGCAGAGCCAGCTTCCGAAATGTTGTGATTTTAATTTTTTAATAGTTTTAATATTTTACTCTTCGGACGATGGATAAACTCCATAAACCCATCACCACACATTATTATACACCATGGGCAAAACCTTTTAGAATTTATCTCATGATCATTGTATGCCTAGAAACTTCAGAGATTGGGCAGAAATTTGTATTCTTATTCATCTGAAACTGAGCTTCAAACACAAACTAAAAACCTACTGTTTGTGCTTATAAATTGGGTTTGCTGCATTGGATCTCCTCTGTCAAATGACAGCCTCGTGATAATGATGTAAAGTGGCAGGAATGCCGTGTCTCAAGGCCTCGTTCTTAGTGCCTTGTTAGCTTTTAACGAGTTTTATCGTTTACCCTTGATAAGGAGTCATCCGTACACATCGTATCGGTGTTTGTCGAGAAATCGAATTGACAGGAGACTGTGGTCAGTGACAGCAGGTCAACTGACATTCATTTTGTATTTTTAAAAATGTCTGTTAGTTCAGTTTTCATACTATTAATCCAGTAGCGAATGTGAGTAAATTAAGGATGATGAAATGGAGAAAGGATGCAGCATGCATGGAGGAGGCGAGAGAGTTTTCGTTCAAAATAACCGACGGAAGTTATTACTGTATTTATAATATAAAGGTAATGTTAGGGACTTTATTGCGAAGATCTGAATATGATTGAATTTACTTTTCTGGTGTCAGGCCTATGTAGCCTGTCCTCGTGCTTAGCTGAGTAACCGTCAGGTGCCTGTGGCAGGTATCAGCTTAGTGTATATGATCTGTGCTGTTCCGTGAGCGAAGTATCTAACATAGTGAAAAGCAGCGAAGTAGTAAATTCAGAGCGTGCTTGCTCATGGTATGGCATGTGGAAAGAACGGGAAAGCGTAGATGGGAACTTGACAGTTATAAAATACGAATGGGAAGACCCAAAAACTCAATCACAACATGGCAACCCTGGGAGAAAAGAATATGGAAAAAGGGGAAGTGGAATAATGGACACTTGTGGGCAAAGACAAAGGGAAGCTCATGAAGATCGGAAAATCTCAAAGAAAGGAATAAAGATCGAACCACACCATCCGTGATGATGAGTTTTCGTACCCCGTTTCTCTCATGCCGGTAGTTCAGTTGACGGGAAAATAGGTCGATACCAAATTTGTGAAATAAAAGTGTCCAGTTCCACTGTAGACTATCCTGAAAGAACTGCTTAAAGAATGTATTCTTGTTTGGTTGCACCGTTGGAGGGTCGTGAATGTTAGTACCGAAGTTTCAGAATTGTTCTAACGATTGTAAGTAAACATTTCCATGCTCAAAGGAGAACGGCTGTGATTTCAGCTGTGCAAGCAGTCCGTTTCAACGTACTTTCCTTCCGTAGGGAAAGAAAGTAGGCTTGTGTGTCTGTGTGTCCAGTCTTGAATTTCTGAGCCTGTTAGCTGGTGTTACGAAACTTCGTATGGGAAGTGTGGCACTTGATGTGACCCAAATGTCGTGCTTTCTAATTTCCTACAATCGGTAAGAATATTATAGCAAACACGCGAACTTGTGATGTGAGAGCAACGTTGCACCAGTTAATTTGGGGTCTTGAAATGATGTATAGCATGGTATTACTCTGTGGGTCGTGACTTCCTCTAAGAGGAGTTACCGAATTTTCAAAAATGATTTAACATACTTCGCTTTTTTTTTGCGACACAGTAGTGGAACGTTTTATAGCTTACAGTACGTGTCGACAGGCTGGCTATAAGGCTAGTTAAGTTGCACTGCCACCGTACAGCCTGGTAGGGATATGCAAAACACGTAAAACGAACGTTTCGCTAACCGCTGGAGATAAGACAGGGAGGTACGCGCAGAATGCAGGGAGAAACGCCTTCTTGCATCGTACTGAATTAGACAGGTCGGGAACAACACACATTTGGACGAAATTTAATTCTTCCAGCAGCAGTTGGTATGATCGTTAGTACGCTGGGGCAGTCTAGGCGACAGAACTCTTAAGCATCCCGTTATCTAATGGCACTTTGTCCCAGTGAATCATAGAAAAGGGCACAAGTTTAAACGAGCAACTGCTTGATAATACAAAAATCAAACCATTTGTCATTCAGGTGCACGGGGCGACGAATTGCGCAAACCATGCATATTTAATAATGTATGAAATATACAGTGATGAGGGTTAAATGAAAGAGGATATACCTAACTCATTAGATCAGAAATAACTTAAAAATTTTGAAATGTGGTTTTGGAGAAGGATGCAGAAGATCAATTGGACCGATCGTGTGAGAAATAAAGAAGCGTTGAGTCAGGTAGGAAAGGACTATCCTACATACAGTAAAATGAAGGAAGGCTAACTGGATAGGTCACATCTTGCATAGCCCCTGCCTTCTAAAACACGTTATTGAAGGGAAGATAGAAGGTAAGAGAACGGACAGGAAGACGAGGAATAAGATGTAAGCAGATACTGGATGTCCTTAAGGAAACCCGAAGATACTGGAACTGGAAAGGAACTCGCTTTGGAAGAGGCTACGGACCGGTCGTAAGAGAGACTGCGTAAACGAATGACGGCTGACTCTTTTGGAAAGAAATTAGAGGGACAAGCAAAGCTAAACACATTTTCGATATTATTGATATAGTTATAAGCCTGAAAATGTACTGACATTGTCCAGCTGTGTGGGAACGTGTATACAGGGGACTAGATCTGAGTGAGGCATTCACGGATGACTTCTCTGTAGCCTTTATTCAGCGAAAGTCGCCATGTTGGCTCTATGATTAACACACAGGCTCTTGTCCTCAAATATTTATGCCCGTGACTGGAAAACATTCTACAAAACTAGTAAACTACGTAAAGTCTAAGTCTTTGAAGGCAAGGATGTACGACGTAGCCTAGTTTATGTCAGATGGATGCAGAACACGGATCTTAAATGTGTATTTTACTGTGAATATGAAGGGCTCTCCCAGGGAACGTTTTAACAGAAGTGTTGTAGCAGAGAAGGCATGCAGGGTTTTTGGTTGCGAAAACTGAAGGAAAGAGGCCACTTGGAAGACCTGGGCCCAGGTGAAGGGTAATGTTAAAACTGATGTTAAAGAAACACGATGAAAGGGCATAAACTGGATACATCGGTCTCAGAACAGGGCAAGTGGCGGATTCTTACAATGTGGAATAATGAACCTTCGGGTTCTCTAAAATGCGGGGAATTTACTGATCGGCTGAGAAAATGTTAGTATTTCAAGAAGCACTTAGTTCTTATTTATCAGTTTTTCCAGTTAAACACAACTTTTGTTTTTAATATTATTATTATTAATATATGGCTACTACATGTTTCGGCCCACTAGTGGCCATCATCAGATACACAGCACAAAAACTAAAAGAAGGTGTAAAGGTTGAGGCCTCCCGTTTTTTACATAAAAGTAAATGTAGCAGAGTTTTTAAAAAGCACGGAAGCTACGGTGTTTGCTATTCCCTGTATGGGAATAATATTGTGTATTATATGCTGTCTTTAATTTATTTCATTGGGCCGAAACTACTGTGTGTGGAGCCACTTTTCTTTACGCTAAAAGTCATAAATCTTGTTGAAATTTACATTAAAAATTATTATAAAACGTTGAAACATTATAAAAGTGTTTAAAAAGTCATAGGAGTACTTAGAAACTTAAAGACTTAGAAAACTTCGTTAAAAGTAGAGTAGTGGAACTCCCTTTCTTTTTCCCAGCGTGTGTGTAGCAGTTCTGTGTTGAGGGCTGTTCGGCCAAATGAAATAAATTAAAGACAGCATATAATACACAATATTATTCCCATATAGGGAATAATAGACACTGTACCTTCTGTGCTTTTTAAGAAACTGTTAACATTTACTTTTATGTAAAAAAACGCGAGGCCTCAACCTTTACGCCTTCTTTTAGTTTTTGTACTGTGTATCTCATGATGGCCACTAGTGGGCCGAAACATGTAGTAGCCATATAATAATAATAATAATAATAATAATAATAATAATAAAAGGAAACGTTGTGTTTGACTGGGAAAACTGACTAATATTATGCAACACAGCGGGATGAGACATTTGAAAAAAAACTTAGTTCTGTGAGATGAAGATCAGCACACTGCCTGCGTGCCGGAGCTAGGTAGGCCTAATGGTAGTGCTTACACGCACACCGACATCGTGAAGCTAGCATATCCGAGGTATAAGTCACGTGTCTGAGAATTTAATATTGCTTCACTGTAAGGCGGTGGCGGGAAATTTGAACTGTGGCAGAGAAAAATTTTAAGTGAAACTCTAAACGTTTCCTGATTTAAAACTCTTCATCTACAGCACTGTCATACGAATTAGCGGAGGTGTGAACATTTGTAGGCTGAGTCGCCTTTTCTTACTGAACAACTGCTTTGAGAATTACTTTTCCGGGTCTAGAAGTGGGAGATTATTTTTAAATTGGAGCTTATTTCGGTGCTCAGTTAAAAGGGACAATCCTCACTGTTATCAAAGGGGAGCATTTGATTGACCCCCTCTCTGAGAGTTCTGTCTGGAAATGATTGTCTGTTCCTGGTTTTGGGCCGGTGTGCTAGCTGAGAGCTAAGTGAGAAGGCTACAGAAATACTGATGCCCTTCACAAAATTCTGTTTGTATGAAACAGGATTGGGATAGCAGGTTCCTTTGAAACGTCGATAACCCCAAAGAACGAGGTCCGAGTCTTCACCGCCTTGAAAATGTCGAATATCATATTCGGTTTTGGGTCTATAATGATTTTCCATGCGACCAGTTGTTCTTTGATAATGCCATCCGGCCAGTAACGCCGTAGTAACTAATATCCGCGTGATCGGTGGAACTTTTGACGTTTTATGTCTGTCCACTTAATTTCGTGTACGAGATCTGAGGTTCTCACGGAGGCCACTGTGAAGAATTAAGTCTTCTGGGATGTGATGCAGTGTAGTCTGGTTGAAAGTTGCCACTGGATAGGAGGAATCTGTTTGCTCCACGTTTGAGATAGAAGAGTCAGCTACTTACTCCGAAACGTCGGTGCATTTCTGCCAGACTAGTATGCATACGACCAATAAGTATTGTGGCAATCTATATGTAAGTAATAAGTTTTCTGACTATATATATATATATATATAAAACGATTAATTTTTGGTAACGGCCAAGTGTCCCAGTAATTTTACAGCAATGTGTCGTTTAGCGTTGGGATTGTCACTGTCGGCTTTCAAATGCATGCCTAATCTCGCTGAAGATTCAAGTCTTCTGGATTGTTACGCCGTGTCGACTGGTAAGTAGATACCGACGTTTCAGAGGATAGTGGTGTGAGTCGGAGTCTCCACGCTTCACGTCTAATCTTTGTCAGGCGGGTAAACCCACGTGAACAGGGAGGGACGCTTCCCTGACCGGTCCGTTGCGTGCTTAGCGATGCACGTGTAGCTAACACCTCACATTTTGCTTACGATTTCCCAGTCTCCATTCCCCACTCGACTAGCGCCCTCTCCCCCCTTTCGTGTTCCTCTTTTCCTTCCCCCTGCTTCTTCTGGGGCTAATCTGCCCAACGTCAGGACAAATAGCTCAGTCCAACTTCGACTGCGAAGCGACCTGCTGCTAAAAGCGAGCGATACAGACAATTTCAAAGTTTGTTGCCATGCGGTCATTTCCGAGCCACTCTACGTAACACTGCAGTCAATATACGTGAAGTAAGAAAAAGAGAGACGAATTGAGAATATGTGGGTGACAATAGAGAAAAAGCAGGGGTAGCCGTACGGCGTTTTAAAAATGTTTGTGGTACGTGTAGTACGTAGATTCTCTCTACTGCTATGCGAGTGGATGAGTCCATGTGCCTCGCTCTGTAGAGGGGTGGTGGGTAGAAGATGGCGGTACTTGTGTGCCTCAGGCACGCGCACTGCGAGCGGGCTAGGTTATAAACAGTTCGATATCACGAAAGAGAAAGAGGAGAGAGAGCGAGAGAGAGGGCATGGTATGCTGACAAGGAACAAGGGTGCACATCGTGTTGACTCACCAGTCACCCACTCTGTTGTACTGATTCCTCACGCGCAAACAACGTGCTCATTCATCTCGCCCATTCATTCTCACTCGACTTCGGGTACGAAAATGAGTGACGTGGGTTGATCCACCGACGTATGACTGATAGCTTTGATAGATGAGTGGATTCATTGGTAGATGGAATGAATTCATGTATGTAGGTGGTAGGCATAGGTGGCTGAATAGGCGTATGGGTGGACGTGCAGAGTATATGGGTGGATTGCCAGGTTGACGGGTACAGTGGGTGAGCGATGGATACATTGGCGGACTGATCAGTAGACAGTATTACTGCCTACTTTTATGTGTATTCAGTCGAACGAACTTGAGGGATTATCCGCGATTAGCACATCAAAAGTGATTTAATTATGATTGGAGCTCTTGACCCTGAAGATGACGGCACTATGATGCTTCAAAACGTGGACAGCATCTTAGGCCTGAGTCTTCAGCAACGTCGCTATGTGAACCTCTAATCATATGCACAGAGGTATTACAGAGTAACGATTTTACAGTCCCTTGATGCAATTTTTTTGTTTAATTTAAAATAAAACTGATTTTTATTATCTCAGGCCTATCAGAGGCAGAACACCGCCGTCGGACTTCTAACACTGAGTGGCTGAAACGTCAGTTAACCCGTTGGTAAAATATAAAATGTTTTCGGTTAACTGGCTTTCGGGCCTTTTTGTATTTCACACACGTAGCAGCCAGGATTTGTACATGCTTTTTTGATACAGGACGTACTTCACATCAGTCAGTTCGAATAAAACTACGGCTTGGACGACCGAAGAATAGGGGTTCGATTCGGAGCGGTGGGAAGGGAGGGATTTTACTTTTCTCCGGGGCTCGTCTGTCCTACTGTCCACCGGGAATCGGGATATCTTTCCCGTGGATAAAGCGGTCGAGCCGTGAAACTGATCACATAACGTCGTCCTGGCGCCGAGATTACGAACGCGACTAGCTGTACCTTTATTTATCATGTGGTGCTTAATGAAGCACGTGAACAACTTTATCCCTCTGTTACACCATACCAAAACTTGTGGTTTAAATTATTTGCTACCGCTGTTCAGACTAATGTTAAATACAGGTCTGTGTTTCGGGGGGCCATCGCCATTGTTACTCTATGTTCTGCAATAACCGCATCAGCAAGTTTCGCCCATTTTTCTACCATATCTCACTACATAAATTGCATATCGATATTCGGTGCAGGGTCAAGGGATTTTTCTCTTCTCCGAAACGTCCAGGCCGGCTCTGGGACCCACCCAGCCTCCACTCGGTAACGGGGCTTCCATCTCGAGACTAAAGCGGCCGGAGCGTGAAGTTGACCACTTACCTACACGCGGTTCCGAGGATAAAGACGAGTGAAACTGTGTCTTTTATTTCCTTATATGCCTTCATGGGGTGGACAGGGAAAACTCCATTCTTTTACACTTTGTCTAAATGGCATTAATGCTGCTCGCATTTCAGAAGTTGACTCGATATGGATCGAACGGAATTTGGTACGACAGTGAAAAATGTCGTGATCAGCCTTACTGCGTTTCATTCGAACCTGTTATTTAATTAGTTCAGAAGTTTTTAGGCAGACACGCACATTAAGGGCATGATAGCCTACCTAAGCCTATCTTGGCTTATAAATTAAGAAATTTAGGCCTGTGAACTAAAATTGAAGTACAGTATAACTCCAATTATCCGGATTAATTGGGACCGCAAGCCGTCCGGATACGCATAAAATCCGGATAATTGGATTTTTCTTTGAAAATAGGCTACATTGGCAGTTTAAAGTAGAAAAATTCTTCTACAAACGGCTGTTTTTTTGACTACATATTTATTTACGTACAAATAACACATTAATACACAATTTCTTAGCCTATATGTGTTTGACAATTGGGGGGAGAATTTTAAGCCATAAAAAAGATTCAGTACAAGAACAGTAAGAAAATGTTTCGTTACCTGAAGGGCCAAGCCGATCTGGATAATTGGCGATCCCGATAACCACCTTCCGGATGATTGGAGTTATACTGTACTTCACCTAAATGTTGGTGGTTACCTTACCTTTACGCCACATGCCATGCTTGTACTGCCGTGACTCGGTTCTAGAACCTCATTTGTGTAAACAGCACACATAGCATGTGAAAATGAACTTGTCACATCAAGGCGAGGAAGCTTGCCTACAATTACACGTTGCTTCAAGTTCTTTTAATACGATCTATTTGCAGTAGGAATCTAATATGGAGATTAGTCATTCCGTAAATAATTTATTTTTGCGCTGAATCTCAGACATGCGAATCCGTGTAATTGCAACAGTCCTGGTTGTTCTTCTTCTGCATAGTTGAAGTAACATGGACCAGTTCTTACACGAGGGGAAAAGTTGCTGAAGCCATCTTCTGTCTTCTTCTCTTTCCCAGCTTTCTACCTCCCACCTTTGGATCCAAGATTAAGATTCTTACGCAAGCACTTAAAATGCAGGCAATTCTGCATTCGTCATCCTTGTTCCTACGAGGTGAGTTAGTGTTTTTTTCTTTTTCAAGTTAAATTGTACTCTTTTATTTACTGCTTCATTCCTGTGCTTCCGATCTGCTGCATAAGCCTGTATCTTTACCCAGAAACTGGTCTCAGAATCCGCAATTCACCTCGCTCAGTTTAACGTCTAATTAAGTTTACCGTCTTCTAAACTCTGTTGTCCTGTGTTTGATAGATAGGCTACGATGAAGGTGCGGGCGGAAGGTTTCTTCGAAACTTTGTCTAGCCTGTGTATCAAACTAGACGGTGTTGTATTCCTTAAAGAAGTATGTCATCTACACCGCAATGAAAATCTCAGGTTATAGCCCATAAATTATAAACTGGTCTGTTACCGTATAGGTCGTACCTTATTTACAATTTGTTAAGGGTTTTAAGAATTATTTGCTAGGGAGAATATTCGGATCTATCAAAGAGAGTCATAGCCTAATTACCTAGTACAAATTATGTAACAGTGTACATCGTCCAATTACAGGAATTTCATAACGTAAGGCATACTCCCCCAATATGCTAATGGTACGGAGATTAACCCTTTAAAGACGAAAGGTAATCTGTTTTATATACGGACTCAGCTCGTACCGCGCTGTAAACACTCCCCACCTCAGTTATAAAAACCAATCAGTTAATGAGGTATAAGGTAAACTTTGCTGTTTCATCTAAGATCCGTACAAAATACATAAACGCAATGTGAGCACCACGTAGAACTCTTGAATGTTGAACCCGGTGGTACGTAAAGTTACCGCTAGGCTTTAAAAGGTTAAGGAAGATGAGGTGGCTGGTCCCTGTAGGGCGTATAGGGGAAATGAGATAACCGTGCAAAATTTTAGCCTGGAAGGGGAGAGGGAAGAGACCATATAGGCGTTACCGACGTAGATGGGAGTGTAATGTTAAAACGGATACTGAACTCGCATAGTACACAGTCAAACGACAGTTTTTTTTTGTGAAGGTTGTTTAAAAGCACAGAAATTTTTAACAAGGTTGGTACCTTAAACGTTTCTCGGAAGACTGAATCGCGCAGCTCTTACAGCGATTCTGATCGTGTCTGAACTCATAGGCCGACGTCCAGCAGTTGGTCTCACATACCTTATTTTGGCTTCTCAGTTTTAAGTTTTTCGGCTGATAAATAGCCCGCTGAGTTGCTGGTACACCTGACATTACGTGTTGAACGGTTAGGATTGTATGATCTCGAATAAAGTAACCTGCCGCACAAATAAAACGCGACACGATGTGCAGACAACGAAACAAGCGGGAGTACCATTTATGTTTATAAATTGATCTTCTAAATCGACTTGTAAACGAGACAGTGGGCGACACAAGCCGACAGAGAAGTTTGCGATAAATGTAGATATTAGTGCCTAATATGTTGCATGCAATAGGCCTTCTACTTCTAACCATACTCATATTCAAAGTTGTGGCGCAGGCCTACTGTTGAAACCGTCCTTGGAATAGCCTGTTTGGTGCAACATCAAGGAAAAGGAGTTTGTTTCCGAAAAGAAACGGAGTTCAAAAAGAGAATTTTGTAGTGATGTAAGAGATATATCAGGAGTGTTAGTTGCTTTTATATCAGTGTAGTATCGTCGTATTTATAAAATCCGTCTTTAGAGCACGCCTCAGGAATCCAATTCCTGGACACGCACTACCACATTTGACCTTCAGTTGCTTGAGAGATGGTTACGTAACGTGCAGTGTAATGTGGATCATCTTGGCACTGGCCAGTTTTTGAAAAGAAAATTTAGAGACCTGAAGTTTGCATAGAAATTCAGTCGATATCGCCTGGAGGCCAATTCCTGACGCGTCTTAATAAATAAGAACGTTTAGAATATATTTGTTAGTGTAAACTTCTGTTACCGTATGCCTTTTTATTTAACCAAATAAAATTAGGAGAGCTCACGTTTTGTTTGTCATTTGTGTTGATTGAAGCTAAGAGAGTTCAAGTTTCACTTCAGTACACGCTGGGATTGAGTATGATTATTGTTAAGCACTGTTGGTAGATGCTGCAGCTCACTGTCTTAACATTAAGTTAATTGCAATATCTTAATTAGTAAGGGACTGCAGGGTTTCATTTCGGGGCATGTTTTTAGAGTCTTTTAGGATAAGTGGATTACATTTCATGCAGTGTTTTGGATAAAATTTTTACTGCCTTCATAATAAAATCTTCGGTTTTGGCTTATATCTTAATTCCATCTGGAAGTAAACTCTTATTTTCACGGCATAGCTGCCATTTTAGAGGAATTCGAACCACATCTCGGAAAAATATGCATGTCTTCTTTAGGTAGCGTTTTTTTTAGAGTGTCAAGCAACAACATGTCGGCCGTGTAAAAATTTTCAGTTTTGTGTCGATAAAATAGTAAACCATTCGAGCTAGACGCCTGAAATCGGGTAAGGAGATAAACCGCAAAACTACCTCGCATGTTGTGTATGAAATATTTATAATGCAAAAATTACAAACATGGCGACAATGCGGATCTTTGACGTTATTATTCAATAAATTTGATGTCAGTCTGTGTAGAATCCATACTTAACCCTTTAAAGACGAAGTGTATCTGTTTTATATAAGGATGCAGTGCGTACCGCGCTGTAAACACTCTCCACTTCGGTTATAAAAACCAGTCTCTTAAGGTTTTTGTAAGGCAAAAGTTGCTGTTTGTTCTGAGATCCGTACAAAACACATAAACGCAATGTGGGCACCACGTAGAATTTTTTAATGTTAAACCTTGTCGTATGTAAAGTTACCGCTAGGCTTTAAAAGGTTAAAGAATAAATTATTCACACAACAGGAAAATAGGCCTAATGAGGTCTGCGCAAGACTCCAAAATGTCAGTCATGCTGACGCAGCAGGATTTTAAGATCAGGCCTGGGAACTGCCGCGGTAACCTGCGGAACAGTAGGCGTCGTACCCGGAAGATTCTGTATCACAAGTTATCTGTAAATTGTGTGTTCTTATTTTAATTTGTAATCCTTTATTGCCTGTTTGTGTGGAAGCATTTAAACAAAATTCGACATTATTAGGTCCTTTTAAAACTTCCTGTTTGTAATTTAGTTAGTGCTCGTAATATTAACCCTTTAAAGACGAAGCGTATCTGTTTTATATAAGGACTCAGTGCGTACCGCGCTGTAAACACTCTCCACTTCGGTTATAAAAACCAGTCTCTTAATATGTTATAAGGCAAAAGTTGTTGTTTGTTCTGAGATCCGTACAAAACACATAAACGCAATGTGGGCACCACGTAGAATTTTTTAATGTTAAACCTAGTCGTATGTATTGTACATAGCGGTAACTTTTACCGCTAGGCTTTAAAAGGTTAAGTTAAAGTTTTCTTTGTGCACGCCATAAAAGCATAGCGAGGGGTGGAGGTATAGGTCTGCTCCTTCTTCACCTCGACGCTAGGTAAAGGTAAGTGTTCAGCTTCACGCCCTGGCCTCTTATTTCCCAGGGAAAAGTTCCGAGTATGCATAGATTATGATGATGGGTACTAGGGCCGGTCTAGGTGCTTTGGTGAAGAGAAACCTCCCTTGCTTCTACGGGGAATTGAACCACGCTTCCTCGGTTGACCAGCCTATAGCCTAGTCACTGTACTGAATACGCTATTTCGGCTCGTTAATTAACATTTAAGCCGACCCCAGTGGCCGTGCGGTCTGAGACGTGGGTCTGCGGCCGCTGGCTTGCTGGGATTGCGGGTTTGAATCCCTTGTCCAGAGGGGTCCTGCTGAGTGTGGTGTGTCTGAATGTGATCGTGAAGCCTCGATAATGAGGAGGCGCCGTCCCACTAGGGGCTGTTGTGCCATGGAAAAAAATGGACATTTAAATATATCTCCACAATAATAGTGACCACCAAGTTGCATAATGATTAAATTAATCGGTATGCAACTCCAGCAGGAATTATAATTTATAATTCTTGCTGAAGTCTTTAGAGGCCGATTTGGGATTTAGCGCAAAGGACCGTGGGCGTTGCCATAGTTCGTTGTAAAACTTTTTCCGTGCTAAAGATCTTTGGAGACGGAATTAATTGAGAAACGATGAGCTAGACGTCCGAAAGAGGCTTCTGAGTGTTTCTAGTTCTTCTGCTTCCGAGAGCACTTCATTTTGTTATTAGTCAGAATTAGTTTCATTAGTGCAAGCACTTTTTGGGTGTTTTACGAGCTAACATGTAAAAATGGTTTAATTCGATATTTGGGCTACTAACCATTTGACCCAAGGCCGTATCTGTCTCTCGCTGAGGGCGTTCTCTTCCGAGGGATATTGTAATTAAATTTAACCATAGAAGATGGTGCAAGTCGGTACGAAAGACTGGTAGCCAACGACGGGAGGACCCCTTTCGTTGCCTGACCAATCACAGAATTCGAAGGCACAGTGTTAGAATGTCATTCCAGGTACGAAGCCCCGATATGACGGAGTCATTGCGTTTCCACACTTCTAATCAGCCCGCCGCTAAACGTGTAACAGTGAGGGCAGTTACCTGGCCTTCGTTACCCATGGATGTTATTTACCAATAGTTAATGAGGGCAGCCGATCACAGTGGTCGCGCGGTCTAAGACGTGGGTCTGCGGCCGCTCGCTTGCTGGAATTGCGGCTTTGAATTCCGCCGGGGGAATGCATGTCGCTTGAGAGTGTTGTGTGTTGTCAGGTAGTGGTCTCTGCGCCGGGCTTATCACTCGTCCAGAGGAGTCCTACCGATTGTGGTGTGTCTGGGTGTGATCGTGAAGCCTCGATTGTGAGGGGGCCTTGGCCCACTAGGGGCTCTTGTGCCATGGAAAAAGAAAGTACTGGGGGCGAACGTAAAGGCACATCACATACACATGGAAAAATACAGACGTAACGAACTTTTCGCAACTGACTCAGTGAAAAGCCACCTGATGACAAAGCGCAGCAGTTGTAACAGTGTCGTAAAGAACTAGCACCATGTGAGCGTCAGATGATGTAAGCTTACACCGGCAACTTTGTTAATTCCAATAATAATTTACTGTGGATTATTTAAGTGGCGTCCGTTCAATGACACGTCTTTCTTGCTCGACGAAACACATACCCGTTAACATGCTGATGAAGTAACGCGTACCGCCGTTATTTGAGCTACGCTGTGCACCTCGAACTGTCGTCAACTCGCACTTAACTCCGATTATTGAGCTTGGCACCCAACCCTGTGTTATGAAGCATTAGGTGAGGAAGAACAGGTCAAATTCGCGTCGACCAGCAGGGAGACCCGGACGCTGGGCCGTGTTGGACGGTGGCATTACTTTCGCTGCTTACAGAAGTAATGCTATACGTATACTGTGGTCACTCATTCTGTTATGTTACGTTCAGTTCCTCTTTTTATTTGTCATTGTCGTTCCTTGTTGTAACCTATAATTGTTTAACGTTAGTACCTTTTTCTCTTTTATTGTCTATTTCTCCCATATTTTCGTTCGTGGCTGTGTCACCCAAAATAAATGTTGATTTAACTGGTGGATTTTCATGAAACTTCATATGAGCTTGTTGCTACCTTCCGTGCGAACTTACGAGGTGGGGGCGAACAGAGGACCACTTAGTGTGCGATCCTAGAAGTTTGTTTTGTAACACACCTTAAAGTAAGTGTGAATTTTGTTGATTAGATTATTTTGTGGACTGTACGACATGGTCAAAGAGCGACTTCGTAACGAGGACTGGAGGAGATTGCATAATGAGGAGCGTCATGATCTACACGCCTCACCAAATTTATGTGGGTCATCAACTCAAGAAGAATGATATGGGCGGGGCATGTGGCACGTATGGGGGAGGGGAGAGGTTCGTACAGGATTTTGGTGGGGACACCTGGGGGAAAGAAATCACTTGGAAGACACTGGCTTAGATAGGAGGAAGATATTTGAATGGATCAAGGCATGGACTCGATTGATGTCGCTGAGGATAGGGACAAGTGCCAGGCTCTTTTGAACACGGCAATGAACTTTCGGGTTTTATACAATGAGGGGAATTTCTGGGCTAGGTGAGGAACGATTAGCTTTTCAAGAAGGACTGCGCTGTGTATAGTTAATCAGTCAGTCGCTCATTCAGTCTGTTAGTTGTACAACATGGCGTCAGCGTGAATGTTTTATTAATTTTCCATTGAATGGTGATAGCTAATGGACTGTGGTGTAGTGCGTAACTTATTTAACGACGCTGTCACTCAGGACGCAGCGTTGAATGTTCTGTTGACAGGAAATAATTAATTACAAAGGATGTGTGACGAAGCAGTGGTGGCCAGATTTAGGGTTACTATTCTAGCGTGTAACTGAAGGAACGCTCTAAAATCACGAAAATCTTTAGCCTAAATAGGGGAAGTTCTGGCTGAGATTCGAACCGGGCACCTCCCTGATAGAGGCCAGTTATTGCTGTTTGCTTGGTACTGACCCGCCACCAAATAGCCTCTTCAGTAGCGATAACTGCCATTAAACACGATCCTGAACAGGTGCCATGAAGTAGGCCTGCCCGCCTCACACCTCATAAAATTGCATAGGCTAATTTATCTATGTATAATGGGCCTACTGGCTAGCCTCAAACACAGAATTAAGTTAGGGGTTAAAACTTTTTCCCAACTCTTCTGATGTTGGCACCGATATTTAAATCCACTGTCAGAAATTTATCCGCGAAACTCCCTTCCTTTTTTACTTTATTCCCTAATTCCTTTTGTTTTATATCCTTCGTCTGTCTTCCTTTTCCTTGTCTCTTCCTTCCCTTCTAGATTTACCTGAAACGGACTGTAAGTCTCCCCTCCACCAAATCAATTGCAGCATTGCTTCTTGTTCTAGGTGTGGGATAGTGAAAAAACGTGACATATGTGCAAGAGTTGATTATCTTTTAGATTTATTCTGTTTCTGTTGTTCAGGATTCCCATCCGCTAGGGTGCGTTAATTGCGTGATTGCGTGATTTGATATGGTAGACATACTTGCATGTGGAGCCCAGCGGCGTCCATCTTGGTTTTCGATAATTGCCGCAGGCAGTGTCCTACATGACCATGGCAGATAGCCGGAGTTAAAACCGACGATCAGTTTGGGAACTGGAAGAGGGTTTTACCAGAAGTTGGAAATGCAGATCTCAAGTTAAAAAAAAAGATTTGATGTGGCATTGTCAGGGCTGTGGAGTCGGTACACAAAAGCTCCGACTCCGACTTCTCGATTTTTAAAGCTTCCGACTCCGACTCCGACTCCTTGATTTTTAAAACTCCGACTCCGACTCCTTCGTAAAAGCTCAATATGTATTAATAATGGTAAACCTATATTTAAGTATAAGTCTAATGGTTACTGTAGCTATCAGGGCTCTGGAGTTGGGGTATCTAGTTGAGATTTTACACTGAGGTCGGAGTCGGAGTCGGTACGTTTTTACCGGCTCCGACTCCACCTAAAAATTCCTTCCGACTCCGACTCCACCTAAAATTCCTTCCGACTCCGACTTCGACTCCACAGCTCTGGGCATTGTGATGTCTGAAAAGTATGTCGCTCGGTCAGGGAATTGAACTTCGACGCGTCTACTTATTCATTGATTCCTACTGTATCAACTAAGTAGGACGAAAGTAATCGCGTCGTGTGAGGTCTTCCTTGAGAACTTGGCATTACTTTGCTGGCCAAGAGGTTGCCCGGATATTCATTACTGCGTCCACAAAATCTCATCACTGGATCGTCTCTTGATTCGGCTTACGCCAGTGCAGTTCATACTGTCACGTTTTGTACCTCCAGGATCCATCTTAATGTGTAAAACTATTTTATCTGATCCATTCTCTTGAGAGTGGGAGACCTAGATCTAAAGCACTCCGATCTTCTGGGATAGTATTACGCTGCGTCAATGGATAATCGGTTCCCAGCGTTTCGGAGGAACCTAATGCCCTTATCTTCAAAGGTTAGAGGTCCGACCATTATTATTCTCGTAAAGTTAGATAAGTTCATGTTGATTAAACGTACACCAGCTCGAAAGGTTACAAGCTTACAAATAACAATTAAGTCTGTGCATTGATGTGGGGAAAAAAAATATTGCCTAGTAGCAGATAAAATACGATATTAGTAAGCGGATGTGCGGCAGCAGAACACGGAGGAGCTAGGTGACGTATGCATGATTGATTATATGAAATTCTACAATGTATATATGATAATGGTAGGCCTATATATACGCCTGTGTATTAAGTTACATTGCGCCTATGTGAATAAAACTGCGGCCGCAGAAGTACACCAGCCACTGATGTTCAGTAACCGTACTGATAGGCCTTTACTCAGTTGAAGAGATACTACGGAAGAGACTGATGAACCATGTGGCCTAGACTATGTTACGACATGCTAAAGGTGACATGTAATTAGCCTTCTAAACGTCCACGGTACAACGTAAACGGAAAACCAGTGATGGGACGAGAAGAAGAATTTTTGGGCTGGTATAGGCATTAAACTATCGAATGGTTGACGATAAAGAGGTAATAAGCATTTTAGAGCATGAAAAGATAAGTGTTCTGCATGAATTATCATTAACACGTCAGCTAGCATAGGATGTTGTTGTACTGGCTGAGTTGGTGGGAAAAGCATCGTATGTGTCCAGGGATTACGGGTCACTTGTCATTACGTTGCAAATGAGATGTAGCAAAGTGAAGGGATATTGGATGATAGTACCAGAATGTAGCATATGTGAATAATCGGGAAGGTTGTTGTGGCACGCTTGGCACTTGTGCAATACGCACTCGTCTGCTTATATGCTTCACGGATATTGTTAGTCATAGTATGTACAACACGAGTAGGCCAACGGCTTGGCGCCGTACTGCCGAACTAAACTTCTGCCATAATTTGCCGATTTCAGTCGTTTAATGAAATTGTGCCTTATTTACCACGAATTATACTTTGTGATGATGGCAGCTTTTGTCCGCATCACTTCACTTTTCCAGGCCTCCCTTGTATGCTTCTGTCGCCGCGAAAATTCTAATCTGAATTGAGCATGGCGTTTGGTCTTTACGTGCCTTAGGTAATTTCCACTGAAAAGGAAGATGGAAATTAGCCCATTGTCCTTAACAGCGAATGTTAATTACGCGTTTTCCAGAGTCGAAGTAGAGGCGGTCAGCATGGTCTGGGTGCTGAATACCCCCACCCGTAATGTAATGCCTGTTTAAATTGTCGGACTACATCAAAATTTTCGCCTTTCCTCAGTGACCTTAACCCCAAACGCTAAGAAATGGCGGACACATCGGACTTCCAGGGAGCGTGAATGGCGCAGTTAGCGTAGTGACTAGGTTAGAGACTGGACGACCGAGGAATCGGGGTTTGATTCCCAGCACCAGCAAGAGATTTCTTCCTTCCAAAGCGTCCACACCACCTCACGAGAAGTAAAGCGGCAGGGGCATAAAACTGGACCACTCACCTCCATGACCTACTACGGCGGTTAAGAATGCACGGAGTTATGTCTCCACTCACACACATGCCTTCGTTGCATAATGCTTAGTTAAGCACAGGAATACTTCTGCCGTTACTTTTACCTTTGAGTTGAAGGCCCTTAGAAACTGTCACAGACCTACCTACAGGTGTTCAATGAACTGCAAGTTTATGACCTTATTTGTGGGTGGCCTCGCCGCTGGCACGGACGTTCGATCCTTCGGCAAGGAATACTGGTAATTCGGAGTCAATCGTTACGGTTACTCGTTATGATCATGGCTCTTCCGGGTTCGAACGAAGGACGCTGACGGTATGTCATTTTAAGTTTGTTTACGGCAGCCTGTTGTCTACGTAATTTATAAAATGGGGTTTGGGCATAAAAGTCTCCTGTGAATCTTTTTGAGCAAACACTCGTCCAGTCTTATGCGTTACTTACACGAGTGCTTAAGCCTATAAGAAACGTTCATGCGTTCATGAAGGAGGTCTGTGTCCAGCCCTCTGTCTGTCCATCCGTTCATGTCGTATCCGAAACTACTTGATGGATTTCAGTGACATTTTGGGAATGGGAATCTACTGAATTTACTGGGCGAATGAAACTGTTGCTGTTTAGCGTTTGTGACAGTTCGTAGGCCTACTATACGTTTAGGCTCAGGCTAAACTTGGCAAAATAAAAGGTTAAGTTGTCCATGTGCACGCCATGAGGGTGTATGGGGGAGTGGAGGTAGGTTGTAGGCCTCTGTCTACTGAACATTGTGGATTTTGCAAAAGCGCCTCTCTGTAAGTGTAGCCTGCGTATAATGTGTGCGTACATCTTAAATGGTCCTTCGCGCGAAACAGTTGTCGGTGTTGTGCAGATGGACCAGCAGAAAAAGAATTTGTCTGAATGCAATGTCACAGGCTATTTGTGCTGGTAATCATGTATCCTGTAGTAGGCACAAATTTATGTGTGTAAAAAAAACGGTTATCAGAGTCAGTGAAATACGCAGTGCCATAAAGAATCCGTTCGTATAATACTCCTACCTCTCACCGGAGAACACATTGTCTGTCGTGCATGTTTGCTGATGGGAAATAAATGATTGCCGTCTTTCAGTGATATTGGAATGACTGTTTTTTTAATAGGGGGAGTGGCTTAACGGTGGTGTCACTACACCACACCTGTTTTCTCATATTTCTACCCTCACCGTGTCCCACCCCCTACCCATTTCCCTCACCCTCTCCGTAACCCTTCCCCTTCACAATTATCGGTTTACAACCAGAAGGGAACGAGGGGCTTTATGGGATGAACATTGACAGTTATATCACCGAACGCGGGCTTGTTGTTTAGCTTTGATTTATCGTGCTATTTGTATTCAGTTTTGTACCGAATCTTCCTTGTATAGAAAATAGGCTGTGGTGACATATAGACCTACCTGACGGTGGAAGCTTGAATTATGAATTGATATTGATCTCAAACTCGGACCAACTGACAGTACTGACCATATGATAGCGGCATGTAAAGTGAAGGTTGTGCTCAGAATAGAAGGTCATTATTGGACTGTTTCCCGAGCCAGTTCAGTCCAACCGGCCTTGTAACTTGTCCCCAGACAGTGACTGTAATTGTGTTTATTACCCACTGACCTTCATCCTGATATAAATGTATGCATAACGCTCTAGGGCCGAGTGGTTAATGTGTGTACCGCCAGTTTAACACCAAAAACTGCGCGTGTTATCCACATAGGACATGTAAGTGTCTTGTATGATTCGCACAGTACGCGCTGATGGTTTCGCTGTACAGCATTCACCGATTGGTATCTTTAGAAAAGACATCCCTCTGTGTTTCACAAACTAAATAATAAAGACAATTTTACTCAACACAGCTATATTCTATTATGGAAACATTTTTGCCTTTATATTGCGACCCTTAAGGTTCATCATCAAACGCCAATAAATGAAAAGGAAGGCAGTCAAATACTCTGAATTGTCATTCGTATGAAAGAGATATCATCTTTACAACTTTATCCACTACAGTTATACTACTGTATAAAAATTGACCTAAACACCTTAACTGTATAATGTAAAAAGATTTTATGTATATATTGGCGTTATTACGGGGGCATATATGTTATTAAAAGTAAATTTAAAATGTCATGTTTAGGATTATTACAGAATTGGAACCATACCGTGTTTTCTGTGACGTACAAACCGAATCATTATACACCAATAATACGTCTTAGTTTTAAGTCTTCCAAGCGAAATGCACAGCATCGTCGTACATCTCTCGTCACATGTCTGCTATGCCAGCGAGGTCGTTTCCAGCCAGTGCATTCCACAGGAACTGTACACGCTTTATTTTATATCCAGTGCTTCGCTCCACAACATTGCATTAGTGAACTGCCGGTCTGTTATGCAACGTCTTGACGCGTCCGCACGCATCGCCGTAGTGTACTAGAGCTTTCTCCGGCTACGTTGTTTTTGTGTTATGATTACACGGATGCGGACTCCTGTCGACATTAGCCCGCAAATTATCTCCTTCTGCTTCCTTTTCCTGCTACTTCTGTTACTTCCCCATTCCTCCTCTTTGCCTTCATTCTGCCGCTTCCTCTTCATCCTATTTTTTCATTCGCTTACGTTTTCCTTCTACCTTTTCAGTTGAAAAGTTCATAACCTTCTCAGGATCAGGGGATAAATTTTAATACGGATGTTTACTAAGACGGGACTTTACATGCATATTGTGAACAAAGCAGTGAAGCCTAAAAGATCTGATGTGTTATGGAGGCCTGCCCTCACAATATATTTTGGCGTTTCATATGACTGTCACAGCAAAGAGATGTTATTTCCTTAAACAGCACGAATCGACTGGTGTTTTTGCCGGAGAGGCAGTCAGTTTTTAGCTACTGTGAGATAGGATCTCAGTTTTTAAATAGTGGCTGCGTGAAATTCATGCTTCCAAGTGTATTTACGGACAGAGTGTGAATTGCACTTCCTGTGACTGTTGTTGATTTCGCTCGAACTCTACCCCACCCCTACACAAGTACACGATCCTGAAAATTTAGGGCCTGCTCACAGTACTGCCGCCGTTGGGATTACCTTAGTGACAAACCGTTTTAAATTCAAATCTGACAGGTATATGACCTGACTGCTTCTACAAAAACGTATTTATAAGCACTGTGCTAGTCTGTGTATGTTACCGTGCGTTGGACACACGTAATATTAGTCCCGTTGTCACTGATCTTAGTGAGTTCATTAACCCTCGACATACTGACCTTTTGACTTACACGCTCAGTGCAGCATTTCTACAGTGCCTGGAAACATTGTTGGGGACAGTTTCTCCGAATTCCTTCCATTTCTGTCATCACAGTGCTCTGAATGACGTCGAGCGATCCCACATGAGATACTTTCGACGAGATTGGTTGTTACAGGAGCATGAAAGTTTACATGGGACCAGATCACTCGAGTACGGTGGATGTTGCAACACTGGCATTTATTTTTACCAATAATGTTTTAGGGACAGACACACTCTCACGATTCAGATTTTTGCATGTACAGCTGAAGATGTGATTTCTTGGGGCAAATATGCTGCTGTAAGTGTCCAGTTACTTCAAAGTGCAGTGTATGCTTGATGACTGAAGGAAGACATTTTCAGTGCATAATTTAATTTTTTTAATATTAGCGTGGTTTGGATCTCGTAGTTTCGGGACGTTTTCGTTAGAGAGTTTTACATTGTGTTTCTAGGTAAGAGGGTACACTGGTAGACCCAAGTCTCATGGGCATGCTTTCGCAAAAAAAAATATATATATATATATATATATATGTTCTTCTAACAACCTTGCTGAAAGAACTGAGCAAATTTATTTTGTTCTCACCTTCTTCGTGTCACAGTCTGTGACCTGTGGTTCCTTTAGCCATGTCCACCTTTCAGCTGTCTTCTGAATAATCAGTCGACAAACATTTCTCATAATTTCTGCCAACTGACGTATATTTGAATCCTATTTTGAACCTACTGCTGGATGTTCGAATCTTTTGTTGTCTGCAGTTTCTTCTTTACCATTTTCAAAACGCCGAACCCACACAAAAGCCTGTTTTACCTTCTTATTTGTAATTACTAACGTATACGTTTCAGCAAATGCGCCTTGTGATGTCGTTCAATAATAAGCTGTACGTGGAGTATGGCATATATAATATTTTTGTCTAAGTTAGAAGTAAACGCCTGATTTAAAAGAGAATCTGTCTGAAACGGAAGAATGCTGAAGTCCTTCCGATTCCGGTGTGCCATGTTTCATGTAGGCCTTCGTATCTGTACAAAATTTCAGGACGTTTTCATGCAGAACCCTGGCGTGGTTCCTACCGCACCTTCACACGGCCTCTATGTTGGTACTGACAAAGTGTATAAGGTGGCGTGGCCACTAATATTTTCTTCATATAGACCCCTGATTTTTGTAACCTACAGGCCTAGTAGTGAGAGGATTGTTCCATAACTTAATTATGTTGTGGACAAAGCGTTGTCGGTATTGCGATTAGGTTACAGGCTGAACGGTCTAGGGCTCGAATCTCGGCAGGAGAAAGAGACTTTTCTTTTCTCCAAACCGTCCAGACCGGCTGTGGGACTAACCCCCCCCCCCCCCATATATACTGGGTAAGGAAATCCCTGTACAGGCCTGTACAGGCCCTGAGTGTTCCAAAAGGTTGAGCCTCCCACATGTCTAGGCAATTGGCACATGAAGGTGGTAAGGTCATGTATACAGGGTACCGGGGGTTTTTCCCCCGGGCGTAAAGCAGCTGGGGTGTGAAGCTGACCACTCACCTCCTACTAATGCCGAGAAGTTAAGAATGAGTGGAGCTATAATCCGCCCCCCCCCCCCATATGCCTTTATGGCGTGGACAGTGACACTTTACCTTCACTTTTACCTTTACGAACAGAAGCAGTGCAAGAAAATGTGTAATAAACCCAGTTATTCGGTTCATCTGATGGGAAGGATCAGTGTGATGTCGGTACAGGCCTGATGCCTCCGACGCTTGCGCCTGTGGGCGCTTAAGTTTTACACGACTGTGGCTTATGCTTACGAATTGAACATATCGTGGCAAATTACTCGACACGATAAGTAAAACTTGGCTGCCTGGCATAATCAGTGTTTAATTTAGCATTGTTACTGTGTGTGAGAAATTATCACAGACTGCGGTCACACTTAACACAGCGACTTCAGTCGTCGTAACGACAAAGATTACGTAGGTATGCTGGTCATGTACCTAAGCAGCACACCGTGAAGGCGTGGTGTTAAGAACCCACATATTCTAGACCTCGTCGTGTGGTGGAGGTGAGAAGAGAGAAGGAGCGTCTGGTGCCGAGGACGCACTGGGATGGTACATAGATAAGTCGCGCTGTCGGGAATATAATGCCTGTCTTCCGTTTCCTACGGATAAGTGTGGAGAATTGTTTATTGCAGCCAGTTCGTTCTCTGTGCAGAATGTAGCCTACCAGCGTCCTGTCTGACAGTCTTACTCCTCACTCCCAGCAAGAATAATATTCGTATCGTCTTATGCGTTTAGACGGCCTGTGTTCACACTTTTTCTTCTTACTCACTCTCCTGTATTTCGTCTCTTTCTCGACCCTCCAGTGTATCTTCACCCTATCGGCAAGAATATCTCAGACCAATATTTCTTTTTCTGTGGGTTGTAGCCAGTAATCTTGTATCTCTTCCGCTGTGAAGGAAATACCAAGGTCCTATCCTGCAGTTTAATGCATCGCGTTATGTTCGGAGCATCCTATCGCGTTAACGTAGTCCCCATTGTAGGCGGTATTCAAATAGTGAGAATAGTTTCTGTTATTAATACGTAACGATTGTCAGACCAATGACTGGACTGCATAATGGTGTCCAGACACGCTAATGGAACCTCAGTCCAACAATTTAAGTGCTGTCGTCACTCTGTGTAAAGTCTGGTCATATTGTTGGTTTATTATATTGTAGCTAAAGTTTGGGGCGCCAGGCTTTCACCTCATTCGTGAGTTGAGTACAGAATAGAGGGACAGCAAGATGATGCCCTTATTCACTATATGAGTGGCTCTGCGAAGAACTTGTGTCTGCCGGCATTTCTTTAAAAATACTTTTATATTTGTGGTGATGTCGGAAATTCTAGTTAGCAGTATTACAACTTAAGTCTGTAGATCTATTTTGGTACGTAATATCGACTGCAGTTACACCAACCCAGAAGATTTACGGTTTGACATCATAATCACACGGTTTCTCACCGCTTGTAATTTTTAACCTATCTAATGTAAACGCGTTTCGTACAGAATTTGTAGGTATTTTTTCTGTAGTCATAATGTGTTTCATATGCATGTTTGCAGTGCATTATTGGTCAACGCCTTCAGACGCAAAGATGACTTATATATACAAAACCTGTAATCCGCGTGGCCGGAATATGAATGTTTTCAAGTTCTACATGACGCCTTAACACAAGTTACTCGTCTTTTTCAATCTGTTTCCATACAAAATGGCAGAATTTCTTGTCAGGACTAAGTGCCACTTAAATGTGCAAAATGTGTTAAGGATATTTTATTTGTAAAAGGTGGGCGTAAAATAAAATAACGACAGTGCTGAAGCCAGTTATGCTTTCTGTTTGATTGCGGTAATTAGTGAATCATTGCAGTTATGTAGCTGTATTAATAGGCTTATGCGAAGTTGTGTATTTAAACAAAACTTGTGTATGTATAAACAGTTACAAACAAACAAACAAACAAACAAACAAACGTATTAGTATTAGTAGTAGTAGTAGTAGTAGTAGTAGTAGTACTCCCAGTGTAAAATATGCACAGTAATGAATGAATGAATGAATGAATGAATGAATTATTAATCCTTACTACCTGCTAGCCTTATCATGTCGTTAACGCACTTAAAGGAATTCTAAACTCATAAGTTCTTCCCACAACTTGTTAGTTTACTTGGAGGCGCAAAGAAACCATGGCAGGAGCTAATGTCAGCGTGTTTTTTCTATGTCTGCCACTAATGACTTTTACCAGAAGACAGATGATAATGAAGATCGGCATGGAGATCTTGCCGTCTGAGACTGCTACAAATTTGTAATTTTAAAAAACGGCGAATATGTCGATACAGGGCAGAGGTGGCGAATAGGTCGATCGCCGTCGCTTTTTGGTATCTATAAAAATTCATTTGCCGCCGCAGTACAATCAGTAGCTCTTCGTTTGACAGCATTTTTTGAACCAACCTGCCTCTGCGAAGAAGCCTTCTCCCGGATGAAGATAATTAAATCAAGATACTGAATCCGTCTGACCGATGAACATTTAAATTACCGCCTTCACTTGTGCCTGAGTAATTATGAACCCTCTTTCAGTAAGTTATCGCAAGATTTGCAGTGTCATGTATGCATCTGCTTCGCAGTAGGAAGGTTAACGAAAAACATATTTTAATTATGGTAAACTGTTTTAGTTTAAAAAGATCAGTTCTTAATAAATGAAACAGTTTAACGAATTTCATTCGGCCCTCTTGTGACTCAGTGTGATCCTAAACCCTATTTTACTTGCAACTCGCGTCGAAGTTTGTTGACATGCAGTATACAATATACAATATACGTACATCCTTTAAGGTGTACAATTTTATTTTAATCATGTTTTGATGTGGTGAATGTTTTGGCGAAATAAAAGGAATGGCCCCCTCTTATGACTGTTGAATGTGATATAAGGTAAGGCAGAGGTAAAGTTGTTCCTGTGCTTAAATAAGCATCATGTCATGAAGCCGTTTGAAGAGTGGAGATATAGCTCCACGCATTCTTAGCTTTCGCAGTAGATCGACGTGAAAATGGTCAGCTTCACGCCTTTACCTCTTTACTTCTGGGGAACGAACCCCCGAATACCCATTGGATGGAAGGTGGAATGAGGGCGAGAACCGATGTGCACGCTTTTGAGGCGAATAAGTCTCTTGCGGTTGCCGGAAACTGAACTCCGATTTTTCGATCATCGGGCCCGTACTTTGGACATTAGACGTATACGGATTGAGGTCTCCCGGCTCATACCTGTAAGGTTTGTGAGAAACAATAACCAAATAAGCCCCTAATGAAAAAGGCAGTCGGCTTACGCCGTTTAGGGATGTTACAGGCCGATGAATTGTGATAATTCTAAGCTTTGCGACTGTAAAGTTTTATTTTTATTTTCAGAAAACTAACATGCAGGCTAGTCGCTGTAGGTTACGACAAATTACTGGCAACGCATTTACAAGTTATGTAGGTTTCCTAATTCTAAAGGATAATTGTAAGAGATTCTAAATAGGCTATGTACGCATGATTGCATAAAGTTGTTCAAGGCATAGCCTGTGGGAACCAATCACACAAACGATGTCAGCTAATAATTTAAATTAACTGATACGCAGTATCTACTCGCAGACGACAGAAGCCACACGATTACGTAAAACATTATGAATTACAAACCCATTTGTAAAAACGGCATTGCATGCGCTAGAAACACTGGAGTGTTCACACAGACGTAGAGCTGTAAGAAATAGGCCGCAGTGATGTATAATGCATGTTAGAAATGGTGTAACCACAATGAAAATTATAATGATAAGTATAACAACAACACATTTATGTGAGAATGAATACTTATTTTAATGAAGTTATTGGCTTTTAGAGAGGCTTCCCCGTAAACCCTCTGCTAAATGCGCTACTGTTTGAAGCAACCCCAGTGATTCCTACTATGCATGTAGCCTGTATGTTGGAAAGAAGAACAGAGAAGGGAGAGGGAACAATTAACCCTTCTTTAATGTTTCCCCGCATCATTATTTACGCAAACGAGCTTCTGTTATTCGGATCTGGGGGAGGTTCAAAATGAGTGAGGGGGAAAGATGGGCGGATGTTGTGACGGGGTATGTGCCTCGAACGGCCTGTAGAGGGTGAGCGGGATTAGCTCGCTACAGTACCAGGCTGCAACCTGAACGATCGAATTTTGATTCTTGGTAGGAACACCAGTTTTTCTTTTGTATTTGCCGACACTTTGTCCATACCCACCCTATCTCCTGTCGAACTGGTACAGTGGGCTGTTCCCCAGAGTATAAAGTGGATGGTGTTTGAAGCAGCCTGCCTCTGTGTAACATCCAGTTCTTGGAGTGCTTTGGGTTGTATCTTCACGCCTCATAAGCCTGTGCTTGTGCATGGCGTAATACTTAGCTGCAGGGACAACGTAACTTTTATCTTCATTCCCGTTTTGTTTCAATCGTTTGAGTCTTCAGATATTTGACGGCGTTTTTTTAGCTGTATATGTTAGATGTGCGTCGTTTCGATTGGCGTGATAATAAATAAGAAAGGAAACCCTCGTTACCTAGAGTCTCAGCATTTAACGTCGTCCCTGTGCAACTTTAATGTTGGAACTATAGGTGCCTTAAAACAGACAGCGAGGGCAGATGGCTCAGTCGGTACAACAAGCCTACAGGCTGGACGTCCGACGAATCCTGGGTCGATTTTCAGCAAGGACAGGCGATTTATATAATCTCCAAGGCGTCCATACTGGCTCTGGGGCTGACCTAGCCTGCTGTTCGTTAGGTCCCAGGGTTAAAGCTCCCGTGGACTGAAGCTGACCCCTCATCCCAATTTAGTACTGAGGTTAAAATGAGTGAATCTGTAACCCCACTTCCCCATATGCCTTTATGGCTTTCACAGGTCAACTTTACCTCTCTTGCCTTCATAGTTCCAGCATTTTTCTGTAGTGACTCGAAATACATGCGACAGAACAATCAGAATATCCGATATTTTACAAATAGTCGAACCCGTAACTCCCCAAATACGGAGCAGAAGTGCTAATCACGCTGCTGGGAAGGGAAATTAACGTATTCATTAAGGCTCTTGAGGAACTGCCCAATAGACTTGGCCTCGTACTCGTTGCGAAGCTTGCTGTACTGTGAAACAAGACAGCTCTACAAAACAGGCCTAGAAATTCAGATTGTCCCCGTGCCAAAGGTACCACGTCGTGAGGACGTAGAGGGGAACTGTAGGTAAGCTTTCGAGCGTTCATATGTCCGATATTCATTGGAGGTGAGTGGTAAGCTGCAGTTCGGACGCTTTGGCGCCCGTACCATCTGGATAGGCTGAATGGGTCCAATGTGCACAGCGCAGATGGGATCGAAGAGGAAAACTCATTTCTCATCTCCAGAATCGGACTCCAGTTGTCCAGCTGGTACCCAGGTAGGCCTACTGCACTGTCCCGGCTTCTGAGTTAGTAATTTGAAATAGTGATGTATTAGAGTTATCAGTTTTAACCCACCTGAAGACATAATGTAGTGCGCCAGCAAGTCTTTTAATTGCTGTCTTTGTTCATGGTGAATGGCCGAAAACAGCCTGACTCGAACTTTGTCATTCTCATTTCAAAGTATGTGTCAGATTTCCGCCTTACTTTTTTTCTCCTTTCTTTTATAGAGTGCACAGTGATACCCGCTTTGTGCTTCGCCCTGTATTTTCAGTTCGATTTTACTCGTAATTTGATTTTCAGTAGAACACTGTTGCAGACGACATCTCATGCTTTGTTCCTTACTAAAGCTTGCACGGACAAAATCAGTTCTCAATCTGCTAAGAATAGACCCAGTGTTAGTTTACATATACTCACTAAACAAATCAGGGAGGTCACTTTTAATGTGAATAATCCCGCAATAATACACAATGTTTTAGCTACGTGTTCCACTGCTGCAAACGACCTATCGTATGCCCACCTTTATACTTTGCTTCTTTGGTAGAAACACTCCTTCTCCCGAAGGGTAACTTTAATTTCGTCGTCCTATTTAATTTACTCTCACGCCAATATTAGCTACGTACATGCCTTCATGGCGTAGGTGAGGACAACTTTAATGCTGCCCGTATGTAGGGTCTACTTAATAATGCTCGCCTGTTGTAGGCTGTTTACTGTTGGAAGCACTCGGTCGAGTTTTTACAGTGGAGTTAAGTGGTCTTAGTAAGTGTGACTGGTGAACGGCTGCCGACGTTGGGCCCATGAACGGCCCTGCATATTGTTTGCATGTCACCCGTAAAGTAAAAGTAAAGAGTAATGCTGAAGTTCAGGAACAAATTTACTTTTAGCCGGGTTCCTTCATTGTGGAGTTTTATGAGAGTAGTTTTTCATGATAAGGTGACAGTCAGTAATACTTAAAGTTTCGCAGCACGCTGGACTAAAGTGTGAAAGGTGGAATATGTGCGCGATTTTTAAGTCCCGGTCTTTTATTTCCTAAATCACTCACGCCATCTGAACCATGTTTCCGAGATATTTAAATTCTCTGGGTTATTTTTACACGAGGTGAAGTGTAAGGTTTTATGCAGAGGTCGTGCGTGTTTGTCTGTCCGCCTGCAACCTTCAGAATAAAACGACGCGAAGATACGAAATGGAGGTTCGGCTCAAAACGTTCCATTTCACAGTTTTGCAGTCGGCGTCGATAGTAGATATTTTGCAGTAAACCTCTTCAGGTTTAATCGTTTAATTGAACTTTGGAGTGCGTACTTTGCACATCCATTCTTTTTCAATTGTAACCTTCCGCGTTAATTGTGATATTAATTTATCTCAAGTAAATACAGTATCATGTTGACAGAGCTAATCAATACGGATACAAACATGTAGCCCTCAATTTCACTGTTTACAGAGTTAATGAACAGTATGGGTGTTATTACACTGCATCCATGCCTTATGAAATATACACTCTACCGAAAATTGTTTCCGATAGACATTAATACTATCTCGGCCAACGTTTCCCAAAGTGTGGTCCGCAGACTACAGACAGTACGTACGTGAGCTTCATTAATTTCGTTCGCAGAACACCCACATCCATCAGACAATCATATTAGTTGCGTATGGTAAGACTGAAAATGGTGTAGGTCTACATATAAACAGTACCAACTAATGCACTTTCTTGACTATTATCAACTAGTGTTTCCCGACATATGTTTCGGCGTCTAATGTCGCCATCATCAGGGGTCACTTACTGTGAAGATCACTCGATGTCGTATGGTTTGTAACGAAAGTCTTAGACAAAGTAGTTCACATTAACACTTCCGGGAGCACTGGTTCCGGTGACACTATATACATAATACACTTCACCCAAACCTGATTATGGCGACATTAGACGCCGAAACATACGTCGGGAAACACTGGTTGATAATAGTAAAGAAAGTGCATTAGTTGGTACTGTTTATGTATATACTGCAAAGTGCACGGTGGTAACGATATAAAGGTGCAGGTCTGTTTAGTGAGGTAGTGCACAGATTTTACCAAGGCGTTCTTTAATTTCAAAATATCGTACGGTTGTACGGTACACGCGTAAATGTCATTTTGTGTACGTTCACGAGAAAACTGTTGCCACGAAAGTCACAAATGCTGATTGGCATTATGTGAAGATCTCGTACACCGAATGACACCCAGATCGGACTGTAAGTGTGGAAAGTATAGACAGGAATTCATTAACGCCCTAATTAAAATATGGCTTCACAGCGTCGAATCTTCACGAAACTTTTATGGGCATCTCCCATACGGAATACTACCCAAATTGGACGAAAAATATGGAAAGTACGGAGGAAACTTCAGAAAACATAGCTTTTACAGCACCGATATCTGCGGAACTCACATCCGCTCAACGGCATTATATGGAGACCCTCCCTACCGAGTTTCACCAAAATAGCGTCAAGGAATATGAAAACTATTGGCTGTTACTGAGCCGATTTTCATGAAACTTGCGCTTCTCAATAACTTTTCGTAAAGCATTCCTATTATGAATGTCATGAATATCCGACAACCGATTTAGTTGTTCATACCATGTCACGGACTGACGGACGGACGGACGGACGTGGTCTGCACGTGAGGCGTTTTCTTTTCATTTCATAAAGAACCCCTAATAATTGAATTCCTGCCGGGCGGAGAACAGACTCCATGCACATTGTGCGAACTAACGGGTTACGCCGTTACGGAAATAATAGTTGTTTATTTTAAGAATCGTACGAAACGCATAAATACGCAGTGTGGGAAAATGCCAAAATTTTAATGTTACAGCTGGTGGTACATATATGTACCACTGCTATTTAAACGGTCAAAGGGAGAAGAAACGTGTCAAGTGACAGATAGCAATTACCATATCGTATCATACCTAATTTCGGAAACAATATCATGGACTTTGAAACGAAAATAAGATAAGATTCCTCAGACCACTCGTTGACAGACCTATTGCAGTACGAGTTCACCTGCTGATTGAAATAATTATCGAAGAGCTGGAGTATGCCAATGTAGTGATGCTGAGAAATGGCTGTTAGAGTAGAAAATGCATGTAGAATTAACCGACGAAAGAAGACTCTCCAAACAAGGCATTGAATGTTAGGAGAGATGGCGGGAGACAGCAAGATAACTATTCTGCGAATGTCGTGTCTAAGTGCAGTGGCCCGATCGCTGGTCCTAAGACGTAGCAGACGACGACGTTAGGATGAGCAGATCGGATGCAGTTGTACGTAGTTATAAAAGTGGGTTAATTGAAACATCCAGCCCCAAATAGTAAAGTATAACAAATGGCGACGGAATTTTTTTCGAAATAGCAACAGCACAGTGCGTGGTGGAGTAAGGGAATTATCTCCTTCTAGCCGAAATACTGCTGTAAGATGTTAAGTCAAAAAGGTTTGTAAAAGTGCTTCATTCAGTAGGTCGAAACGGTTGTTAGAAATTAACTCTGTCAAATGCAGCCACAGAGAGCCCGGAAATAAGAGATGCATTTAGATATTCGCTCAGGGTGAGACATTGCCAGCGATCAATCTTCGAGGCCACCAAATTATCATCATTATCGTCGCCACCATCTTTCCACTTTCCTTCCTTCACAGCAGTTTAGCTGGTTCTCAAAAGCGTACGGGTCTCACTGACCAAGCACTTCTTATTCACTTTCCTGCCAAAAACTTTCTAGCTATATGGCATGTATTAACCCTTTAAAGACGAAGCATATCTGTTTTATATAAGGACTCGGTGCGTACCGCGCTGTAAACACTCTCCACTTCGGTTATAAAAACCAGTCTCTTAATGTTTTATGAGGCAAAAGTTGCTGTTTGTTCTGAGATCCGTACAAAACACATAAACGCAATGTGGGCACCATGTAGAATTTTTTAATGTTAAACCTGGTGGTACGTAAAGTTACCGCTAGGCTTTAAAAGGTTAAGTATTACTGCTTTCTGCATTAGAATATATAGAGCAGGGCGGAGATTAAGCAGCTTCAAACTCTGGTGTATAGTACCCATTGTGGACAATACTAATGGTATTATATAGGTCGTTTCAGTTGGCACAGTCTTATAAGCTCTTCTTTTAAGTTTGTGTACTTCTGGAGCGTCTCGGTGATGGTATTGTGAAGGTTGTGATTGTTATTATCATCACCTTCTTCTTCTTCTTCTTCTTCTTCTTCTTCTCCTTCTCCTTCTGCTTCTTCGTCTTCTTCTTAAGTCGCTTTGTGAAACATTCTTGGATTCCCTCCGTTTTTCATACTCTCGGGCTCTTATGCGGCTATAAAAGGATGGGTACGTGAGATAGTGGGACAAGAAACAGGAATCAACGGTGATAAAGAACAATTGCACCATTTGCTTGGAGTAAGAGAGGAAAACCAAGAGAAATAGCTATCGTAGTAACTGATGTCCTTTGGAATGTAAAAGCATTGCGGTTTCGAATTGGCAACTGCAGTAAATATTTATAAAAAATAGGCCTGTTATAACTAATTTATTTTGTGACAGTGAACTAAATTTGCAATATGTGATCTGTACATGCCATGTTATATGTACGAACTATTATGTGAAAGTTCTTGTACTTATTTGCGGCATTACATATACTCCACAAATAATCAGCCTTGGGGGTTTTAATTCGTTTCGTACGCTAGCTCACATTCGTCTTACGTAAACACAGTAAACCCTGAAATTTCGTTTAAGATTGAGTTAGACTACAAAAACAAACTGTGGCTTCTCAGAAGTTCTGCAAAATTTTGCGCAAGCAGACCGTCGGAATATCACGTTCCGGTCAACGAAAAATAAAGTGGGCTTACTCTTGAGTTCACGGAATTTTGGTACCAACTTTTCTATAAATTTCGTGAGCCTTTTTAATTGCATTTTATTGCGCGGCTCAGGCTACATTTCATCCAAATTCCTCCACGAGTTCCAGAGATGCAGTATACGGACAGACAGAAGAACGAACGCGATCTCCTCATTAGGTGTTCATTTTACCGACGTTGCGCATAGAGCCGTAAAGTTACAAGTTTAAGGAGGGTGATGGCTCGACTACCGAAGAATCATAGTTCGATTCAAGGCACGGGAAGGAGAGTTTTCTTCTTCACAGGGTACAGACCCGCTCTGGGGTCACCAAACCTTTTGCATGCTGGATATCTGGAGCTTATTTCCCAAGAGCAAAGTGTCTGGAGCGTGGAACTGGCCACACACCTTCACCTAGGCCAGTCCATATGGAATTTATGGTGGACAGAACGGCACTGGGATAAGTTTCTCTGTGCGTACTTCGGTTGCGCCCCCCCCCCCCCCCCCCGCCAGTATCATTCCATTAATGCTCCACACTCGTTCTTTCACCTGTCACCGAGAGTGTGTAATTTTACAATTCACAGCGTCGTTAAATAACACGATCTAAAAAAAGAACTATAATGCCAAGGTTGGGAATTAGTGGCGCTGTACGTCTATTCCCCCATACGCGTTCATGGCATGGTGCTTAACTAAGCACTTGGACAACTTTACCTTCCTTTAACATAGCAATCTGAACTTCTCAAGTTATTGTGCATTTACAGCCTAGAGTCAAAGACAGTATCTAGTGCGCGGCTCCGGTAGGCCTGTCTGTCAGAAGGGCGTGGATAAACCTACAATAAACCTGCCAGGACAACCTGCCTGTGGGCTGAGAATGATACCGGGACCGTGTAGAAATGGCCAGTACATCTCGTTTCTGAGTCTGTTACAGTGCGCCTCTAGACTTAATGCACGCCCGCGCGCGCACGCACACACACACGCACACACACACGCGCGCGCGCGCGCGCGCACATCGCAATTAATATAGCCGCTCGTCTGTCCGCTCACTTACGGCGCCACGACAGTCTGTTCGATCCACTAGTCATGGGCATGTAAGAAGGACCAACCGCACTGCTGTGTGAAACGACATTGTTTTATCACAGTAATGAAAAAGGAAGGGAATTTGCAGCGATGGACTGTGTGGTGCACACGGGACACATAGAATCTCTGCTGAATAACTTCCATGTTACGTACACTGAGACTGTGTTGAAAGCACTGTGTTACAGAGAATATTTCGACTTTGGAAGGGAAATAGAGTGGAGGAAATTAAATCGTGTCGAGGTTAATAATTTGTACTCTTAACCTTGTTGCTTAGGGTGATTACGATGGATTATGGAGTGGCTGGGACAGTAGGTGTATAGCATGCGCAGGAGCATTTAGACGTGCGTACAAAATTCTAGGCCTGCTTTGAAAACCACGAGGGAAAGAGCGCGCGGGAAACTGACGAAATGGAGGTAGGGGGTATAAAATGTGCGAGATTTCAGGCTCCTGCCATGGTGTATTTGAGGCCTTCGCTCTTCTGGGATGTTACGCGGCGTAGTACCAAGTATAAACCCACGCCATATAACATTCCAGAAGAGCGAAGGCCTCAAGGTAAACTGTCATCCACTCGTGCGACGTTATGTCAATGAGTTGCTGACAGCACTGTCATGTAAACCACCGCTGCTGTCTCATGTATGCCTATGACTATCTATGTGTCATTATCCCAGACGAATAGATTCCTAGTAGCCTTAACCTTACCCAACAGAAACGTCGGATATTTAAATGCGGCAGTCCCTTGGTCATCCGGACTATATGGTGGGACAGGTGGCCTGAATTACCCGGCAATCCGGACCACTGAGGGGAAACTGCTTGGTATAGGTAACATACAAAAAATCATTACTCTATGCTAAACTAAACTCTTTAAAGCGAAAATATTGTACCTAACAGTAGACGGTGGTGGTGGTGGTGATGATGATGATGATGATGATGATGTGCCGTAATAATAATTTCAATGGGAAATAGTGGTCTGTGGTTGGATCAAAATTGTCCAGACCAGCCGGGGATCCGGATTGCCGAGTGGCCATTTTGTTACCGATCAGGTTGCTGTAGCGATGACGCAATATAACTGTATCCGGGGGTAGGGCCTACCCAGTTCCAATGTAGGTTCGTGTACCGATTATTATGAATGACATTTCCCGTAAAATTCCTCACGCTGTTAGGCAGCTTTATAATAATAGGGTTTAATAGGCCATGGTCATATTCTTCCTAATCCTAGGCTAATTTCTATTGATCCTTCCGTTTGAATGGATTACAGAGCCTATAATGTGTGCAGTTAAAACAGGCCTTTTTTTTGCAAGGAGCTGTGTATTGCAGAGCATACGGCATAATCGATCACCATACAATTGATGTCGTCCGCTCTACGGTGCGCGGTCCAGCGTTAACGCGGGACCCGCAGGACTGAGTAGGCCCACTTCTAAGCGGACAGAGTCATCGGTCGCTATACAGCAGTGCAGCTGTGAGCGGGTTGCTCTTTAGGCTGCATGCTGTGTACATACTAATTGAAATACGATGTACGGGCGTAATGGAAGTAGCTTCATTCACAATAAGTTACGTTTATTCAAAACATTTACACAACTCTTAGCCAAAGCAAGCCTGAAAGGCTCCCGTTACCCACGCGCACACGGAATAAAGCCAGTGCAGGAGTTCCTGGAATGTAGTGAAAAGCTAATACTGTCTGCATCGTTACGAGGAACAAGTAGGCGTAGCTTATTTATATTAGAAGAACGTCGCTGTGGGCATGGTTCATTATAGGGGTCTGAAGTACTTGACAGTACTTGTATAGTAATAATAGTAATGTAATATTTAGCCCATTTACACGTAAATTTCAGTGGTTGGTTAGTTCATTTCCTTTCCTGGAGAGAATGAAGCCCATTTGATAAACTTGATGATGTTGGCACCCTACGGAAGTGGGCGGCGTTGCCGTCATTTCAGAGGGACTTGCTGCCTCCATGTTTGGCCCTGACCGTTCTTTGGTTGCTTGGTTTCAATAACGAAAATTTTGTAGGATTTACTTAGGCCTTATACAGCGAAGGGAAAGGAAACTCGACTTTAAATTTCGTAGCCTAATAATGAAAAGTGAACAATTTTTGTCTTCTGGGATGTGACGCTGCGTAGTCTGGGTAGAAGTGTACCGACATTTCAGAGGAATCTGCTGCTCCTATGATCAGTGTAGACGTTGTGTAGTCAAAAGCATCTACTGAGATGGTGGAGGAACAACGTTATTCTGAAACGTGTACCTTTTTACCAGACTGCATGACGTGACGTCCCAGAATATAGCTGTGCGTATAGTCACCCTTGTATGCTCCTTCAATCTCACTTACTAAAACGTCGCTCTTCCTTTGTTTTGCGGCAGCCTATTACAAAGAGGATTTGTCTGCAGTTCAGCGTGTTTTTCAGAATAAAGTTTTATGGGTACCGACAGTCTAATTCACAGATTCAAGCCCGGCAACATTGCCAAGGAGCAGCGTCCGAGAACAGAGCGCGCAGTAACCTAACTGCTGCAAGTCCCACCCGAAATAAATCTGTCGGGCCCTTGTGTCCTGCTTCTGTAGGAAGACAGGTCTGCTGTCTTAGAGAGGGTTAATTTTTAATTTTGAAATAGGCTACATGTAACTCATGAGTTAAACAAGATCCTCACAACAGGCTTTGTATCTCACAAATGCAACAGAAACTGGAACTTTGTTAACCCATGGGTGTCTGCGGCGTCCTAATTTTAATGGAAGAAATGCTTGAATTTTCGGGAAGAAATAGCTTTTAGTCCCGGCTACGCTCGCGCTGTGCTTGTGTGGTGGAAATCTCTCCATCATTAGTGTTACGGTTTTGAGTCATTCACTCTTTGCACTTCGTTCATCGCCCCCTGTTTAAAATAAAGATCAAAATACTACGTCTCAGGGGCAGCATCAGCCCCTGTTCTCAGGCTTGAAAGTAAAGGGAACACCTACTCATTTGCGCCCGACAGGGAAAAACTATTCTCAGCCTCAGGGGCAGAGGTCGTAATTGTAGCTTTTGTTTTAATTCCTGATTTAAATCTGGGATAATGAGCCAAGTGAAAAGAGTGATGGATTCCAAATATGATACACCATCGTCAAAATCGTATAATTAGAATTGTATTTAAATTGCGGATTCGATCTACCTGGAGACATGGATATATGTCTTTTGTGTGTGTGTGTGTGTGTGTGTGTGTGTGTGTAGCTGGAGGCCTTGCAAAATTTTGAATACGAAGAGACTAGAGGGTCTTAGGAAGAAACGCAAGATATATTGGCAACAGTAGATGTAAGTCAGTAGGAAAGTGAATGTATAATGTAAGGGTAGGTTTTACGTAAAGTCTGACGAAACATGCACGTGGACTATTATTATATAGGGTAAGGTTGCTTTCGATGGACCTGGTAAGCATTATCGACAATGATAGGAGAAAATACTCCGCGTATAAAAATAAAAAATATTGCTTTAGAAACCAACTTCCTCGTCTCTGTTACTCGAGTAAATTTCGCAAATTTACCTCACCGATATGACTGCTCAAAAATATTTTATTTAACCTTGATACTGGTTTATTCATAGCAGTAGGGTCCCATGAAGGAACCATACCTTCCCCGTCAACGGCCTGTAAACATGCAATAAGAAAATACGCGTTCATACATGCAGTAATGTTTATTTTGTAAAATTAAACTATATGGCAGTTCCAATGGACGTCAAAAACAGAATATTGTGATCATAGACACAAGGGTGTTTCTGCTGTAATATACAACTGTAAAGTACATTTTTAAGTAGGCTGTATAATAGGATGATTTCGTGCGGCTTCAAGTGCTGTCTTCATATTTTCAGCTCCCATCTTCGTATTTAAGAATTTCTGGCATCTTACTACAAGAGAAGCTGAAAATTAATTAGTTCCTCAGTAAGCTTGCATGACTGCAGGCATTTCACTTGAAACTCCATGCTAATTGCACATAATTATAGAACAATACATAAACACAGGCATAAACTTAAGAGTTTCTACAGTACTGGCAATCTTTAACTGAATGCATGGTTCCATGAATGGTCCACGGATCCGTTCGCGGAGCTCCATGGTGATTATGGATAGCAACTGCGCTGTTTTTTTTTTTTTTTTTTGTTTTCGAAGCTGTGAACTGCCATGAAGAATAAAACGAAAAACCCGGCAGAGCAAAATCAAACTTTTGTAGCAGATTTTCACAGTGGTCTTTTCACGTACCAAACTAAAAAGAAAAACTGAATAAGATGACACGTCACTAATTGCTGCTCCCGCAACCCTGAACGCGCATGTGTTGTCAACAGTAACTGAAATATTGCAGTGGTCCATCGGTTGCTGCGGTTCAGCGATGGCAACATTGCTATACAGTTATAATGACTTCATCAGAGTAGAAATATCATTCGTTCGTCCATGAGCATGTTTATCACGCAAGTGTGTACGATGTCTAGGTAATCCCATAAAGAAGACTCCTAACCCTGTCTCGCAATAGTTACTTTAAAAATAACTTTGAAGCGCGTGCAAGTTAGAGTTTCGTGCCTGGGCATACATATGAAGTTACGAGAGCGACAAAGAGTCGTGGTTTTGCCAAATTTTCGTAACCAGTGGAAAGGCTGGATGAAGGTAATTCACCTCGCTAAATGACAAATTATAATCAGTTCTGATTTCGGTCCACCAATCACTGAACGTCGAACCTTGTAGAATCGTAGAGTAGGAGGAGCCATAAGATGTTATATGGGATGCACAGCCATGGATCGGACCGGTCGGCAGTCGGTTGACAAGGCACTCGAAATCTTTTAACACCTTCCATCGGGGAGTAGGACCGTAACGTTACACTACTGAATCACTCCGGAAGTAGACAACCTTTCAGGCCGTATGACTACCGCGTGTCGTAGGATAAAACCACTGCGTTAAGGCTCCGGTGCGTCCGTAGCTTCTGCTGCGGGGCCCTTCTTAAAAAAAAATCAAAATGCAGCTCGGTCTAAACTTCTTCATAGTTCACGTTGTGCTCTCTAATGACACAGCGATTGTGTAAGCTGTAAATCGGGCATGACCTTCTAACGTCTGCACTGAGAGCTTACGCCGAATAAAACACCATAATCACTGCACAACTTTTCGGCTGCGTAAGCATTAGAGCCGGCCTTACGTATGATTGAGCGGCGTCCCGCCGGTACGCGTGAGTTAAAGGCAGCAGTTGACAGTGCCAAGCGCCCCCTTCGTTTATTACAGCTGGACTTCTGTTTCGGCTGCCTGGGCTTGCGCAATTTGACGAACTGCATCGTGAACCCAGCACACGTGACGCTTGTCTATATCCTGGGATTTTTAGTCGAAATATCAAGGGACAAAGGGATTTTTATATCTTCTTTTTTGGGGGGGAAGGCAATCTAATTTGTTTTTAAACACGCCTCTCATCCATTCTTGTCCTTCACATGGAAGCGAGCAAAACCATCTTTCGTTGAAGCATTTTGTGCGTATTTTTCCACACATGACTTTTCTTTTATTCGACGTTATAAATTTTATAGATGTATTTATTAAGACCTTTAAAAATAACGTATAAACATTATGTCAACAGAATGGGGTGCTAGCGGGGAGGGAGGGGGCATCCAGCGTATTTGCATAGGGCGCCGAGCTTGCTAAAGCCGACTTTGATACGGCAGTTAGGCCCGAAACCCCCTTTGAGCCCACCCGTTGCAGCGATGCAGAGTTAACTATGTGCAACGCTCTGGAACACACGGCGCCGTGTGAAACGGCGACGTTTGTCTTCGCAGCAACCCTTGGCATCCAGCGTACCATTGCCGAGGACTGGTAGGAGCGGTATAAAGAAGCAGTGTTGAACCGCACGCATCAGGCTGTACCAGAGCATTACGCGGCCGCGGAAGACATTACTTTTCATACTTGTGTACAATGCGCAGTAGGAGCAAGGACTGTGTGGGACACCTCTGAACGCTGTGAACAGCAACTACCCGTGGTGAAACCTGAATTTTTTAGTTGCCTGAGACGTTATACGAGTAGCAGAGTATTGCAGAATGTTAACGGTATTTCATAGCACTGTATTATTAAAGTGTACGTGGGTCACTAACTATCCGCAACATTGCCACTCTTGGTAGGTTACTCCCGTCCGGAAGCCAGTAAGTGGATGAGCCCGTGAACGGATAGCAAAACTAGGGAGAAACTGCCACTAAGTAGGCCAACAACACGAATGTGTGATACAGAAATATTTACTCTGAAGAAGTTAAATTACTTCAAAGTTAAGCAACGGTATTTCAAGGTTATAAGATTAAGGTCTGAAACAGGTTTGTCGATTTGAAAAACGTGCATGAGAACCTTTGGAAAGTATTAGGCCTAGAGGTAATATAGAAACTTCAGTCAGAGAGTTTTGTCCTTATAAGACCATATATTTCGCCTACACGAAGACTGTTAAGATTACTTGATCAAATGTGTCTGGCTTAATTGCAGCGGTTACATAATCCAAGCCAAGGTAATCTGAACAGTGTAAGGCATGAAGCTAGTACGACACTCAGGAACAAAGAATGAACATACCTGAAAGACAAAATTAATGAGAGGGAAACCAGCAATAAGAGCGTAAACATATTATGGGTTTTTATAAAGACGCAAAAGAATCCAAGAAGACCTGCAAACCTTGAACGGACTGGAACTACTCGAGAATGTGTCTGCATGAAATACCGATCCCGGTGGCAATGCGGTCTAAGGCGTAGGTATGAAGCCACTTGATTGCTGGGATCTCAGGTTCGTATCCTGCTGAGGGCATGGATATTCGTCTTTGTGTTTGTTGTGTATTGTGTAGGTAGCGACCTCTGCGACAGGCTGATCACTCGTTCAGAGGAGTCCCACTGCGCGCCCTGTGTGTGTCTAATTGTGTGTGTGTGTGTGTGTGTGTGTGTGTGTGTGTGTGTGTGTGTGTGTGTGTGTGNTTGTGTGTGTGTGTGTGTGTGTGTGTGTGTGTGTGTGTGTGTGTGTGTGTGTGTGTGTGTGTGTGTGTGTGTGTCTAATTGTGTGTGATCTAGAAACCTCAACAATAAGGCGGCCTAGGCCCGAGTTGGGCTGTAGCGCCACAAAAAAAAAACGAATGAAACTTGATAGTGAGTTTTTACTAGAGGTTACCTAGAAATGCGTTCCAGCTTTGAGCACATCGGACAGAAATATTTTCATGAAGATCGGAACTCCTTTTCTGTCCGTATCTCGAGCATTACACCTAAAATATTTATTGGAAAGAAGAACATTCCGAAAGAAAATCTGCAGAGAAAAAGGGCGCACTTTTTTGTCTAATACACCTTTCGTGTCTTACGGTTGTCGAGCTAATTAATCACGAATTATTACACTATAAGGACATTTCGTAAGTTCAGAAACCAACAAGCTTCTTCTGATCGCACCGCACAATCACAAATGGTTTTCTGAACACACTGGATAATACCAGATTCTCGTATTCTTGATCATAATCATAGGAAGTATGCCTTCACTTGCATTGATATGGGCCGAGGAGGTTTACATGTAGGTGCTAGACCTATATGTCGGCTGCGTGGAAATTATAATATAATTTTATGGAAGATAATTAATACTCTTTTCAACATATGAACGGGGCCGGGAGAGCGTAGCTGGTACAGAGGTTAGACTACAGGCTGGAGTATCCGGGGTTCGACGCGACAGGCGCAAAGAGATTTTTCTCTTCGCTAAACCTTCCTGGCCTATTCTGGGGCCCACCCAGCCGCCTACTGAGTTGTTACCCGGGCCGTTTACGGACTCTGAAGTGGCCGGGGTGTGACGTTGACCACTCACCTCCGTCTGGTGCTGAGGTAAAAGATAAAGGTAAAGCTCACCCTAGAACAGGCCATAGAGGCCCGGAGGGGGAGTAGATGTAGATATAACTACATATACGCTTTGTTTAACCTTTTAAAGCCTAGCGGTAACTTTACGTACCACCAGGTTTAACATTAAAAAATTCTACGTGGTGCCCACATTGCGTTTATGTGTTTTGTACGGATCTCAGAACAAACAGCAACTTTTGCCTTACAAAACATTAAGAGATTGGTTTTTATAACCGAAGTGGAGAGTGTTTACAGCGCGGTACGCACTGAGTCCTTATATAAAACAGATAGGCTTCGTCTTTAAAGGGTTAACTGCGTCGCTAGATGGGGCTAGGTGGTCAGCACCACGCCCCGGTCACTTTACCGCGTGGAAAGAGACGTGTACGTGAGGTCGAGTGGTCCCCAGGGCCCGTCTGGACGGGTGTGGAAAATCTCGTCCCCACCGGGTTTCGGTCCCCGGACCGTCCAGCCCGTAGGGAGGTGCTATACCGACTACGCTATCCCAGCCCACATCTAGTGCTGAGGTTAAGAATAAATGGAGCTATACGTCTACCTTCGTCTGCCTGCGTGGCGTGGACAGCAGGGCTGTGGAGTCGGAGTCGGAGTCAGTACATTTTTTCCGACTCCGACTCCGACCTCAGGTTAAAATCTTCACTAGATACTCTAAATTCAGAGCCCTGATAGTTACAATAACCATTAGACTTATACGTAAAGATAGGTTATGAGTAAAACAAGTAGCCTGATGATTCACGTAGTGGTGATGAAATGTCTTACAGGTTTACCATCATTAATACATACTGAGATTTTAAGGAGTCGGAAGTTTTGTGTAGCGACTCCACAGCCCTGGTGGACAGGGAAATCTTTTTTTTTTTTGGACGTTTGAATAAGTGGGCCTCGTCAAGCTACTGGCGCACATCGCAATGAGTACCTGAACACAGATGCTGGCATGCCATTTTCAACTCCTTCTGCGGACCGGCCCTGTGAAGTGTACACTGTAGACTTGTCCAGTATTGACAGTCCGTCTTCTGGGACGTGAAGTCGTGTAGATTGGTGTATGGCTACCAACGTTTGTGAGGAACCTGGGGGCAGCAAGTTCCTCTCAAACGTTTGTAAGCTTTCGTATGTACACACACACACACACACACACACACATACATACATACATACATACATACATACGTACATACATACATACATACATACGTACATACATACATACATACATACATACATACATACATACACACGCACGCACACACACACATATATACATACATACACACACATATACATACATACATACATACATACATACATACATACATACATACATACATACATACACACACACACACACATATATACATACATACACACACATATACATACATACATACATACATACATACATACATACATACATACATACATACACACACATACATACATACATACATACATACATACATACATGCATACACACACACACATACATACATACATAATACATACATACATACATACATACATACATACATACACACACACACACACACACACACACAAATACCAGTCTACACGGCATCATATCCCAGAGGACTGGACTCTCCATCAGCGCTGGTTTACAGTGAGTCTGCTGCATGAAGAGTCTCGTTAAATTGAGGATGACTGATATAGAAATGAAAGAATGGGACATTACACGGTTTTTTTTATTATTTGCCTACTGCCTTGGCGCTGCGTGACGATCGCTTTATGCATTAAATTATTGCCTGGCGACGAAACGGTTGTGCACTAGATCACATTTCTCGCTTTAAACTTTCGATTAGTCGCGGAACGTACGGTTCTTGGACGGGACGCTGGATGGACAGAAGTATTTTGTAGGACCAAAATTGATTAGAAAAGGCTGGGAATTACATGCTACCTCATGTAACGCGTCCCGGCCCAGGTGGATTCGTTATGACGTAATATAAAGATATTCAAATTTTGTATTACCTAAATACATGTTACCCACAGTGTAAATGCAGAGCGTAAACCGATGTTTAAGACTGTGGGCTGACCATAATGCATTGCTCTCTTCGGCCGGGATGAGGACCTAACAAACCAATAGTCGTTGGGACGACATTATAGTCGGAGGCTTCTCCGTCAGCTGCTGACTCCTACCCTGCTCGTGGGGAAGACGGCCAGCACAGAAGCGCTCCTTGCCCTCATCTCACTCCCTCTGCTGCATCGTGCCCAGTCGCGCGGCCGAACGTGGGTTCCGATACGGGCGATGACGCGGTGACCTCCAAGCGACTGTATGAAGTATCCACGGAAAAACGGTGTTTGTTTTACAGGTAGGCAGTCGTTCGTTGATCAGTTCGTTCGAAAGTTCGGCTGTCAATCAGGAGGCCTACGTCTGGTCTGTGACACTTTGCAGTCTTATAGGGGGACACCAGTGTGCCCCACGTGCAATTTGCGGCGAATAAAGTGACCCTGGTACTTACTTCGGTTTTCCTCTGTCAGTATCATTCCACCACAGGAAATGTGACACCGAGAAACACAACAGTTCTTTTTTAGGGCTACAGTGGATGGGAAGTGGTAACAGGGTATGGATTCCAACCAAGGCCTATATAACCGACCTGAATCCTCACCCTTCTCCTTTTGACCCTGAAGCTGGAAGCAGTACATTCCTTTACGTGCAAGACTACACACGGTGGTAACCCAGAAGATTTCAGTCTAAAACTCACCGCCGTGAAAATCTGGAAACTTATAGCAAGACCACTTCTTTAGTCCGGTATTTGATTTGGGCTTCTCGTGGCAGTGCGGTCATGTGGTAGCCTGTGTGACGTCCTTTACTTTGGTGGACCGATATCAGAGTTTTAGAGGAAACTGCTTCTTCCATCTTCAGGGTAGAAGACACTATTTACTGTCTGTATCAAAACGATATACGTCTACATTTCAGCTGTACCTGAAGACAGGTTTTACCAAACTGCAGGGCTATGTTCTTCCGGTGGTCTGTCACTTGTTACGCTATGTTCATTTGTTTTATTATTGTCGTCAGTCGCCTGCTCTTTTACGGTTTCTGTTAAGGCTGTAACAACTCGTTTGGCTGTTGATATTTGTTACTTAGCTACGTGCGTGATGAATGAAACTAAGCCTGTTTCTTTCACGACGTGTTTGCTCTGGTTTGACGGCGTTGCGACAAGATAACTTTTTTACTTACTGCTGTTGTATCCGCGAGATCTCTTTGCTCCAATGTTGCCGTATATCTCTCTCTACCTTAAGCACCGTTTTACTCGAAAGATATAGACGTTGCTTATTATTTACAGACTGCAGGTGAGCCTAATGTTACCAGAGACTCACTCACTCTCTCTCTCTCTCTCACACACACACACACACACACACACACACATCTTATGGTTATGAAGGATTCGTTTCCTGTCGGCTTAGATTTATGCCTATTAAGAATTTACCTCAAAAACAAAAACTTGTAGAAGTCGCAGTTTTTAATTAAGCACTATGCCGTGACGTGTCACATGGGTGGCGGAGGTGTTGCTCCACGCATTATTAACATCAGTAGTAGGGGTTAGTAAGTGGTCAGCTTGACACCATGACTATTCTGTCTCCAGGTAAGGGGTACCCAGTATCCATCGCATGGGCCTCAGAGCGGGTTTAGATGTCGCGAAGAGAAAAATCTTGCTCGCGCCTAGGATCGAAGGCCACAACGTAGTTACTGTGCTAACTGAGCTATCCCGGCTGAAGCAGTCAGTTACCGCCGTCTTGTTAACGACGAGCGGTCGTTCCCGCCAGGAGCGGCACAAAAGTAGCCTGTATGTCTAGTCACGAATAATGTGTAGATTATTAGGCATAGACAAATAAGAGTTCTACTAATGTTAAATAAAATCAATAGCTTAATTTCTTTGATAACGGGCATCATTCCTCTTTCGCCATAAAATCGCTTTTTTTTTTAAATGCAATGTGTAGAACTAGTTATAATCTCACATTTTACTGTGTGGTTCTTTTTACAAAGTGTCCCAGAATGAGTGACGCAATTGTGGCTTGATAAGTTTCATGTACCAAACCAACTGCAGCAATGAAATTACTTTATACGTGCGTAGAAACACTTCAGGATTCATCACGGATCGCGTCTGGACACCACCAATGTTGCAGTCCGTAGCAGTCTTACAGGGACGAATGTGACATGCGACTACTGCAGTTGATGTAGCAGTGTACAGCTCTCAGGGGATGAAATGGCCTAGACATTCATGTCACTCGTGGCGCGCTCTTTGAATCTCATGTGAACTTGAAAGGGTTCCTGCACATTCCTGCACTTGGACTGCCTAACCCTGCACATGAAGACACTGCACTCCTTCGAAACGTGGGTAACTGTCAGTGAACACGGCGCAGCGTTCCAGAAGACTTGCATTGTCATCAGCGCCTCTATGAGAACCTCAAATCACACTTGCCTTGAGGTTTTTGATCCTTTTAATTGTTTTCGTGCACCATCTGTAGCAAGTGGTAATCGTCCTGTGACAACCTGCATGTGTGCTTTACTTTCCACCGTATGTTACAAAGCATTCTCATTATAGTTTTGTTAACCCTGTGCCAATAATGTCCAAGACCGAAATCTAGGATGCCAAAGGGGAACAAGGTCTTTGTTATGCTTTTGTTGAACTTTGACTGTCTATCCCTTGCGGGGAGGGGAGACAACCGTGCACCTTGACTCCCAATTAAGGCCGCCCGACGGCTATCCACATAATTGCGGGGTGGAGCGAAGGGGGGGTCAAAAGGGCTCTTGTCCGAAAAGAGCAAGCTAGGGGCGTGCCAGGGGTTGAGTGGCAGCTATGGAAGGGGGACCGTGCTGGCCCCAATGACAGCTGTGCAGGGTATTGTATATAAATGAACAAGGGAGGGAATGCTGAAGAATTTAGGGCTGGGTGTGTAAACGGTGAAAAGGAGTATTCACCTCCGGCCAGTGGGATGACATTCGTGTCATAGTCACTGTTTCTTTACTACAGTACATAGCTACTGTGTACATGTGCTTGATTTTTGGGGCTTGTTTTATGCACTAATGAAATTAGGCAGTACTTTGCTTTAAATCGGTGTGCTATATGATATTTGGCCTTCAGTCCACGTGTCTGTCTCTCTGTGCTCACGTTCCACCTCCGAAGCTGCTGCACCGGTGTGAATTAAGTTCCGTGTTTGATGGTGCAAAGTTATTCGCAGAGTTCTTATGAAGGACTTTGCACTATGTGCACTTGCCCTTTATTTAAAAAGGAGTCTCTAGATTTTGAGTATCACTTTTGCTGTTTTACATAGGCCACATAAAATTTTGCGCATTTCCCAAAGACCAATTGTGAAGCAGAACATCAGGTAAATGTGCAGATGTCCGTTTGCATGGTTAGAGATCATACCATGCCGCATGGGGAGTGACGTGCTTCTCACATTAGTAACTTCTGCACTAGGCACAGATAGAGATATTAGTCAGCTGCATTCCCATGCGGTATTATTCCAGGAGAAATAGGCCCTGTTAGCCGTTTCATACGGGCCTGGATGGACCCCAGAACCGGCCTGGACGCGGTGGTCAAGAGAGAAGTCCGCGACTCAGCCCGGAGTTAACCCCGTGCAGCTCGTAGTCGGTCACTATTCTGACCTCCCGCGGCTGCCCATGATTCTCCATTAGCTCAGTCGCTCCGTGTTGGTGCTACTGATGACAGGAAATATCGTAGGACTGTACTGACTGAAAAATTACTAGAAGGGAATGCACACGGGCAAATTATCGTGTACTGTTTTAAGTTTGCCATATGCATGCCATGAAGACATACAGGAGAAGCAGACTTATGGCTCCAAACATTCTTAACCTCAGCACTAGACGGAGGTGAGTGGTTGACTTCACGCCAAGGCCGCTTTACTCGCGGGAAAGAACCCCTGTGCCCATTGAATAGGAGGCTGGGTGGAGCTTTTGAAAAAGAGGAGTGTACTTATAAAATGTGGAGAGTAGGCTAAATGTGACCTACCCTTGCATTCTTATCTAACATGTTCCCCCATAGATGAAACTTCCGCAAATTAATTTTGTAATTTTGAAACGGCGTGTCTGATGCGTGTCCGTGGCTGTCAGCCGCCAGATCGATACGGCGACGCCTTCGTCCGTCGTGTGTCGCTCCGCTGACTCCGTTATCGTAATGTTTAAGAACGGGTTACATTAAGATTACCTTCAGACGGAACCCGAACGGAACCTTTATCCTCTCCTTTTAATGCAGAGCGGAAACTTGGAATTACACTGTAACATTACCGATAATAAAAGACTTGATATATTTTGCATCACAGAAATGGAATGAAGAAAGAAGATTTGATCACAGGCTCTTTGAATATGTAGGGCTATACATTTTTGTTCATAGGAGCCAAATTTTTTCTGCGCTGTAGGCCAACTTCATGGAACTTACATCAGGCGAGAAAGTGAAAAAGTGTTAAGTGGTCTACTACAAGCTCTACTTCAGCATGAACGTTTATGAGAGAATTATGAAAAACCATAACAATCAGATTTTTGGCCCAATGCAAACTAGAACACGCGCTTCTACACTGTTATTACAAAGACCTACATTGAGGGAAGTAAAAGCCAGACTGCAATAATAATTTCTGATCGAAGTAGACGTAGTGTAGGACAGTTCGTGGCGGCGCTTCATATTGATCAGGCCTAGGTACGATAAAGTTGTCCATGTGTTTAGGATCCCACCACAGGCTAATGACAGTGATTATGATCCGTCTGGTGCACGTGGCACGCTTGGCATCGTGTTTATTTTTTGCGGCACAATAAATTAGAACTAATATTTTTAAGAAGAACACGTCTGTTTTTTAATAATGGAACTTACGCAAATATCACTGTAAAGGCTCAAGCAAATGTAGTGGTTTCTAAATTTTATGTGTATAATGGTGTCCCTCAGCTTAGCAAAGATTTCATCCAAATCCTGCTGCCTTTTGTTAACTGTGTGTGCGTGTGTATATAACATTTAATTTTATGTATTCATTCTTTTGTTCAAAGACGACACACTGTCGCAGAAGCACTGGACTCTAAACATATAGTTGGCGTTAATGTAAAGCTGTATGTACTAGTAAGTGCGGTACTTGTGTTGAAGTGACCTTAGTTTCATGCCTTGGCCGCCTCTATCCTAAGCGAAACGTACAGGCATACCCGAAACCATCAAATGTGCAATTCGAATGATCTGTATGCGTTGTGGCGAATAAGAATCGCACTGCTCTTGCTGGATATAGAACCCCCATCCTTCATTCTGTAGACCGAGACACGTCGGCCGCCATGCAATAATACCCTCAAATGGCCAATTTCCTGTTCATATTGATGGTTTGTGTTTGAAAAGCTTTTAAGGTTGACCTTCCTTATGCTAGCTCTTCATTTGATTATTGTGCAATAGATATGTTTTCTTTTAAGTATAATGTCTGTGGTCTAATCCTTCAAGACCGTAAAGTGCACTGCTTCGAGCAGTGTGCGTCCAGCAGATATAATCTTATGAGATGGAATTTGTTTGTAAGATAAGTGCCAAATGAAATTATGATTAGACATGCGTATTTTAGCCTCCATCCTACTGCCTAGCTCAGTCAGCAAAGTGACTGGACATGGGCTGGATCGCGGTTCCATCCTCAGCAGCGGCTAGGTTTCTTCTCTTTGATGTCATGACAGCGATGTAGACAAATCGTAAAGGAGTAGGCCTGTCAACCTTTAGACAACGGGGCAGGTATTTAAATTTCCTGCGTGATTTATAAAACACTTTAATATTGTTTGAACCCCCACCCCCCAGAAAAAAAGATAAAATTATGAAATCAGCAGCTTTGTGTGGGAAATAAAACAGAGATGCAGTGTGCATTAAAATGCAGTATATGTAGTACGGTTGCCATCGTTGAACTGCAGCAACAGATACACGGCCGCGATACTTCAGTTACTGTTGACAGCACATGCGTGTTCAGGGTTGCGGGAGCAGCAATTAGTGACGTGTCATCGTATTCAGTTTTTTTTAATGTTGCGTGAAAAGGTTACTGAGAAGATCGGCCAGTGTGTGATCGTGAAGCCTCGATAATGAGGAGGCCCTGGCCCACTAGGGGGCTGTCGTGCAGAGAAAAAAACTTATATTTTCCTCTGTTATGTTTACGGTCCATTGATGGAAACAGTGCAGTCTATTCTTGGGACTGAATGGACCAATTACGTGGTTAAATAAAATAGTTTTCTAACAGTTGTCGATGACGTGATTTGCGAAATTTAGCTGAGTAACAGAGAACAGAGTAAGAAATTTGAAGTAATATTTCTTGTTTTCTACGGGCAGTACTGTCCTTTGTTAATTTGGATAATGCTGGCCAGGTCCATCGACGGCAACCTTACCCTAGCCTTATTGTCTAAATACATAAACTAAATTTCTTGGGTGTCTCCCTGTACGCGTTCCGCGTAGGAACTTTAGTAGGCTAAAGGACGAACGTCTTTTGAGTTTTTACACACTATAATACAGTTGATTTGTTACGTTCCAGAAACCTACTGCCTCAATATTCAGGGTGCCTGAATTTGGTTTGTGTCGCTGCTGAAGTTACTAGGAAGAAGAAAATGTGTCTGGTATACAGGAAAGGTATTGCCTCAAACCTCCCTATATAACCGACATATGTTATTCTCCCAATCACTTAGCACCCACCTGAATAGCAGTTACCTTGAAGACAGAAGCGGTACCTTCCTCCGAAACATCGGAAAACCCAACTACACTGCACAGTGTTATGACCCGAAAGAGCACCATCATCTGAACAACTGCCATGTAAAGCTGAAAGTTTGTGAGCCCTAACACCTGTTTCTCATGTTATTTCTTTCAGACTGCTGAGGGACTGAATGGAGGAGACGGTGCGCAGGCCTCGAGTTCGAGACCTCAACGCTCACTTGATCTGCGTCTTGTGTGGTGGTTACTATATTGATGCTACCACCATTGTAGAATGTCTGCACTCTTGTAAGTATAACTGAGGCGGAGATATTGTCTGCGTATTTTAAAGTGATTCAAGTCCCTTTCTCAACGCAGTAAAATTTAGAACTCAATAACAATTTGGTCAGAAAACTACAGTCATTGAATGCTATTCGAATATTACAAATTATATCCGTTTGTTGGAAGCTGTTAGAAATAAAGTAGATAAAGTAGAGTTCACCGTAGAGCAGGCCATGAAGGTGCAGAGGCGGAATAGAGGTAGAGTTATACTCTTTCTTTAACCTCGGCGCTAGATAGCGGTGGGTGATCAACGCCACAGCCCGGCTGCTTTATCCCCGGGAAAGAGACCCAGTACCCATTCAACAGGAGGCCGGGTGCGGGAAATTTTGTCTCCATCGGGATTCGATTTCGGAATCGCCTAGCACGTAGCGATTCGCTATGCCGACTACGCTATCCCGGTCCACATAAGAATAGCAGGGGTTTAATTTTTGGTTTCTGGAGTACAGTAGAGCCGTCACTTGGGAGGGGGGAATTTGAGCAGAAATTGCAGAGAAATATACTAAGATGTGTGATAGTTGATGTAAAAATGGGCTTGAGAGAATTACACGATTCGTTTCATAACTTTTATTCTTAACTCGGTATTAATATAATACTGATTAAATGAAGATGTGAGATGGGTGGGATACGTAGCGGGTTTGCAGAATTCTGTCCGGGATCCGCATAAAAAGAAAGTACTCGGTAGAACTAGATGTTTCTAGAGTAATGTTACACTTACGATTACGTACTGTGTTCAAGTCACTCGAAGTCAGAAACTGTTCCAGCGTTAACTGGATGCAGTTACAAACCTTCGGATTTGGCGAAAATAGAAGCTTTCTTAACCTTTTAAAGCCTAGCGGTTACTTTACATACCACCAGCTTCACATTTAACAATTCTACGTGGTGCTCACATTGCATTTATGCGTTTTGTACGGATCTCAGAACAAACAGCAACTTTTGTCTTATACAACATTAAATGATTGGTTTTTATAACCGAGTTGGAGGATGTTTACTGCGCGGTACGCACTGAGTCCTTATATAAAACAGACACGCTTCGTCTTTAAAGGGTTAATCGCAGTGCCCAGGAGTGTGCTGTCGTGTCGTCTGATGTGTAGGTACGAACGTCTCTGAAGAGTTTGATGACTTAATTTTCAGCTTAGAGCCTAAAATCTACCATATGAAGTGGCATCAAATCCTAGAAGACCATACATTGCTACCTTCCTGGGAACTTTAAATGTGCCAGACATTCTGGACAAGCTTGAGTAGTCCCCGTCAACTTTTCAAGGAAGACTTGTTGAGTGGAGCGTTCCTTAATAGACTCAAATATGAGAAATAAATAGGCTAATGACAACAGGTATGAAATAGGCCTAAATTATTTATTGTATAAACGCATTCAGTTGGCTTGTCGTTTTCAAATCTCTGCTGTGCCGTATCTGTATGCCGCTTATGTATATGAATAAATATACGCCCGAGGATTTTGATAAAATATGGTACTGCTGCTTGACGAAATCACCGAAGATGAATTTCAGGTTTGTTTGTGATTGTAAATAGCAATGTGTAGGCGTTATTACAACTTGTGCAAATTTTAGGCTCTTCTGCGTGATGACACCAGACTGGGCAGTATGAATACCCAGATACAATTTCGGACTACATGTGATGGAGGTAATGTCTTAGGGTAAGAACATTGAAAAAGGGTAAAGGTAGACTTGGCCCACATAGGCCATGAAGGCACAGAGGGGGAGTAGAGGTATAGCTCCACTCATTCTCAGCCTTGGCGCTAGTTGGAAGTGAGGGATCAACGTCATGCTCCGGCCACTTTACCCGGGTGGGGGGGCATTGAAACGGGGGCTTTTATGGGCCACACAGCCTGTCTTTACGCTTTAGAGAAGATAAAAATCTCTTCCCCATGCCGGGATTCGAGTTCCGGACCGTCAAGCCCGTAGCTAGTTACTGAACCGACTACGCTGTCCATGTAATAGGGTGAATACTCAGCCAGGTGCATGGTTTAGTTAGCTGCTGAACTAGTTATTAGGCCTTTTTGTTACTTATTGGACGACGCTTTCAGCATATCTGTGTAGCGCTGAATGTTATGACAAGTGATTAATGAGAAGCAATTGTGAATTTGGAATGTAGTAGTTGTGGCCTGATCGAAGGAATAATTCTGTGCTGGCCTGGAGGGCTGATTTAAACCAAGAAAAACCTGTCAGGGTAATCGGTGTCCTTTCAAGATTCGAGCCGGGAACCCCATCACCCCAATACAACTCTTGAGCGATACCACGACACCAGCCTGCTCGCTAAAGAGGTATGTAGCTTGTCGCCCTGGTGGTCATTTGACTGATTAGCGTAGGCATGTAAGTCATATAACCAAGTATTTAGTCACTTAGTTGACTAATTTCAGTCAGTGAGTTGTGTAATTATTTACTCTATGATATCCCAGCGGTGCCATAGGAGCAGGGTACGTCTCAGCCTAGTCCCGTTTCCTGCGTGCTACAGTCAGTTGAGAGCCATCCTGTACTCCGTGCACATTGATACAGGCTTGACAACAGGGCGGCGTCGTAATAGAAGAGCCTCGCTCGTATCGACCCAAGGTCGCCCGCTCCCTCCCTAGAGAGAGAGAGAGAGAAGAGACAGAGACAGAGACGAACGCTTCTTTTGACAGTCAGTCCAGTACGCGCGGCCCGCAATTCGACCAAGTAAAAGGTCAATTTACCGCCGTGTCTGACCACCACACCAAGAAGGCGTACGGGATGCGTGGAGGTGAACTTCTGCGCATTGTAGCCGCGGGGGAGGGGTGACAGGTTAGCCGGGAATTGAAGCTTAGCGGCTGTTGTTTCAGCTGCTGGATAGAACATGACATTAAGCGTAAGCTGCCCATGACGGCATTTCTATGGTGCTGGTTAAATGACGTTGAGATGGGAGGATTATCACGAGACTTGAGAAGCTAGGGATATGAAAGGACTGGCTGGGATAAAGACCCATTTGAAGGCATCCTTCGAGAGGTAAAACACGATGATACGTCGTGCCGTTTCGGTTAGCATGGCTAATAAACCGACTGAGACGGACCTACGTCTCAGACGAGTCATTGCGGTTTGAAATGTTCGAATCTGTGACACCGAGGAAAACCTGTATTTGCGCTTATATAGGCCCATTGTCTTATCTGACCAGTATCGTGTGTCACTTCGGGCCGCTATTAAAATTTGCCATGGTTCGGGGTCCACGCAATTTACTTTTATACGATGAGCGAGGCGACGGGAAGCGATCATGTCCCTGCAAATTAGGGGTAACGTACCTAATTTCGAGGTCAGAGTGCGAATGTAAAAATCCCCAAATTTGGCACCTACCTGAGCCAAAATTTTAACAGTAAAATTTATATGCCTCTGTTACTTACAACCTTTTGAGCTTAATTTTTTACAGGCCTGTGGAAAGGGATATTAGGTAGACCCTAACTTCGTATGTGCGTGTGTTTTATATAAGCTTACGAACCACCTGGGCGATTTTCATGAAACTGTTGTAAACGTTATGTCGCCCGGGGCTGCCTGCCTTATGTCTCAATTTCCTACCATCGGTAATGCCAAAATGGCGGGCCTGCCGTCTTTTTAGTTGAGAACGATGCTAGCATCATGAGAGGACTTGAAATTTTATCGGCGTGGTGGATGGTTTTCGAACTATATGAAACTTCGTGAACATGATTTTTGTACGCAGCATGGCATCCGCAGACTTTATCATATTGAACAGTTTGAAGGACAGCAGGCCACGTGAGTACTTCCAAGAACCTCTTTTGTTCTTATTGATAGTCTCCACACATCAGGCACTTCAGTGCCACTGGCATTACGCTGTAGGCTGTGACATTCACTCATTTGTAGTTTGTTTAACGGCGCTGTCAGTAACTCATACTATACAGCGTCGAATGATTGGATGACGGTGAGTGATAAGTTAGAAAGGATGTTGATGGAGGCAGTCGGTCATGCCTTCATGTAAGATACCGGTCCTGTCGCGGCATTCCCCTGCAGCGACTGAGTAAAGTCAATTAAAATTACTCAGAACAGTCGGTGTCCCCGCCGAGAATCGAAACGGAAAATTTCCCGAATGTACATAAGAGGTACACGTTGAGGTAACGTGACACGTCTGTAACCCCTGTTGAACTAACCCGGTGATCCCACAATCATATCAAAGTTCGCCATTAGACATGACTTAAAACCAGATCCGTTCACCACCCATCATCAATATAGGTTTAAACTTTTCTGAGGTCGGTCCTATTATTATCCTCCTCCGTCTTCCAAGAGGCCGATTTCCGCCAGGTTATCTCGATAAAGTGCTGTGTGCATTTTTCTCTAGCCATCTCGATTTCAGGACTTCAGAAACATTTTAAAAAGAATTCACGGTCGAGATGTTATTTAGTCCTGATTCATATTCGGGAGGACTAGGACTGGCTCGCAGACTGGTTATTCTGTCATATTTCTCGTGGTTTTCCTCAGTCCTTCCGGGTAAGTGTCGACACGTTACGTTCAACAAGGCCACGGCCACTGCGTTCCATATAATTTACGTTTTATTATTCACGAACACCATCACTTCATGCTAACTTCCATCCTCTGACCATGTGAAAGCATCATTGGATAAACCAAGAACAGACCAACAGATTAACCCTTTAAAGACGAAGCGTATTTGTTTTTATATAAGGACTCAGTGCGTACCGCGCTGTAAACACTCTCCACTTCGGTTATAAAAACCAATCTCTTAATGTTTTATAGGGCAAAAGTTGCTGTTTGTTCTGAGATCCGTACAAAACACATGAACGCAATGTGGGCACCACGTAGAATTTTTTAGTGTTAAACCTGGTAGTACGTAAAGTTACCGCTAGGCTTTAAAAGGTTAACTTAATAATACCTTAGAGCCTAATGCTTCAAAACCCAATAATCGCTCAACTGCTGAAGAGTTTCAGCACGTTTAGTGAAGGGTCATTACCTTGTACATTGTGTGTCGAGGAAGATATTTGGGCCTAAGAGGGACAAGGTAGCAGGAGACTGGAGGAGATGGCACAGTGAGGAACTTTATGATCTGCACTCCTCACCAAATATTACCCGAGGGATCATATCAAGGAGAATGAAATCGGTGGTGCATGTAGCACGTAGGGGGCAGAGGAGAGGTGCATACAGGGTTTTGGTGGGTAAACCTGAAGGAAAGACACCAGTTGGAAGACCTAAGCGTAGATGGGAGTATAATATTAAAATAAGTCTTGAAAGAATTGTATGGTAGGGGAGTGGCGTAGACTGGATTGATCTGGGTGAGTATGCAGATATGGGGCGGGCTGTTGTGAACGCAGTAATTTTTTGACTGGCTGAGGAACTATTACCTTCTCGAGAAAAAGCCCATTCCATGGGTTACTTAGTCACTATCTTGTATACAAGATCCCCCTTGGTCATTGTCCTGAACCACTTGAATCCAATCACAATCCTCCGACATTCTTTCTTGAAAATTCGTTTTCATATTGATCTATTGACGCCTAAGTCTTCCCCGGACCGTCCAGCCCGTAGCGAGTCGCTGTACCGATTACGCTATCCCAGTCCACACGTTTCTAGGTGTGTGCTGTGAAAAGAAAGTTTGAAGTGAATCCTTACAGAGCAATTAATATTCCTTAATAGGCCTAAACAGGCTACTTAACCTTTTACATTTCGATATCAAAATATTATCAACACTCATAGAATAGAAGCGGTGTTTTGAATCAAATTGCTGAATGCTGGTTTATAACCATTGCAGTCTTTTCATTGTCATGTGGTGGGGTGAGATGATGCCTGTGTGGAACTGTGTCCTCCAGCGGGTCCAGTGCCGATCCCCGCATGGTAGATGATAATATGAATGGTAAATGACAGGGCAAAACTGAAGTGCTCAGACAAAACCCCGTTCTCGTTGAGTTTTGTTCACAACAAATCCCATAGATCCGCCGTGAGCTTGAAGCCGGGCTTCCGCGGTGAGAAGCCAGCGACTAACCGCACGCCGCTTGGCACGGCCCCCGTTCATACTTCTGTGGAACGCAGCAAAACAGGCTCGTTAGTGTTAACGCTTGACAAGGCATTGCTGTGGTAACACTACCTGGCGTAATTTCCCAGCCGTCGTGTGCATGATAGCAAAACTTACATTTCTTCCGATACGACTGCTACGCAGGGGTTTTCCGTTCACTCGTAATTGAAACTGCCGGAAAACACTTACAGTATGCTGTGCAGGCAAGTCCATCAATGGACATATCTCGTTGCGAGACCGGAATGCTGAGCAATATCGTAATATAAAGGCTGTGTCACAAAGTTGAATTATTTGGGAACAGTAGCAAATCAAATCCGCATTCACAAAGAAATTAAAATTAGATTATAGGTCATGTCGGGAAATTCTTCATAATGTGCAGGTCAAAATTCTTTTGCCTCACCATTTGGAAACTTAATCTTAAGTGTAATGTACAAATAACTTCCGCTGTTTCTTCCTTCCAGGTGCAGATATTGCCCTGAGCACTTTGTTTCCAAGCACGCACTTATTATGTAACAGATGTAGCAAAGTGATTGTTTTCTGTCACGGTAAGTGAGGACCCGGAACAGCGTTGTCGGCATAGCAACTAGGCTTCGGGCTGGACGAGCCAGCGTTCCAATCCCGGCAAGGGCAAGAGATTCTCCGCTTCTCCCCAACGTCCAGAGCGCCTCTGGAGCCCACACAGCCTCGTATTCAATTTGTACCGGCGTTTCTTCCTGGAGTACAGCGGCCGGGACGTGAATCTGACCACTAACCTCCCTCTAGTGCTGAGGTTATGAGTGAGTGGAGCTGTAACTCTACTCGACCTGTATGTGTTCATGGTGGGGAAAGGGATAACTTTATCATAAGTGGTAGCATGTTTTGGAATGCAGACAGCATTGCCATTGTTTGTGTTGCCATCGCACGAGAGACACTGAAATACGAAACCGTTTGGTCTCCACAGAACTCCGCCAGAACAACGTACTGAAGTAAGAAACTGGCAGTTCCAGCACTTACGAGGCGCCTTGCGGTGGTTTTCTTCCTCCAATAGCTTTACAGCCGTTTGTGGGTTTTGGCTTTGTCAACGAAGTCTTTCCAAGCCCTCCTATTCGATGCCAATTCTTTCCAATTATTCACATTCATCACCTTCAAATCGTTACATCATCCGGCCATCTTACTCTTGGTCTTCCTGCCTTGCGATGGTATATCATGTAATTCTTTGTTCCAGGGTCTTCTTTGAACCCGTGATAGCTACTGATCTTGTTAAGGCATTCTTTGTTTTAATAAGCGTGGAGGTTCATCGCCTGTCGATGGACCTTATATTGCTCCAACAGAATTCAATCAATACTTTCATGCCCTAGTCTGTAATGTATTCTAATATTATCCTTGTGTCTAGGCGTAGGTCTCCCAAGTAGCCTTTGAGATTTTCCGAGTATAATTTTGTGCACATTTCTCATTTTCTCCATCCTTGCAATAGGACTACTGTTAAGTATTCTTAATTACCAGCAAACACAACACATTTATTAGCTGCTGGTCACAATTCTCAATCAGACATGTTTCAAAATGTCATATTTCTTCAACAAACTTTCTGGGCCTAACATCTGCGGCAGGTGGCTCGACGGCAGGTAAACTTCTTGTCGTCAGGGAAATGATACCTCTCACGTCACTCCGCTTACTGACATTCCGAGGGGAATGATGTCCGAGGTGTTCAGTTCCGGACTGACATCCGAGGTATTCAGTTATCTCATGACGAGAACTGAGATGGTTCTCGAAACAGTGGTTTACTCGCCATTCAACCACCTGACGCGGCTGCTAGCCAGAGATAATTTTATTGAATTCAGTCGCCGTGAAAGTTTTAGATTATGTTTCTTATCAACGGTTCGCTGTTTTACCTCTAACCATTAAGCGTAATGGTAAGCAAGACTGCTGCAATAACAGTACAACGGTTCAGGGCCTTGCTGTTGGTCCTGCCAAGCTCATCCGTCTCATTGAACCGTTTTTTTTTTCAGTCGACCTATTAGGGGATGGGTATAGAGTCAGAAGTTCCCCATTATGTAAGCTTCTCCAGTTTTTGGTACTTTGTCATTATTAGTATGGGATATTTTCTTTGGCAGTTTGTTTCCAGATACAATCAAATTATATATTCTTGTCACAAATCTGAACTGTTTCACAGCCATGCAAAACAAGTAAAACTGCAGTTTCTTATAGTCCCATACATTAACGCTTTGAAGCCCACCGGTAACTGTATGCACCTCCTGCTCTAACATTACAAAGACATTGAATTTTGCCCACACAATATTTTGATGTTTTTCGACATCCGTTTTTACTGTCCGAACGAACACAGCACCCTAAACATTGTGCATTCATTTATGTTCTGCAACATGTTTCGGCTGTTTGTATTGGCGATCATCAGGTAGAGTCAAAATAACATAAATGGAAAAGTATACTGAGGTGGAGGCCTCCCCTTCACAGTTAAAACATTAAAAATACATGAACTGTTATTCCCTATAAAGGAATAATATTTAGACATATACAGTGGTAGTTAAATTGGTCAAAATAGAACTACTGAGATTTAGATGGGAGAGATATCTTTGTTACTCGTGGAGTGTGTAGCGGACATGGTCCACGTAATCGGCAATGTTAAGACGCCCGCCAAAGCATCTTATAGAAGATAAAAGAATGCATAGCGTTTAAGGTGTTGTGCTCGTTCTGTTAATAGAAACGGATGTCCATTAACAAGCACAGAGAAATGATGACACAAAAATGTTGTGACTTCCAGCAACCCCTGATTATTTCCCTAAACAGCTGTAACTTTATGTTCATCGTAATGGAGAGACACTGTGTTCTCTGTGAGGTAGGAACTGAATTTGTATAATGTGCCTTAACTTTAGCCTTCAAAGAGTTTATTTTTGCTCTTTTGGGCGGGACACTAGAAGCTGGATTTTAGGATGAACGTATGCGTAGCCAGCGTTTGCGAAACGCACTCTGCTTTTCGCTACGTCATGGATATCATGACTGTCTTATCTGTTCTGAACCTTACTCTGCCTTTAGCGACTTCACTGACTGCATAACAACGTAGTTAAAGTTTCCATACAAAGCACTCGCTTACGTCAATGCGATGCCATAAAAAGCTTTATTGAAATGGCATTCGCGTATTGCGTTACTGCATCTCTGAAACAGCCAGGAGAAATCTGTTCCCTCATATTGATTGGCGGTAAATCCACACCGTAAATATTTATACGCCACAGACCACAGTGAGCACTGTATACAGTCTAGCCACGGCATTTTTAGCCCATTTAATGACGACGTGACATTTGTAGAACTATTTTATTATGAAGTTTTTAACAACGCTCTTTCGACGACAGGGATTAATTGTAGATCCCGTAGAGTCGAATAAGATCTGAGGATAATTTTCCTGCACAGCATTTAAAAAATTAGGAACGAGACGATTGTGGCCTATTTGGAGGTCTGGCGAGACGACAGAAGACATGAAGTGGCATGTGTATATCAGTGAAACCAGTAATAGGGCGTAGATTCGAAGCCGGTGTGTCCTGAGTTTTACCCCTAAACCACCCTGCTCGGTCAGTTGTAGAAGTGCGTAGCATGAAGATCGTAATTGGCATTTCAAGTGTGTCCCGTCGCGTTTCATCGTCTCAAAAACTACTGAAGTAATTTCGAAGGAATTTGCCTGGCAAATTGCCGGCTAGCTCGTGTGGGTCCGGTAGCCTGCTGTGAATCTGGATAGCTCGGTCGGTGAAGTTTCTGGATTTTGGACATAAGCACCGGTGCCTTCGAGACTGTAGGAAATATGCCATATGAAAACAAGGTTTGTTTGGTTTGTAGCTTACTTCCACAGGAATCATTGCATTGGTGGATGAGCCGTAGAGACTGTCCGGACACAGAGATAAGTTTCTGTCGGTGTCGGGAGTCGAATTTCTCGTCTTTAAGTCCATGAGAATATGGATATTTGTCAAAATCCTCGTCTCTTCCATGCAATAGGCGGTGTTAGTGGTCAGCTTCACGCGTTTTTTTTTTTCTCCTTCTTTCCCATTACTCTCCCTCCTTGTCGGTTGAAATTGGACGCTCTATGTATGGGTAGCAATTGTATGGTTTTCCATTCTCTGTCTCCCTGTAGTCACTTGTCACTGTAGTTCTGTTTGTAGAACACACCAAAGCCCTGCTTCACATTCCGATTCCTCGCATCACCGCTGCGAGTCCATAATGAGAATTATCTTAAAACCGATACATCCGCAAACCTCTGTTTAACAGGGCTGGTCGACGAACTCTACCCACTTGTGAGTTTTTGTATGAATTTTAATGTTATTCACACTGTAAATTTCGCCGCAGCTTACATGTCACCGAAAATAAGTATCGAAGTGTACAAACCACTGCAGTTGATGTACCGTCTTTGTTGCAGTCTGTCGGAGCTGCATCGTTCGGCATCTTGAGACCAGCAAGTTCTGTCCGATCTGCGATGTTCAGGTGCACAAAGCGAAACCTCTCCACAGCATCCGGTGAGAGAAATTAGCGATTCTAAAATATCGGTGTGTCGTTAATTGTTGGGCCTGCTTTTTCTTTCTGTCTTTCGGCCTTTGTTTACTTATTTTCTGTGTTTATGTACTGTGTCCCCTGTTTTCGCCTTTCTTCCTTCCTGCCTTTCCTTCTTTCGACCCTTGTTTCCTCTCTGCCTAGTTTGTTTCTTTTATCTCTCGTTCCTTAGATACTTTCAGTTTCTACTCCTTTTATTTTTTCTTTAAGTGTCTGTAGTTTTCTTTCTACTATGCACGCCTCAACTATTCTTTTATGTCATTTCCACCATCTGTTGCATTATGTCCGTTATTTTGAATTGTGTAAATGTGTAACTGTGATAATTTCAAATGTGTCTAGTGAGTATATGTGTATATGTGTGGATATGTGTGCTGTAAGGATTTCATTCTGGTGATGGTGTCAAAAATAAGCAGCATTGAATTGCACGTAAGCACACAAAAACCATGCTAATGACATAAACGTTGCCTCGTTTATCAGTAAGTCTTTATTTTAAAAGTAAAACTGCCAAAATGTGGTTTCTGTCGCCCGAAACATTTAATTACGTGTGCCCAAGGACACTCCCCGACTTATGCAATTTCAAGTTACGCTATTTCAAACTTACCAAAAAAGTATAAAAGATTAAAATTATAACATTTTTGAAAGGAGTAGAATTTTTCCTTGCCGGAATGAAGGACGATTGAGACGAAAGTGGAAGAAGAATACCGCTGGGCGATAACACAGGTGGCGGGGCGGTAATGCTGCGGCCGATCTGGTTCCAGTGTGTTGGAGTTTGGATTTCAGCTGTTCTGCCTTGTATATGCATAAAGCTGCATAGCTCACCATATGCATATTCAGTTCGACTTGCGTCTGACCTTCCGTAACATAACTATTAGGTAAGGCTGGGGAGTGTCTGTATGACCTGACAGAGCGTTGCACCTCCATGGAACAATGGCGACAGGTTAGGATGATTTGAACAGCCGAGCGAAGAACGCGGCCGCTGTCCGCATCGAACACATGAAACGTAAAAGTGCTAAAAACTTTTAACAATGTCGGTCCAAAACTCACATTTACCTTCGAGGAAGAACACAACAATCAAGAAATATTTAACTGTCACAGTTAGCAGAACTAATAGAAGTTTACTGTTTAATATCTATCGAAAACCGAATAGCATTAGTGCAATAACTAATAATACTTCTGTCACCCACTGGCACAAAATTTTCAGCTGTAAACATTTTGATAAGTCGAACACTTACTGTATAAATGTGGAGAAACATACAAAGAAAACATACTCGCATAATAAGCGACACTCTACAAGCAAATTAATTTGCTATCAACAGTCTGTCCAAACGACGCAAAACCCCTCGACATAAACGAAAAGTCCAAAAAGAAATATGCCACTTCTCCCTGTGCCAGCTAAGATACACATTTTGTCGCAAAAAGTTTCCTTGTTGCCCACATAAGAATTTCGTACAACACAAACAGCACGATTCGCAGACAGACGGCATTCAAGATGATGAAATTCAAGTCGATGAAAATTGACATTAGTGGCGTCTACAGAATGAAATGCCTGGACTGCCCAGTGTGTTGGACGGACAGGAAGATCATTCAAAACACGATGTAAATTAAAGTCAGGCCATAAAATATAGTGAATATAACTCACACTTTTCCTGTCTTATACTAAACACGCGTCAGAGGTACAGAACCGTGGATAATATACCGTGGAAATCATCCAGGTAACTATGAACGGATCCTATATGAATGCCCTCGAAAATACCATATATGCTGTGCGGTAACAGTGGCATCCATTTAAAAGACGTCCACACTGATGGTACCGAAAATTCGGCGTTTTAACACAACAGCACGAACGAAGACGCCACAGCGCCAGCACCGACCACGTAGCCCGTGACTACAGCCGGCACCACACTGTCGGGCACCGGCACTTAATCAAACACGCTGTTTCACGTCCTTCACGTCCGTGTTACTACGTAGGCCTCCCTACCACATGCGCAGTTCTAAACTCTGCAATGATCAAGTGGTCCGACAACTAAATCTATTCACTACATTTTCAGACGTTGCAGAGCAGAAATTCTGTACAGCATCATACAATCAATGCCAACGAAAGGGGGGAGGAAGCCGGTACAAATTACCGGGGCCTGGCGGTCCGGAAGGGGGCTCGGGGCCCGGTTACGTTGCATAAGGTTTTGTCTTTCTCGGTAGTGTCATAATTTGTCGGTTGTACAAATTAACCCTTTCGGATCAAGCCCAAGTCACTTTGCAACTGAGAACCAGTCTTCGCGATTTAGTGCATTGACTTGTGGTAGTGACTGGAAACAAATCATTTATACATTAGCAATAAATGAAGTAAAGCGGTTACGTATTGTTTATGTTCCTGGCTACAGCTCCGAAGTGTAGAACTGGGGTTCGTTATGCACCGTACGTTATAATCCCCGTAGATGAGACCCACGCTTGCCGAAATCTGACTAGACACCTGTACCCATCCCTATCAAGCAGCGTCAATTACATCAACACATCTTTAGCTACAAGGTAAGAAGGGTGTGCGGAACGTCTACACCCGAGATAGATACTGGCAGTACATGGTGGTCTATTATACATACACTGTGTTGGCTATATATATTATATGCATGTCATTATTATTATTATTATTATTATTATTATTATTATTATTATGTGTGGCCGTTCGGATCACCACAACACTATAACCGTCCGAACGTCTCAGTCGTTGAGCATGACCTTATCTCAAGCAATATTTACATGTTGTAGCCACGGAAACATGAGCGCAGGGTTACCGACAAATTTATTGCAATTGTAGCACGACAGACACTTTAATGTATTGAATAACACTGTTTATTTTAACATTGTTCTACAGCTGATGTTGATTATGTACGGCGCTAGAACATTTATCACTACCGATTGGTTATTAGTATCACCGTCTCTTATTAACTGGCCTGGCGCATAACAAGGCCCACAATGAAGTGTCCATGCGAACCCGGTTTGAGCTAGCTTCAGGACCCCTTGCTTTGTTAACCCATAAAGGAGTTGTGCTTTCAATTTACTGTTATGGCCGAAAGTTGTAGGGTATATCTTTGTGTGCCAGGGATTTATGGCTGACGGTAGGCCGAAGTTATGGTCCGTCTCTGATGTAATGAAAGCAACAACGTCATTATTCGGAGAAAGTATCAATAGCCTTGAGGTCTGAACCCGTCATGTGGGCACAAAACCTAGATCCCACGCACCCATCTATCTTTTGCGGACCAGCATCCTATTTTGCTCGAAGTTCTAATAAATTTAGAAGTAAGTCATCCAAATGGCAATACGAGTATATGCTGAGCATATCTGTGATGTGGTCTCGAGCCATGGGTCACGGATAACATACGTATACATAAGCGTAAAAATCGCCTTTGTCGGGACAACAAAATCAACGCTTTAATTAAATAATGCGCTCTATCACACTGCGCAAAATATTTTCCATGTACATACATGTTTCAAAATGAGTTGTTTCCAACCACGGCGGTTCAACATAAGCACACGTGGATACCGCAGGGTGTCGCATGCTTTTTTGGCGCGCTGATCAGTTTGGAGATTCCTATTGGATACATCCGGAACTGTAGTGGCCGCACTGTACCCACTTTTGCACGCACCTGGCTACCGCTCTGCACAAAAGCGCATTGTTGTTTAAAGTCAAAACCACTTTGCTTGTCGGAATTATAAAACCACATGCCTCCGGGGCTTCACAGGATGTTGATAACAGTGAAACTTGACACTAGGTTTGGCCGCGCAGTAATGAGACGCTAGGCTTTACCAACGAGCTTCTGGTCGCGGAAATGGTTGTAAGCGACGTCAACTTACGTCATGCTTGGTAGTTCCCTTCCCTTTACAAACGTCGTTTCATGTGCATGAGGCGCTCAGTGACACGATGCGTGTGTTTGTCTTAGGTTGGACCGCACGCTGCAAACTCTGGCCTACAAGCTGGTGCCGGGTCTGTATTATAAAGAGATACAACGGAGGCGGTCTTTCAACGCGAGCAGCGGCAGCAACACCAGCCCCCTGCAGGAGGACCCCAGCATCTTCACGGGCGAGGACAGCATTAGCTTGTCACTGGAGTATTATGACAGGTTGGTGGTTGACTTGCCTCTGACCCATGGACAAAATGACTAAAATTAACAACTGGTAATAGGAGTGCTGTTATCAAGCCAAACGAGTTACAGAGCCCTCAGTTTCATTCAGTCTTCTTGCCAGCATAAGTAGATAACGATTTATTTAGCCCGTTTTACAAACTCCGTAAGCCTGGATGACAGAATTATTATGAACTGTGATACGGGAACAGTGGGGAAGGCGCCGACCGTGACATGCAGTAGGCTTAGGCGTCCCATTTTTTAAAAGACAAAAATCGAGACACTTAATGACATTTATGTGGCGTGGGGGAGTGAGGTAGAAGGCTAAATTTTTATCCCGTCATGCAGTTAGAAAAGCGTAAGTTATTAACATTACTAGACATAACTCGGTTGAAAGTTATGACATACAGATACAAAAAATGAAGAAATTATATTACTGCTCGAGCTTGCTCAGTTCACTTACTGTCTTTCCTTTACGTATCCGTTCCTCATCCCTTGCAGTCTCAGTCCTGACTTTGTAACTGCTAATCCACACATCACGCTCTGCCCCTCATGTTGCTTCCTGCTAGTGGCTGGTTGATGGCTGTCCTACTGCTGTAGATGTTTTCTTCTACGTTTAGAAAGTCTGAATGCTTGCATGCATTGTCAGAAATGCCGTATTTTTATAAGTTCGAGAACCCCGGGGCATTCCGCATCCGGAACCGAATTTTGTGGGACACCGCGACGGCTGTGACACCCATGTGACGGGGACTGTCCATGGAAAACAGGGACGAAGGGGATCCGAAACTAATTTAGGCGCACACTGAGACGCAGGGCAGGGCAGAGCTTATGTTTCGCGGTTTTGACGAAAACAAGCATGTTTCTTTCCTCGACGTCTTTCCCAGTGTTCATTGCCGTCTTTGAATAAATGATTCTGAGGTGTAAATTGTAACATACAAGGAAACTGAGAAATTTTAAGTTCATTATGTACTACGCTCTTTGAGGTTAAGTTCCGTAGTTGTATCAACCGAGATATTATCGTCCAACTTCGTTTTCATGTAACCAGGGTGTTTATTATGCGAAAGATCTTTCTCATTCCTTATACGAATAAAGTTCTCTATGACGGCAGTGTGACAAGGACTATGCCCGCGGCCTGTGTATCTCATGTGTCAAGCCGCAAGAGGCGAGCGTGCCACAAACAGACTCACGCTGCAGTGCACAGGTCTGCGTCTGCGCGTTGATCACTGATGTGCAAAATCATAGACAAAACAATCGGCGCCTTGTCCTGTGCCGTGTCACCTAAGTGGCCTTTGTCGCGTTATGCAGCTGGCCCTATGTGTAGTAGGCATACTGTCGCGGCAGTTTCTTGGGGGGTCCGGTGGGGACTGAAGAAAACTATTATTTGCATCAAGATAGCCAGTTTCCGGGAAGAGTTTCGAAGCACGTTGCTTCCGCGTGCGATGCAAGCGTGCCAGTCGCTACACCACGACAATTTATAACCCATACAACCTGTTTCCCAGACATCTAACTTATGCCAACAGACTGCTGGTCGCTGTTCGGACTTACAAGTGTCATTTCTCTGCCATAATTTCTTGGGGGCTTGTCATCTCTCCATGCGAGTTGCTACTACCGCAGATCATGTAAAGTTGTCCCTGTGCGTAGTTAACCCCACGTCATGAAGACACAGACACCGTGGAAGAATGGAGTTATAGAGCTGTACGCATTCTTAACATCAATACTAGATCAGCCCATCATAATCATTTCGTTTTTATACAGGTCTAAACCTCGACGTTTCTGGTTACGTAATAACCAGCATTAACCATTGTATTATTTCGTATGACCAGATATTTTTATGGGCGCCTTCTTTTGGAACGCTTGCAGGTGAAGTTCTTCCCTCTAAAGCGTCAGTCAGTCGTCAGCGATAGCACCCACTACGCTGTTGAGTGAACTGCGGGTGGAAGCTGATGAATCCTTTACATATAAAATAAAAATACCTGTTACGCAAATTTCAAAAACAATCACAAAAGTTACGTAAAATCTTGAAGTACTGTGTTGACAGAAACATAATACTCGCTCTTAAGCAAAGCTGAATTACAAATGGGCACAAAACGTTTAAGTGCGTGTTCTTGCTCGATTCACTAACGCTAGAAGGGCATAGTTGGTTTCCCTATTGATACGAAATCTCTTGTTACCTCAGAATCGTACACGAACTAGTGCCGTGTAATATCGGGCTTACGACACCAATGCTAAACGATAGAGAACGGGAGAGTGGTGGCTGGTCTGTCTGCTCCCATCATGCGAATTACCTACAATCGCGAAATTTTAACATTCGTAATGTGGCTGTATGATGAAAACCGTGCAGCTGTAGGCCCCACAGCCTAGCTTCGCGCACAGAACCATAGATACGTGTTCGCTTTCATGCTTGTGTGCTACCTAGGGGCCATGACTGACTGTTCCGTCATCCGTGAAGACGTACTGTGCGTACTGCTTGTCACAATAGCTGTTTGATTATGGACCTTAACTCAGCAGTACTGGTTAAGCAGATAGTTGGAAGTGGTGAAATATAGGGTGATCGAAAAGTCGCGCAACCCAAACTGAAAAAATAAAAATTAAGAAAAATTCTCACTGTATTTAAAATGTTTATTCTACAATTGAAATTACATTCACAACTGCACGAAACAAAACACACTTGGACTGAAGAATGTCCGATGTTTTCCACAGTCGCGCCATTTAACACTGTAGGGCGACCCGAATTTTTCGGTCACTCACACTACTTGTTGCACGAAAGTGAGCTAATAAACGACAAATAGTTGACCTAGCAGGCCCTTGAGACTTCGGGTAGGCACTCCCAAAATCATCCTGACATTTCAGACAGGACTGCGACTGAAGATAGTACTGAACAAAAACACAGTGCGCTTATGAAAAAGACATGTCAGTAGACGCACAGTTTTCAAGTCACTGCTGAGATGGCGTTAGGTCACGTGAGTGCCCTTACACAGTTTCTGCTCAGTCATGTCAACACATTTATCCACCAACTGAACTTCATCGCACTCATTCCTAGCTAGTACGAGATATCAAACTGGGGGTTGCGCGACTATTCAGTCGCTCTGTACAATGCCATAAGCACTCACCTATCCAGTCTGCAGCTATGAATTTGAAGGGTCACGATTTACGTCTAAAAACTCCAACATATCCATTTTCGTCGCTTCATTAACCAAGGCGTTAACTTTTTAAACAAACTTAATCAGGACTTAATGTTAGCAAGCAGTGCATATTAGCACACCATTAACGTATCCACTTGCGTTTGAGATGCAGCGTGTTGGAAACTTGGCCAGAATATGGCTATAGGGCCGGCTGATTGGACTCTGGGTGATGTTTGTGAGTTTTAAATGTGTTTTATGTTATTCATGGACGATGCGATTTGCAAGCCAGATAACTAAGGCAAGAACACGCACGCACGCACGCACACGCACACATACATACACACATACACAGTATTTAATACTTACTGCTTCGTAATTAATTCCGTCTGACATCTCAAAATGTTTTATGGCAACACAGAAACTGTGCAGCTGTGCTATTACTTATCTGTCATTACGATCTGCGTAGCCAAATTGTACGTCTAAAGAAGGCCACTAGCAAACTTCGTTAGCAAATTCGTTTGTTGCAGTGCAGCATCGGGCACTTTATATGAAGACCTACGTATGTTTTATTGTTGCCGGCGACAAAAATTTGCCAAAAACATTATTGTGCAGCACTTAATATTTTTGTATAGTTTACAGTGACAAAGCTCAACAGTACACACAGAATACATTGTTGCGTTTCCACTGCAACAATGGTTAAGTGAACGCGCCACCGTGTTCTGTTATAGTACGTTGCCTATCTTGTTAGTAGCTAAATATTCCCGGACTTCATGTCACAGGCATTTAAATTGGGGGTGGGGATGACAAGTAGTCTGTTCGCTCAGTTCTACCTTGAATCACCATATTAATGGTTGAAAATTGAGGTACTTGTGCTGTTCCGGGTAAAAAGATTAAATCGGACCATGCCATAAGTGGGGGTTACAGTTTGGATTATCCCATTTACGTTTGAGCTGTTGTATAGATTATACTGTCGATTGATGTGAACGGTACGAAAATATAGTAGTGGATGTTGTTAAGTATATTGCTTCTTTTTATAGTTATCCTTAGCATCGCAGCTGTCGCTGGTTGTCCAGGCGGATGCAGGCTTACTGTGCGATAAAGCTGCGATGCCCCGTGCAGCAGTCAAAGAAAGACACTGTAGATTAGTATATGGGAGGAATGTAGATTAGTATATAGGAGGAAGAGATTGTGGCTCATTCGTCGAAGTAAGCTGAAAACCCCGCTAAGAGCACCATACAGAATAGCCGGTAAATTGGCAGAGTGTCTGCTGACAGATCGATAGATTGATCGAGTCATAAATTATTTAAAACGCTGTGGAGGTTAATTGTAATCTTTGTCGTGGAATAATACTATTCTTATCACCAGTGTTATCTCCTAAATATTTGAAACAAGGTGGTTGTGGCCTTTGTGCAGGTTGCTGTTCCTTTGTTACCTGAAGAGACTGAGGAAAGCGCCCATTAGGAAAACCAGTACGCTGTGTACCCCCCGACTAAGTGTAGAGTTATTGGTGTACCCCACCTGCTAGATCCAGTGTTGCAGGCCTATGTACTGTCAGGGGGGAATTCATAAATCCGACTCCGCTTGTGGGAAATGTACTATCTGTGTTTAAACTAAAAGGCTGGCTGTAGGACCTCGTTCTCTACGGAAATTTTCGGGAAAATGTTTTCGATTGTGTATGTACAACATATGCATGAAGTTAACCCCCTTATACAAGCTGTCGCCATGACAACAAATGTAGATAGGAATAGGGAGAGGAGGGGAGCGCGCGATGAATAGCGAGTGAGAAGGAGAGAGGAAACAAGTTTCGGAACAATGAGCAAAGGGGAAAGTGAAAGAAAATAAATGACAGAGACGGAAAGATCTGATAGAAAGAAAAATGAAAGATGAGTTAGTAAAGCTCTTTCACAATTGGCGGCCCGCGGGCCAGTTCCGGCGTAGAAAATATGAAGTGTTGAACATGGTCGAACAATACTGAGTGCTCAGAATCAGACGCACCTCCCATACACCTTACTAAGAAATATTATTTATTAGTTTTAATGGTTGCAGGCCCTCGTCAGAGTCACCAGTGCTGTCACCATCAAAGCCGTGAAACCACTATGCACTGGTTCTCAGATCCGTAGGTACAACAAAATTATTCCAGGGGGTAGCGATGGGAAGGGGAGAAGCAAGTAAAAAGCACTCACCGTTGGCAAGGTACGGTTTGGGATTCCGATGGATTAGACGTTAAAGGCCTGAATAAGCCTACTTCTCATGCTAAAGACTGGTTGACACATTTTCTGTGACTTCTTAGCTGTGGGACGAGTACTCATATAAGACTTTTTAAGTTGCAACAGTACTCGTGTTAGCCAGCTGGCCCTTAAATCCTGCTGTACTTTGTGTACAGATGATAAACTGGCATGTGTAAACAACGGTAGTCCACTTGTACCAGTTCAGTTACTCTTGTCAGATTGTATTACGTGCTTCAGTTTTAAGACGGTTACAATATGCGAATGTAATTAGCCGTGGTAACTGAAAAAGGTGAAACAGCCCAACGGAACTGGATCTGCAGTGACGGTGTTTGTAAGCCCACAAGATACTGGTTGCATTCAAGGGTATTTCTGAACTTAAAAATACCCCAGTTCTGTAAGAGACAAAACTGTCGCCGTTACCAGTTATATCCAGGTAACTTCTAATTTACGTCGGTTATCAGAACGCGGAATACAGTACTAATTTTCAGAACCGGTTCATGAATTATTTTCGGAAAATAGCCTTAGATAATTTCGAAGACCGTTCTCCAGCATGCTTCCGGCTGAGGAAGCATTCCGTCTGATAAGCTAGCTTACCCTGTTAACGTCTTCATTTTACGTCGTATCAGTAACCTAGAACTTTCGTAGCTCAGTTTGATGTATTCCGCACGATGTCTGACGCGCTGTGAATGTGGTGTCTGCCCTGTTACTCGTTACGCATAATGGCAGCAACAGAAGCTGATTTCTGATGGTGCTTAACCACGTGCAATCAGGCCGCGGTATGTTGTGATATCTTGTGGTATGACCTGCCTGCCGTGTCGTGCCTCCTCGAAAGCACCGCTGTAGACATTTCGACCGACAGAGTTTGGTATAAACAATTCGAATGAGACGTGTCATTCCTTTCGGCGCCGGAACTCCTTTCACTGTTGCTGTTTGGGGTGTAAACAGTATGACTCAGCGGTGAATGATTTTGGGAGTACAGTTTGTTACAAAGCAGGCCATTTTTCGGCGTGAAGATGTGAGAGCCGTGGCCATTGGCCGAAGTATGTAAGGGGTTGCAGAAGATAAGATACTGCTTAATAACACTCACATTTAAGATCGGGTGAAGAGTGATAGTTTTTTGACGTCAGTTGTATTGGTCATGCCACTTGTATAAACATGTACTGTATTTAATCTGCACTAAGGTAACACAGCTTGTCCTGTACTGGCGTAGCCGATCCGTCGCGTCATTAACCGTTTCAATTGAAATGTACCATCTGCTCTGACATCTAACTACTCTGCGCTTTGCCCGCAGAGTTACGTGTTTCATGTTATTCTCAGAACAGACAGCGATTATTCGCGTAAACAGCGACTGGCTGGGGTGCACTGTGTTTTTGATGAGATGGGAACTGAATTTTTTGGCGCTTTCGCAAAATTGCGAAAAGCTACCATTAGCTTCGTTATGTCGCTCCGTCCCGCCGTCCGCATGGAACAACTCTTCTCCCATTGGAGGGATTTTCATGAAATTTGATATTTGAGTGTTTTTCTAAAATCTGTCGAGAAAATTCATTTTCAATTAAAATCTGGCAAGAAAAACGGGTACTTCGCATGAACACCAATGTACTAACTAACTAACTAACTAACTCCATGGAGCAGAGGCCTTCTTGAGAAGCTAACAGTTTATCAGCTAGTCAAGAAATTCCCCGCATTTTATGGAACCCGAAGGTTCATTACCGCATTCACAAGAGCCCGCCACCTGTCCCTATCCTGAGCCAGATCAATCCAGTTCATGTCCTCCCATCCCACTTCCCGAATGTCCATCTTAATATTATCCTCCCATCTACGCCTGGGTCTCCCAAGTGGTCGCCTTCCCTCGGGTCTCCCCACCAAAATCCGGTATGCACCTCTCTCCTCCCCCATACGTGCCACATGCCCCGCCCATCTCAGTCTTCTCGATTTGATTACCCGAATAATATTTGGTGATGAGTACAGGTCATTAAGTTCCTCGTTATGTAGTCTTCTCCACTCCCCTGTCGCCTCGTCCCTGTTAGGCCCAAATATCCTCCTCAGCACCCTATTCTCGAACACCCTCAGTCTTTGTTCCTCCCTCAGTGTGAGAGACCAAGTTTCGCATCCATACAGAACAACAGGTAAAATTATAGTTCTGTATACCCTAATCTTTGTGTTTTTGGATAGCAACCTGGAGGACAAAAGATTCTGCACCGAATGATAGCAAGCATTCCCCGACTTCAATCTGCTCTTAATTTCTTCATGAATGGAGTTTCGATTCGTTAGGGTTGCTCCCAAATATTTGAATTCTTCCACCCTTTCAAAGGATTTATTATCTATATTTATGTTGTGATTGGAACACCAATGTACATTTATGATAATATCTCGCAAAATTCTTCATAGAATGAGAAATTTTTGAAACGCAAGTTGTAGAGAAAGTCAAAACACACAATTTATGTTCGATAACATTTTTTTTAAATCGCGCCGTTTATGAGACACGTTAAAAAATATGGTAGCGCCGCCGAACAGGCCACAGATTACAGTATAATACGGCGCATGCGCTTTGCATGCAGGATAACTAAGGCTACAGACACACTCAGAATATGTAATACGTGTTGCTTTTTTCACGGTAACATTGGTTACGCGAACGCGCCCCAATGTTACGTGTATATATACATTACCTATTTTGTTATATAAAATGTAGATGAATTTTCAGTCTTCAATGTGGCAGTGCCACGGCTCATGCGGTTTGTAGCACGCGTTTCGCCTCGGCGTTCCGGGATCGAGCCCGGGCCAGTCCGCTTGGTATTTGTGGTGGACAGAGTATAACTGGGACATTGGGGAGGGGGGGCTGGTCATAGCATGCCTTGGCTTTGATTTACGACACGCTGCAGGTGGGAGATGGCGAGCCGTTTCTGGGGAAACTTGTTAACATGCAGACACATATAATTTAGGATATAATTCCTAGCGAGCTGGAAGTGTCTGAAGAAAAATATCCGATGAGTCTTTAAGTTCTCTTTATTGGTTGTGGTGTGTATCAACTGACACTCATTTATGTCCTGCCATTTGTAGTGTTTAAATATATTCTCGTTTACGTTTTACAAGGAACGTAGGTATTAAGTGGTATTCGAGGCAGCGCAAATGAAGAATTTGCTTAGCGTAAAGAAAGCCTGACAAAACCGAAAAAATCGATCAGTAAGGGAGAACGAAGAGTTGTTACGTTCAAGATACACGTTTCAGGCTATGGTCGATAACCGCACAATGCCATCGATTTGTATTGAAACAGCCATTCCTGCCGTGTGGTGCGAAAATTCGATAGGCCTATTCCGGCGAAATATGTTGCGATTAGTAAAAGCTTGGAACCCGAAATCTGTGAGATAATAGCTGTCAGTAGAGAGGTGTGTCAGTACTGGAACCAGACAGGCGAAAAATTTTCCTTCTGAAATTTGCTGGTATTGGAGAAGGTAGAGGGGCCGCGGTGGCGCAGTTGGTTGAGGCACTGCGCTACAAACCGGCAGGTCGCGGGTTCGATTCCCGATGGTGTCAGTCGATTTTTCATTGACATAATCCTGTCGGTCGCACTATGGCCCTGGGGTCGACTCAGTCTCTAACAGAAATGAGTACCAGGAATATTTCCTGGGGGGTAAACGCGGCCGGTGCGTAGGGCTGACAACCTTACCACCTTCATGTGCCGATTGTCTAGAAATCTGGGAGCCTCAACCTCCTGGAACCCTGTGGGCCTGTCCAGGCCTGTAATGGAACTGCTTTACCTTTTCTTTTTATTGGAGAAGGTAGAGGAGTGGTAGTTTACGGACAACATAAAAAGTACGCAGATTTATTTTTATCGTTTTATGGGGGATGAATTCGTTTGAGGTATGAAGTGAAATGTCCAGATCTGGAACGGATGTCGTTTACCTCCTCACACCACTTCTGCGTTCATTGAGTGGTGCTTTGTTAATGTGCGCCGAGACCACTCCAACTTCTACTTATTTGTCTCCGTAAATGTGGACGGTTTCACGATCGCGAGGCGAAGCAACGCTGTCTACCGGAGCCTTTCGTGTAGTGTGTATGGCTGGACACATAAAGCTCAACTTCAAAGCGAGGCTTGTCATAGATATCTGAAGCCACTGAGCGATCAGTATGTACACAGCCAGCGACAATCACTGTATCGCGAGCATGGGTACGAGTGTTCCGCAAACATCTTTTATGGGTCAGGTGTAAATGTTGCCTTTACACGCAGACCTAACCCATAATGGTAGTTAGAAAACTACACTAATTACGAATTTTCGCGCTAAGGCAATCAAAACGGAATGGCATCACATTCGCGGTTACTTTTAAACTTCTGTCATGAACAGTACCAGCATGGGTATGGTGCAAACTTATGAGATGGGCGCGTCATTGGCGTCTTGACTGTAGGCTCTTTCATCTTATTATTTCGTGAAACTGTAAAATATTAATATGACCACCACGCGAAGCATTACTTTCACTCCTGTAGGCTTAGGTATGAATCGTAGTTGAGCCTGCATAGTCACCAGGCTATGGGCTGTCGACTGAAGAGTCTGGATTCGATTCTCGATACAGGCAAGACATTTTTATCAGTTCCAAAGCATGCACACACTGCCTCCATGGTCCATCCTGTTCTGTACAGTGTGTTCCAGGGGTTAGTTTCCCGGGGGTAAAGCCCCCGGGGCGTAAAGCTCACCCCTCACCACCATCTAGTGCGGAGGTTAAAAATGCGTGATGCCATAACGTCCCCTCCACTCATATGCTCTCATAGCGTGCTCAGGAATAACTTTGCTTTGCCATATTGATGAATCATATTTTAAAATATGAAATGTAGGTTACACGACACCTCGTAACACCGGTAATATCAGTGTTATTAAAATCTGAAAGATCTGAATCCTTCGAACCTTAAAATACGCAGTGCCATTTGCAACCGATTGCAATAATTCTAAGTGCATAGTACTTGTCTGTAATCTTTGTTACTCCTAACACACAGTTTCCGTTAGATCACGGCCGCTGTGAAACATGATGGCAGCAACTGCGCGTTAAGATAGGCGATGGACCGTGTGATCATGTGAGAGGATTATGGTAGCTGCGGCAGATGGCTGTTATGTGAGAAATTGGGATTAAATGTGAAGTGTTTGCAAGCGATCGTATAAAGTGCCTGTAGTTTTCCTGATGGCCTAACGTGATGTTCTGCAGAACTGTAGCACTTTGTAAGTTACAATACTAACGTCTTGACTGTTCTCTTTGTTTCTTTTACAGCGATAAGGACTACGAGGAGGGCGGAGAGAATGGAACAGAAAACGAAATTGAAAAGAATAAGCAGGTACGTTGTTTGATAAGCTGTGGTGTTTGTGATTAATGCATGAAATAACGTAGAGTAATGATTCGTTGTATTTCGTGGACCCTGATGTTTCTGTGTCGTTTTATTAAGGTACAATAACTGAAAGCAGTTAATCGTAAAAGTACTAAACCTGCTTTCAAAGAAATATTTACTGAAATTAACAACGGAGTAATTTGGCAAGAAAACATTTGTTGTTAAAACAAAATCAGTGGCGGTTAGAAGTTCTTGGTAGATGTAGACAGTTCAGCCTACATCTACATAGCAATAATCCCCTCCTAAAACTTACGCGCATAATCATTAGAGTGATAGGCTACGGCTGGGACGACCGAGGAATCGTGGTTTGATTACAGGCGGGGACAAGATATATTTTTTCCTTCTGCACAGTATGCAGACTTACTCCTGGGGTGCCCCCAGCCTCCTGTTGTTTGGTTACCGACGGCTCATTTCGCGGTTGTAAAGTGGTTTGGGTGTGAAGCTGGCCAATTACCCCCGTCAAGTGCTGTGGTTGAGAATTAGTTGAGCCAGGGACGCACAAATCCCGGTTACCAGGTTGCTCGAGCAACTAGATTTTGTACTGATATTTGCAGGACCTCAGTATGGAACTTGCTTCATGTCGCCCTTCTGACACCTAGAATTTTGAGCTGACTGCTAGATTTGTCGAAAATTTGTGTACTCCTGAGTGACTTATACCGCCTGTCCCTCATTTGCCTTCATAGAGTCCACAAAGACAACTTTCACCCAAAAGCACAACTATTTGTGATGTGAATTTTGTGGTCAGATGGTGTGTCAGTAGTGAATTTACAGAAGAGCTGGGCTGAGTGCAGCGTTAAATGTGTAAACGAGAAAGAGGTGTAAGAACAGGTGGAAAGATTTAGAGGAGTGTTTATCACCGTTGTGAACGAGCATCGGCTGTAATATATTGAGGAGACGATCACCGTATTCTGGAGAACGAAGAATTAGCGCTGATGAATTTTTACCTAAAGAAACCATCAGTCGTGTAGAGAAGGATGCAAAATATTAAGGCTGTCTGAAAAATAAGATATGATTTGCAAGATTATAATGCCACAACGCGTTGTGAATCTCCGTCAGCAACGGTGCTGACGAAATTCAGGTCTTCTGAGATGTCACTTCATGGCTGTGTGTTATTTAACGACGATGTAACGTGCCAAGATTATATAGCGTCGGTGATGGATGAATGAATGAGTATGAAGCATCGGTGGAATGATTCTGACACAGGAAAGCCGAAATATTCGGGAGAAAAACGTGTGCGAATGGTGCTGTGTCCACCACAAATCCCACAAGACCAACTTGTCTAAACTGAAATCTGTCGATGTACTGGCAACCAATCGCATAAAGACGACAGTAGGAGCTCAAGAAACGTTAGTGTATGCACATGCCAAATATAGGCAGGCCTGTAGTACACCGCAGGCTGTGGTCAGCATGCATTTACTAGGCTATGATGCGTACGTCCGGTTTGGAGATGCAGATGACCCCAAAAATGTGTTCAGTTCATCATCGCAATACGGTGAGCCTGGTCACCAGGAGAAACTGATATACAGAACGAAAGGAAAAAGGAAGGAAGGAAGGAAGGAAGGAAGGAAGGAAGGAAGGACGAAAGAAAGAAAGAAAGAAAGAAAGAAAGAAAGAAAGAAAGAAAACGAAATGAATAAAATATTCGTTGCTTGAGGTCGTCGTAGCCGATCCCAGTGGCCGCGCGGTCTAAGGCGTAGGCCTGAGGCCGAGCGCTTGCTGGGATCGTGGGTGCGAATCCCACCGGGGGCATAGATGTTTGTCTCTTCTGCAGTGTTTGTGTTGTCAGGTAGAGGTCTCTGCGACGGGCCGATCCCTCGTCCAGAGGAGTCCTACCGACTGTGGTGTGTGTTTGAGTGTGATCAAGCGAAAATAACCCTCTACACCTATTGTGAACAAGTAGGTAGAAGAGGGAAGGACTACGACGAGGTCGTCGTATACCTTACGTAGCAGAGCTGTGTAGCCTACGACAGTACATTTAAGCAGATAAAATATATTAACTCGTGTGTATGTTGTATGCGTCACTTCGCGTAATTCAAAGAAAACTTTAACTTGCGTGAAATGGCCTACACAACAATCGCAGACGTAGAAAGGCTACTGCAAGTATCAAAGATTAACGGATGGTCTAAGTAGTTCTGCCCACACCATGGGTTTGTGTTGGCACGAGAGCACATGTCTGTACACAAGCGTCCCCCTGAGCACCGAGGGTGCATCTTCCCCTCTAACCCTCCATTCCGTTTCGATCCGATGCCAGTGCGTGGAGTATAACAGTGCAGGATCTAGATAACACATCCGACAAATGGAAGGTGGTAGGTGTACCTCTCCTTATCAGCTAACATACCATCACAAGTGCGCACCCTCGTCATTTGACGTACAGTGCAGTTATTATATATGTGCAGACAACACCAAATCGGAAAAGGGTAGCAAACGTTTGTTAACAAAGAGCTTCTGAAGTTTGAAGTGCTATTTAGCAAGCAGCCAATCGGTCTATTAACCGCCGAAAGCCCAATGATAATTATATAAACTAGCTAAACCAAGGCCTTGTTTTACGCCCTGTTGTGTTCCCGGAAAAGTGTGCCTAAGTAAAAAAGGCATAAATCAAAACTTACGTTCCCGTAAGAAAAAATAACAAGAGTCAAGTAAATGGAAATAAACAGCCAAGGGTCGTTAAACCGAAAATGAGGGGACGTAAATTAAAGAAGTGATGTAAATTGGCAAGGGGTGTTACAGCAAATGTGCGTCGAAAAGATGGGCATTAAACAAGGCTTTTGTGTACTGTAACATGAAGTTTGCATTTACCCATAGAGTTTGTTTGTGTGTTCCATACGAGTTTCAGAATAAACAGCGATTATTTCCCCACACAACCTAACAAGTTGGCCTTTCCAATGGAGGAGGGCTGTCTTCTCTGTGAGGTAGGCAATGAATTGCGATTCATGTATCATTCAGATGAAATAATTCCCACGCTGGACCAATCTGGGAGCCCATGTGGTGCAGTGGCGATTGCTGTTACACTGGGCGAAGACTGACGTGTAGTTGGAATACGTTATAACAAGTGTACTGTTCTGACATGCTATTCATATTATCAGTGCATTATATTTGAAATGTAATTTAAATTATTAATAAAGCAGTAGCACACTTGTTAGGAAAACTTCTGGAGATGCCCGTCCCTCCTTTGCCGGACTGCTGGCTAGAATCCCATGTATATTTGAACATCCTGAAACCGGCCATCTCGTAACAGGGTTTCTTGGTTTTCCGCTTCCTTCCAGCAGATGCTGAGATGATTCCAAAGTTACAAGTCGCTACTGCGTGCTTCTGGGGTAGCCCTCGTAGTTTCAATTCGTCAAAATCAATCCCTTTTCTCCAAGGAGAAGCTTGCTTCGTCGTACTTTCCATGCCGAGTATTTAGCCCACAAAAGATTACCGTATCAGAAGCAGTCGCTGACGTTTTGGTGTGTTTTAGAGTTCCGAAGGTCTTGTCTGTTTTATACTTTAGGGAACACTCGTCGATGTTTTTGCAGCTTCTTACAACACCGACCTGACATCACCGCATTTTATAATAGTTTTTGGCTATAAGCAAACAGCGTTTATACACGTTTGTCAATTATCTTAATGGACAGACGCGTTTCGACGATTTATCTGTGTGTTATCGTCAGTGTTACGAAGCTACTTACATGTAGGTTTGGTACGTTTTGTAATGTACATTAATCTGTTGTTTTAATTAGTATTGGCGTATATATTACCGTCAAACACAACAAATTTTTAATAAAGTTGACATGTTTCTCTGTTTCCTGTGGGGTTCGCGCCGAGGCCAAGGAAACAGTTGAGCATGGAGAATACTATACTCGTATAACAGTGTGTATGTGTTGTCTGTAAGGTACGAGCCAAAGCTGAAAAAACAGTTGGGAATCGAGCGTATAATACAACATAATACGATCAGATTACAACTTCAACATTATGGCGGCCTGTCATATGATGGGCATGTGACTACTGTGTATAGTAACTAATTTGCACTTATTATTACACCCATTAGAATAATCGTGTTACTTCTGGTTACCAGATGTAACGCCGAAACTTGAAAACTGAATGTTACCATGAAGCGCAACGACGGGAAAATGAGTGGTGAGTTTCACGCCCCAGCAACTTTACGCCCGGGGAAATATTTCACTCTTTCCTGCGGCGGAATCCGTCGGATACAGTCGCTCTAGATTCGGCGGCAGAGAGGTTTATCCCTGCACCTGCCGGGAATCGAACCTCGGTTTAGTCCGTAGCCTATTCAGTGCTTCGTCTTCGCGAGGTGCAGGTTCAGATTAGGCGAGAAGGCCGGCCGGAGGTATGATGTGAATTACATATAAAGCAGATCTTACATTGAACCGGTACGGATAAAAATTTAAATTGCCAGCAGATTTTCAAGTAACGTTGTCCCTGTGCACACCGTAAAGGCATGTGGAGAGTAGGCATTCTTAACCTCTGCACTTGATGGAGGTGAGTGATCACCTTCGCGCCCCAGTCCTATTGAACGGGAGGCTGGGTGGGCCGCAAAGCCTGTCCGACCGTCTTTGATTTCCATAATTAAGACTTCATCTAAGAGGGTTAAGTAGACGAAAAGACAAGACAGTTTCCCTATTGTGTGTTCCTTTTAGGGCTTTCGCTCCAAGAGCAAATGATAGAGGCACCTGTTCTTCTTACAGATGCCGCATAGACGCTACCTGCAGTGTCCAGCCGCCGTGAGCATGAAGCATCTCAAGAAGTTCATTCGTATGAAGTACGGCCTGGGATCCGAGCATCGGGTGGACATCATCTACGCAGGGGAGTGTCTCAGAGACGATTTCTGTCTTATGGACGTGGCCTACACATTTTCTTGGAAGCGCGTGAGTGTCTCATATTATAGTAGAGTGGTGTCTAGCCTAGTGAATGTACACAATAAATGAAAGAATCATCATCTACGCAGAGCCGGCTTTGGCCATTTCGGCGCCTTGTGCGAACTGTGTTTGGCGACCCCCGCTGGCCCTCCCTCTCATTTAAGCAACTTATATAACTAATATCTTCACCCTATTTTAAACAGGCGCTAAAGGGTCTTAATAAATAAACATAAGATATCTGTAAAAATTAATTGTATTACCTTGAACAGAAAAATGTAATGTTTCGAAAAACGCGTACTTGCATGATGCTTCAGTGGAAGCTGACTTTCTCGCATTCACGTCTGCAGAAGTTGTCAGCAATTCGGAGTTATCGAGGCACCGAGGGATGATGTTTTCTGGTGGACAGTGAGCAAGGAAATTCAATCTTTCTTGAGACATGGTTGATCTTAATACGTCTCAAACAGTTTATGTTCGGAGAAATGCCTTTTGCTTTCAGCGACGGATACTGGCACAGTTAACAATATTCTTAAAGATATTCATATACGAGTATTAGGGTATATATTTTTTTCATATTAAACGGCTTCATTAAATTTTACATATTTAGTGGTGTGAAATTTTTAAGCTTCTTCGCAAAACTAACTAACTCCATGGAGCAGAGGCCTTCTTGAGAAGCTAAGAGTTTCCCAGCTAGTCAAGAAATTCCCCGCATTTTATGGAACCCGAAGGTTCATTACCGCATTCACAAGAGCCCGCCACCTGTCCCTATCCTGAGCCAGCTCAATCCAGTTCATGCCCCCCCATCCCACTTCCCAAATATCCATCTTAATATTATCCTCCCATCTACGCCTGGATCTCTTCGCAAAACTTCGAATGCTAATTAGTTAATCATGTATACGATCTCCTTCGACATCTGCATCCGAATTGACTATTAAAGCCAATTGAAAATCTTTTTCTCCCAGTGGCGGCGCGGTCTAAAGCGCAGGTCTGCGGCACAGCGTTTGCTGATATCGTGGGTTCGAATCTCACCGGGGGCATGGATGTTTGTCTCTTGTGAATGTTTGTGTTGTCAGGTAGAGGTCTCTGTGACGGGCCGATCCCTCGTCCAGAGGAGTCCTGCCGACAATGGTGTGTGTCTAAGTGTGATCAAGTGAAAATAAACAACCTTGACACCTGCTGTGAATAGGTAGAAGAGGTAAGGACTACGAAACGAAAAAATATTTTTCGGTAATTGGCTAATCTTTTACAGGAAACCCGATGTTTGCATGTGTGGATAGTTGCTCAAATCTTTGACGGCAATGCAATACGACCTATGGTTATGAACAAGCAAATGTGCAGTGAGCTAACAGTGAACACATCTTAATTAGTACTGATACCCTACATTGTCAAGTGTGTAATGAAACCACGTTTTTTATCTTTTGTACAAGTATACCGTGCATGTTGTTATGTGTCTAAATCAAACCAAAAGCACAGGCTTAATGGTAGGTATATTTTATCACCCCTACATACGTTTCTGTAATTAGATTGCCATCTTCAGGGGGCACACATCAAAGAGTCACACGTATTATATACATCCAAGCGTTGTATGGCATCACATTAAAAGTTTTCCATGTCAAGGTTTAAGATACGTAGTTGGATCAAGTATGAATCTGATAACGTAATGCACTATGCCTCTAGATGTCATAAGTAAATGTGACGTAAAATAACGTAATGCACTATGCCTCTAGATGTCATAAGTAAATGTGACGTAAAATACAAAATGTAACTTACATGCAGGTTATTTACAAGAATTAAATATTAAAATGTTGATATTAAAAGTTTTATAATGATATTGTGTAAACCAATGTTTGGCTGTGTGTACAAGCGTTGGGTGGATCTGTTAAAGATTGCGCCCTGTACGTTGTATGTGTTACGTGACTGGTGAGGTATAGTGTTAGTGTACTGGTCGGTGATGCTGTGGTGCTGTGCTGTGCTAAAAATTAGACTGTCCAAAGAAAAGTTACAGATCCCTTTGTGTAATGACAACCTTCTGGATAAAATAAATCCCAGAGGCAAGTTCTACGTGTGTCAGAAGCATGATGCAGTACGTCGTATTACGCGGGTGTAAGTGAGCTGAAACAGGAGTCGAGCTGTGAGGGGGAACGCTTGACTAAACTAACATGCAACTTCCCCGTTAACCTTAAACGTATTCGTATTCACATATACACAAAATCAGTGACACAAAATAACTCATTTACATTCATTTCCTTCCCCTTCCCAGCATCTCATCACTTTGTCTGCTAATAGGAAAAAAGGAGTGATGGGGAGGGGGGAATACGCACCTATACAAAGTGCTCTTAAACTCATCAAAAAAGCGGAAGGGCCGGGGAAGTAATTGTAGAGCAAGTTTCGCAAGGAAAAGTTTCCCCTTCGTCGCCGCCCCCGCCCTTCCCGCCCCCCATAGCGCCTGTGAGACAGCTCCCCTCGATCGCCCCTAAGGCCGGCTCTGAATCTTTTCTGGAGAGTATCTCAGAGACGACTTCTGCCTCATGCGACAGGTCTACGCATTTTTCTCGAAAGCGCATGATTTTCTCGAGTTTGACGTGTGCAGATCCGTGCACAGTAAATGGGAACCAATTGTTGCGTCTCCATGGTACCACTGAACATTTTTATGTTATTGACAGTTACATCTGTGCCAACAACAATAAAAGGGAACGAACTGTTGCGTTTTCATAGTAACAGTGGTTATGCGAACGCGCCACAATATACTCGTAAGGCTGTACGTACATTGTCATATGGAATGTTAAACCCGGTGGTAGATACAGTTAACTGCCGATCCCAGTGGCCGCAGGCTTGCTGGGATTGCGATTTCGAATCCCGCCGGGGGTATGGATTCTGTCTGTTGTGAATGTTGTGTGTTGTCAGGCAGAGTTCTCTGCAACGGGCTGGTCACTCGTCCAGAGGAACCCTGCCGAGTGTGGTGTGGAGTGTGATCGACGAACCTCACAGAGGAGGTCTAGGCTCACTGAGGCTGTCGAGCCATGACAGACATACAGTATTGTTTACTACTGGACTTTAAAGGGTTAATCAGCAGGTCGTCTAATTAACTGACTTTATGGTACTACAAGCTAAATATCCAACACGGCACATTTCAAAAGCACGCTATTGGACATGATCATTACCTTACATTAACGCTGTGGAAATATAATACGAAGGATTAACACATCTAACACCAAAACCCACTGCTGGATATGATGGTGAAGCAGTGTAACTGACATTGTGGTAGTAAACCCAACATTCAGCACCTCTGGTGCTAAAGCCTGTTGCTGGACAAGATCCTGAACCTGTTTATATAGTCCTGACGGTACATGATACCAGAATCCTACCTATTGAACATCACTAGTGGGACTATTAATGCCCGTCGTTCAACTTGATTGTGGGCCAGCATAGCATACTGTCTGATAACAAAACCCGAAGACTGATAGCAAAACCACGATCTTGAGCCGGTTTAACGGCCACACTCGGTTAATAGAACGCAAAGATGTAGTAACGCAGGCATCACTGACCGGGATCCCATAAATGAGAGTTTCTGGTGTTTTTGATACTGTACCGGATAAAATGGGCGTTGTCGGTAAACAAATTGTAGGAATCACTTGGGGGCTAGCATTAAAACAATGGCAGAATTCCAGTCGGCTACTGATGTCCGCAGGGCTGTGGAGTCGGAATCGGAGTCGTGGAGTCAGAGTCGGAAGTAATTTTAGGTGGAGTCGGAGTAGGTAAAAATGTACCGACTCCGACCTCAGTCTAAAGTCGTAACTAGGTACTCCAACTCGAGAACCCTGATAGCAACAATAATCATTAGACTTATAATTAAATATAGGTCATAAGTATAAAAAGTAGCCTGATGATTCACGTAGTGGTGATGAAACATCTTATAGGTTTACCATTGTTAATATATATTGAGCTATTCTGAAGGGAGTCGGAGTTTTAAAAATTGAGGAGTCGGAGTTGGAAGTTTTGTGTACCGACTCCACAGCCCTGGATATCAGCATGTGTAAGATGCTGAATGCGCCGCATATGGCACGGATACAGTCTTCTGTATATAATATTCTGCCATGCGTGGAACCCCGAGACAGGCGGAAGTTCTTCGTGCAGTAGTGTGTGGACTTCGCTGTGCCGTGTCACTAACGTTTTCTTCTTCTTCTTCCATGTTTCGTTCTAATTGACATTCAGCATAACGGTTTACACCCGGAAAGGATCGCTTTGATTTCGGGTGTTCGCAGACACGAGTGGAACACACACGTCTCCCGTGGAATCTTCGACGAGGCTGTCGCCGTTATTCTTCAACAGCAGCAGTGGCGTTACCGTTGCAAAACCCGCACACAAAATGTATATCGGTGCATTCATGTTTTACAGTTAGTTCGTTGCCCTGTTTGCTATCTGACGTGCTACCGGCGTTATTATGATTACACGATATGTTCACGCGAGCGCGCATCCCACACACATGTGTGTGTGATATTGCTGACTCCGAATTGCCTCCGGACTTTATTTCTGCGGTGTTAACCGTACGTCCTGGGGCACGCTGTATACATGTAGCCTATATGATGTCGTAATATTACGTATTGATTAAATTGTGGGTTATTTAATGAAATCGTTTCAACTGCATAGGTTGCATAGCGCAAAACGAGACACGAGTACTGTAGGTCTATTTTGTTGTGCCATCTTGTGGAACAGCTTGAGAAATGCTGCTGTAGCCGTCCCATCTATAGCAAATGCTTGTAATACAGGTATGGTAGGCCTGTGTTTATTCGCACATTATTTCCTTGCGGCTGTTATCCGTATTTGTTACGTAGTTATCGGACTTCGCAAATGACGGGTTTTACTTGGGTTATAATTATGTATCTTACTCGTACCAGTGCATAAATATAGACATGTACTTGCGTGTTTCGTAAACGTTTTGTTTTGGGCCCCTGTTAGTACCGTCTGGTGTTTAGATGAGTGTTTAGGTTCAGTGTGTAACTCCCACAGAAACTGCAAATAATAAGGCACGATTCGAAATTAGTTCTTTATTTTGAATACAAATATGTTCTGAAAGTTTTCTTTGCCATTTTGCGTACCTCATTGACCATTATGTTAATTTATTGCTAATTGTGGTAGGCCTAGCGACAGATAGGCGTGTCCAATTCTATACAGTCGGAAGGTCGTGTTTCTTGTATCATACAAAAAGTTTCAAAAAATTGTAGGCCTCTGTGGGACATATATTTTACTGGGGCCAGATATGCCAATTTTCTTCGTGCGATGTGCCGTTCTTTTACAAAATCCGTACGGTTTCTGAGATGCTGTGCTGGACCTATATGGTCGAAAATGAGTTTGGCAGCAGTAGTATAGACCCCTTCTGGGTAGGTCTACCTAATTTCAACAGAAGTGCGAGTAGTCGGAACTTTCAGCCATGAAGCGTATGGACGGATTCGAGCTCACCGTGTATGCTTTCACACCGTCGGTCTTCGTTCGGACGACAAACAATTGCGTAATCACATTCACCTGCAGAAGAAAGTAGAGCCAACTCCCGAAACACCGTGTACGTTAGGCTTTACGTAGCCGCCATTAAGTAATGTCCAGTGTATGATTATTATAATGTACTAAAAAAGCACGGTCACAAAGCTGTAGAGAATGGTTAACGCCATAGATTTTCATCACATAAAGTTTAAAGGTAGTCATGATTATAGCCGACTACTCTGAATAACAGTGAGCGTATGATAGAGGGAGGTGTTTTACTTAATGACACTCAGTTGCTACGGTTACACGATTGCGTGGATGGTACTCGTACATCAATGATATGTGAGTATGGGTTAAAGAACTGGAATGATACTGCCAGGGAAAAACCGAAATACTCCGAGAGAAGCCTTCCCAATTGTCAGTTTATTCACCACAGATGCCACATGTACTGGCCTGTGATCGAGCCCACGCCTTCTCGATGAGAGACAAATACAGGCTTCGGTTAAAGCGATACCTATCTCGACCGGGGAGAACGGTTGTGTGGCGACGTGCAGAACGTATTGCCGTGCGACGTCGTCATTAACTCGTATGCCGGCGTAATTAGTCCAAGTAGGGCATTATTTCAGCAACAAATATTACAATATTCCGTCCAACACAACTACGTGTCCTGTATTTAAGAACAGTTACATGTTTTGGTCTTAAAAGACCATCATCAGGCCATCAATACAACATTAAAACAAGGCAAAAATATAATACATTTGGATTCACCATGTATAATTATTACTGTACGGGATCCCAAAAGTTTACAACCTTGGTCGTTTCGTAGCTGGTGGTAAAATTCGATGTAGGTTAGTAATAAGAAGTATTAGTGGTGGTCAAATATTTACGAAGTAGGTTAACATCTTTAGATTATGTATGTAAAGTTGGACTCCAGGCGTCGGTTGCGTATGTATACGGATCTGGTGGTTATTTGTTGTATATTTCAAACAGAAAATATAGAGATTTGTGATATGATGATCTGTAAATATATCAAATATTTGTAATGTGTTGAATTGAAGTTTAATGAAGTTCGTTTTACAATTAAGTTTTCAGAAACTGTGTTGAAGTATCCTTACATACCTTAGTTTTTCTTAATCTTATATCTGACTTTTTTATTTGTGGGTCTTATTATGTAATTTGCGTCATTTTTCGGGGTTTTCATGGAAACAGTGGGGGTATTCGTTCTGCAAATATATAAATGTTAAAAAGAGAAATATTATAGTTGTCTAGTTTCATAACTTGTATTGGGCAGACTATTGGAATATTTATTGCGGAACCTTGTAGAAACACAGCTGGAAGACCTCGGTAAAATTAGGGCATTTGTTTGTAGGAATGTTTTGCCTTCGCTTTGTCTCTTTGTCTTTCGCTTCCATGGACGCCAGATGAAAGTCTCAGTTTCATGCGATAGTACCACCACATGCCGGCAAAAAACAGCATTGGAATCTATGTTCTAGTTGATATTGTGTCGACCATTCTGGAAAATGTTTACGTCAAGATCACAGAGGGCCAGTGGTTCATTAATTGTCGCCATCATTTCTAAAGCTAAATACAGTTGTAATGCAGCCGGCGGTTTTGTTATGTACATTTTAAAACAACTATCGCAGCAAAGTTTTTATGTTGTTTAATGGTTATTACCATAGGCCTAGAAAATTTCGAGATCTTAAATTAAGCAGCAGCTCACTTCCTTCCGTACGCCATCACCGGTTGCAAGATATTAAACCGCACAAACTTGGGACGTACCTCTGATGGCATACAGTAATGTGGGCCCACGCATACTCACGCGCACACACGCAATACGCAGAATGAAAACCTCACAGGCAGACTGTGTAGCCTACCTGTTTTGCGTCCTTCAGGAGGAAAGTCGTAGTATGTCGTCTGCATGTCCGCACGCGTATGTTTGTATGTATTCCCATTTCAGCTTTTGAACCACTTGACTGATTTTTACTAATCTCAGTGCGAACGTAATGCCACTGAACGATGCCACAATGCCGTATTTTTTTATTTCCCGTAGTCTGAAATAATATGGCTGTCGCGCAAATTTGTGGGGTCGGAGCGACAATAGTGCCACTTACTACAGGGACCTGAAATGACATATAATGGCAGATCTTGGAAAATATTTAATATCTGTTGGGCAGCTTTTTGTAGAATGAAAAATAATAAAATGGCTGCCGTGCGAAACTTTTCTTCAGCTTTCAGTCTGCTGGCGATAGCTAATGGAAATTTGGTACAGAGACAGAGCATTAACAGTCGTACTAACTTCACCTGAACTGTTTTTCCGGAACCAACAGTAAGAAACGACACAATGCTGCGAAACCATCGGATATGTTGTAACCGTCGTTCATACGGTGCAAGGCCGAACAGTATGCCCGACGAAGAGATGGATTATTCAGATTAAGTTTCACAGCTTTATTCATCAGTCAAAATCTCCCAAATGACTGCCGTCAGTTCGGCAGATCTTCGTATGTATTACCCTTGTTTTCTACTGCCCCCTTTTGTTGTCTCCAACCTCACACCCTGTTTATGTTATTTCCTTCTGTCCCGCTACCCATATCGTAGAGAAAACTAGAAGGTCGGAGGGCCAAAGGGCCCTTTCTCGGGGTGAGGCTGGACACACACACAAACAAATGTTTCCCCCAATGTTCGGCTACGATTCATCCTACAGATCTGACGTGTATAAAGAATACGCAGGTCTCCTTCAGTAGATAATAAATTTTCACAGAATTAAAATGAGAGTAAACACGAGTAGTAGTACAATCAGATACGTAAAACTATGCAGGATGAGAAGAATTTCACGCAGGTTCCCTATTAAGGTAGGCAATGTACGTGTAACCTAACACTGCAGCTTATTCGCGTAACTGTTGTTGCAGTGGAAAAGCAACAATGCATTCTGTGGGTGTTGTTGCGCAACATGACACCGTAAACTATGCAAAAATATTGAGTGCTGCACAATAATCCTTTTTTGGCAATTTTTTTCGCCGGCAACAACAAAACGTACGTAGGTCTTCGTGTAAAGTTCCCGTTTTTGCATTGAACGAAAGAATGTTCGTTTGCTTATGGCGTTCTTTAGACGTTCAATTTGACTAAGTAGATCGTAATGACAAATAAGTCGTCGCAAAGTTTCCCACTTTCTGTAAGTGTTGCCGTAAGACATTTTATGACATCAGACGGAATTAATCAATTATAAAGCTATAAGTATTAAATATTGCGAGTGTGAGTCCCTATTCTTGCCTTAGTTATCCAGCATGCAAATGGCATCTTCCTGCGCCTCATTATATCGTCATCTGTGGCGTGTCTGGTTCTACATATTTTTCCACATTAGGTCGAGTTCTTTGCGGACGGACGGGCAGACGGACAAACATGAAGCTAATTTTGCGAATGCGCCTAATAATAAGTCTAGAATTTTAAGATGTTAAACGTGGAATATTTTTTACATGTGTTCTAACAGGGAATCACACTGCTGAGGACCTGTGTGCGAATTTGTTTTTGCCCTGCGTATATTTGCAGTAGGCGTTGAGTTCTCGGAATTTCTGTATCTCCTTAAGACAGTGGTTCTCAACCGGTATGCCGCGAGCGTTTACAAGTATGCCGCGTGGCTTTGAATAGAAGAATGTTTATGTAAAATTAGATATTTGTATTAAAATTTTAGAAGTGGGAAACACGCGCACACACGCACGCGCGCGGTTAAGAAAAGGGGCGGGGGTGCAAGGAAGTTTTGCTAGCCGGACTGGGCACCGTTAGGTAAATTCTGAAAACTAGTGCATTTACTTTAGCATTTTAACCTTTTAAAGCCTAGCGGTAACTTTACGGACTATCAGGAGTAACATTAAGAATTCTACGTGGTGCCCACATTGCGTTTATGTGTTTTGTACGGATCTCAGAACAAACAGCAACTTTTGCCTTATAAAACATTAAGAGATTGGTTTTTATAACTGAAGTGGAGAGTGTTTACAGCGCGGTACGCACTGAGTCCTTCTATAAAACAGATACGCTTCGTCTTTAAAGGGTTAAAGTAATATTGACATTCAAAGTCATTCTGCTTTGTGGTAAATTTTGTTTCCATACAATACATGATACTATTTAATAATAGGGTGCCTTTGTTTTAAGTTTTATTTCTCTGTTCTGATTCTGGTGGGCCGCGAAAAAGAAATTCCCAAGTGCGCTGCAAGTATTAAAAAATTTTAGAGTCGCTGCCACTGAGCTCACGGGATAGGCATAGAAGGCAGTGCACATGCTGAAATGCAACCTAAAGAACGACATCGAACTATACGTCGTAATTTAAGTGCCGGTTTTTCATACAGCGATATATGATATGATATTTATTTTAACTGCAGTTGGGTTTCCACCTGGTGGCTGTTGTCCATACACTTGTACACAAATAGAAAAGTGTCTGGACATACAAGAATTATAGCCCACATACAGCAACTGTTCAGCTAAACCGTAGTCATTTTGGGAAAAAAGTTAAAACACGTTGCGTTGTAGAAGCTATTGAGTAATGTAATGTTGATATGATAGCCACATGCAACAAAATATATTTGCGACTAGAGGTACGTTTGCGTCTTTCGAAATAACAAGGCACTTAGTACGTTAACATTAAGTGCTCCGTGAGTGTACGACGGCAGATTAATTAATTCCTATTTACACCGCGTCGTGGATTTGCTCCCATGTCCAGACCGGTTCTGAGACCTGCCAAGTCCTCTCTCTAATGGGTGCCGGGGGCCCTTTCCCCCGAGATACAACGGATGCATTGTGAAGCTGTTAACTGACCTCCATCTAGGCTGAGTGCCGAAGTTAAGCATGCACGAAGCAATGGCTTCACTTCCCCACGGCCTAATTCTTAATTCAATGTGAGAGCAAATTTACCATTTTGCATTCATGATACTGACTGTATTCTGGCAGCGCTCGTATTGCTCGTATCCTGATGGTAGCTGATAGGCCTCCGTATAAAATGTAGCGCCAAAAATGACGTTCTTATTACGTCAGAGTTTTGGGTCGTCGCCGTAATTGCAGTCGTTGTCTGGCAAACGTTATTTCATACTTATTTAGATATGAGATGTGGGATGTTCTTTTCTTGTCAGCAGTTACACATAGTGTAAGTCGATGATACTATTCTGTCCGTTTCTAAGGACGTAGGCGAATTTTTTGCGCCACCGGGTGTAGCCTGTTCGTATACAGATATGGAACACGGTTCATACTCTGATCGTGAAGTAATAAGTTAATGTTAGAATTGAAACTTTCAACTCTAATTAAAGTGCACTTCCGCAGCCCGAATTTTCAAAAATAATGTCTGGGTTTATAAAGTAATTTAATTGCTATGCGAAGAAATCTTTGCACCTACAGAGCGTTTATTACTGACGCCTTTTATCAATCTCGATGCACTTGTAATCGCATACCGTAGTTCCCCAAGAGATATTTCTGTTCTCAGAAGTGTCCAGACCGCCCCTGGGACCCGTTCTTATTTATTATCACTGAGTACCATGGGTCAGTTGGCCGGGCCGACCACGCACTTCCTTCAAGGGCGTGGAGGGACAAGGTAAAATTAGTTACTGAATATGTTTAAGTAAAGTGTTAATGCCATTCGTCGATGACTCGGGGATGCCTGCATACATGTTCTTACTCTGTCATGTACATATTTGACAAAATCATATTCGAAAAGCTTATGACACTGTTTACTTGGTTCTGTAAAAATATTTGACTGTGCACCTGACGTGTACTGAATGTATTCCCAGATCAGATTTGGAGGGATTGTAAGAACTTGTACAGAAATCCATTGATTGAGCACATAGGCCTCCATTAAGATGTAAACCTCAATACTTGTGTTTGGGAATCCCTTGGAAATGATCCCAGGATGGAAGAATATCGGGCTGCTTTCGAAAAGTTGGGAATAAAGAGTTTTATAGTTGTATTTGATGGTTGATTCTTTGGCTTATTTCACAGTACGATGAAAAAATTCGAAATTATTGTTCCCGAAGTGTCATTACTGTCAGTACAAGACTCGCAACTGCCTATAGCCTATTCACAACCTATTTAATGCTCATTCTTATACGATCATCTTACAAAGCGCATAAAATGAACGCATATCTGGCATTTTCCTCCCCCCACCCCCTTCTGCTTGCACGTTTCATCGTCCAAACAGTTGTATGCCTTTTAACAAAATTAGATATTAAAAGTTTTTCAACAATTTTAATTTTCCTTATATTTGCATCTGTAGCCCCACATGAGGATGAAGTCGAACCGTAGGCCTAATGATTTAATACAAAAATATTTGTAGGCTACATGGCGTAAAGTAGGCCTGTATATCTCACGACAAACTCCATGGAGCATAGTCTCTCTTGAGAAGCTAGTATTTCCTAAGCTAGTCAAGAAATCTCCTGCATTTTGTGGAACCTGAAGGTTCATTGTCGTGCCTTGTTCACAATAGCGTGCTACTTGCGCCTGTCCCGAACCAAATTAATTAGTCCGCGCTGTTCCTTTTTAATATCCATTTTAATATTATCCTCCCATCTATGCCTAAGTTTCCCGAGTGGTGTCTTTTTCTTCAGTTCTCCCAGCCGAAACCCTGTGTACATTGCTCTTCTCCCTATATGTGCCACGTGCCTAGCCCAGTTCATGCTCCTGGATTTGATCACCGGAACACCATCTGGTTATATATAAGGACGGTTTACAGATTATGTTTGGATATTCACTGACTTCAATTTTCGTTGCAGACCGCACCTATGAGGTTCAGTTACCGGATCTTCCATCCTCCAGTCTACGTTCCAATGGCAGTGCCACCGACCAAAGTTCCAGACATAACCCAACCGGAGCAGCAGCAGCAGCAGCAGCAACAGCAACAGCAACAGCAACAGCAACAGCAACAGCAACAGCAGCAGCAACAGAAGGACCAGCAACTTCAGCATCAGACGGAACAAGACGTGAAACAACAACACGACGACCATCCCACTAAAGAGGACCCGTCTGTTTCGCCTTCCCATTCAGCATCAGTGTCCGAAAACTCTGACGCTCTAGTGAATAATGCCGTCGAAGCTGGTAGCGTTGTAGACGTGAAGGAAGCGTCTTCTGAAGGTAGTGCCACGAGCCCAGAAAGAACGACATCGGGGGAAGGGTCACTTCCCCGCGATGATGCAATGGAACCAGAAACAAAGAAGATGAAAATGGATGAAGACTGTAGAGAAAGTACAAACGTGAGTGATACAAAATCGGAGGAGGAAGAAAAGGTAATACAGGAAGCAGAGGTGGAGGAGAAGCGACAGAGGAGGGGGAGAAAGAGAGCTAGCAACAGTGATGGGCAGGAACATCATGATGCTCAAGCAAGTGGTAGCACTGATGGTGTTGCTGTTCCTACTACTGCTGCACCTAATGTTACTTCTGATGCCTTGCCAAGTAGTGAGGAGACAAATACTAATGAAGAGCTGCCGTTACAAACCGTAGATGTTCATGATGATGCCCCTTGTGATGAACCTGTCATGAAAGAAACTTGTACTTCATCTGAAGAAACTGGGGAAGCACATTCTTTACATGACGAAGAAGCAGTTATACAAGACAGTGTATGTGTGGAGGAAAGTAATGCTACCGACAGTGTGGTAGATAGTATTGTCATAGGTGTAGGTGCTGTAGATGAAGGGAATGTTATGAGTGTTGCCAGGGATGGGGAGGATGATGACAAGGAGGAGGAAGACTTCACACAAAGATTGTCCGCTTCAGATGAAGAGGGAGGTGATGAGAACATGATATTGGACACAAATGATGCTGCAAAGCATGAGGATATGGAGGACAAACAGCAGATAGAAGTGGAGGAGAGGAAGAAGCTGAAAGGAAAGAAAGATGGACGGAAAAAGAGCAAACACAAATCGAAACACCACCATCCAGAGAGTTACACCCGCAAGCGCAAGGCTCATCGCTCAGAGTCAACACCCACCATACTTCAGTACCAGGAAGATGTGATGAAACTGAAGGTGAAGCTGGGCCCCATCAAGCCAGTGATGTCACATCGACATCACCATCATCACCACCACTCAAAACACAACCGCAAGAACCAGCTAGAGGAAGATACTTCCAGCACCAGTGTTGGTTTGCATTCCAATGGGGAAACCAGCAGTAGTGTCAGTGCAGCAACATCAGCCAAAGAGCGTTTATTGCAGATGAGGGCAGTTAGGCACAAGAACATTAATACAAGTAAGAGTACAACCATGCCTGCATCAAGCACACCAGTGAAAGATGATACTAACAACAGAACCAAAAGGACGGAGATACTGATGCCTCCATCCTCTATCACTGTCAGCAAAGTGAACATTGCTGATAAACGTAAGTCTGAGGCCCAAAAATCAAGTAACAGTAGCAGTGCTGGAGGTGAAGAAAGTAAGAGACCATCACTAGAAATCATGCTTGTGAATGCACCCACCACAACCACCGTATCAACAACCACCATAAGCACCGCCACAACAACAATCTCTGCAAGTAACACAGTGACTGAAGCCTGTGCTACAGTGAGGCAGAGTGGTAATGATACTGCAGCAAGGACTTCGGACCCTGGAAACTACAAACCTTCCCGACCACCCCCACCCACCATCCCTCTTGTGAGAATCAGAAAGAATACAGTGTCATCAATTAGGCCTCCATCAGGCCTGACAATCACTCCTAAGCTACCCACATCTGCTACAACTCTTGCTACTAAGACTTCAACAGCAATATCTAAAACTACCAATTGTAACAAAGTTGTTGCAGTATCAGAAATTGGAGACCAATCTAAGGAGGAGACAAGTCAAGAACAGTGCAATGTGTTGGAAGATGAGCAGGCTATGAGACATGATGATATAGGTGCACTAGACTTATCTGGAAAGTCATCACGATATAAGACTGCTTTGAGCCCAGTAACCAGTCCTACAGTTGGTTCAAGTTTCCCATCACCACCATCACCTGCCATGAAAACTTCAGGAGGAATGACTTCCTCAACACATCAGAGTATCTTGTCGATAACACAGAGCTTGGTTCACAGGCAACTACAGCAGCAGCAGCAGCAGCAGCAGCAGCATGGACTTGTCAACATCAGCTCTTCATCACCTGGGAAGGTATCTAAATCCCCTAGTAATGACAGCTTGGGTTCTAGTGTACATCCTGCAGTAGTGACAGCACCAGTCTACGCAATGAGTAACTTAAAAACTTTGTCAGATACCGCTGTACGCATCCGTAATGAAATGGCTGCTCAGAGTGACAAGAGCATCAGAAGTGGTGGCACAGTTAAACCACAGCTGCAGCAGAAATCTGCAGTGCTTTCAGTACAAATGACCTCTGCTTCTGAAGCCGGTTCCTCTGCATCCACAACTGGACGCACATCAGGCGCAGTAACCTATACTTCCAGTAACAGCCCTCGGAGTGGTTTATCTCAGCCTCCCACACGATCTCCTACCAGTCACCAACAGTATCAAGCACTACCAAATAATTCTATACCACCACTACGTATTCCTATCCCACCTACAGCACTCAGCAAGGTAAACAGTCCTATGGGTGCTAGCTCCCGGACTAACAATGTACCACGACTGCACGACTTGTATCCTTCCGCACAGAGTGCCATAGGCAGAGGAAGAAGCTTCATTTCAGGACTCCAGAATCGTAGTGGAGTAAATAATCATACTAAACCAGGCCCAAACCAGGCTGTTAGACATATTCCAAACCCCTCAGCACTGCTGTTCCGGCAGCAGCAGGCACAGAATAGGCTGCAACAGCAGAACAGTTCTGCAGTACAGAACAGGCATGCTGCTGTCAGCAAGGCACTGTTTAACAACCAGAACAACTTCAATAATACAACCATTAAACCCAGTGCATCTACATCTGTTGTACAGACGGCAGCACCTCCAGTCTCCTCAATACGGAAGATGGAGAACATGACACGCAATATTGAAAAGGTGGCTGCAGGCCTCACAGTTAGAGCTGTTGAGGCACACACCAAGTGAGGCTTGTGTTAATGTTATGTTAATGTTATACAGGACAGAAATCCAGTTTTAAAACTGTGATTATTATTAACAGACATATGCAAGGGTTAGTTGTAAATTGTTGTACAAGAGATTGGTGTGGATGTGCCAACATTCTTAAATTCGTCTAGTTTTTCCGGTAGCAAATAACATACATGTTAATTCACAGTGTGTCTATGTTTTGGGATGTTTTTATTGTCAGAAGTTAGATAATAAGCTACACAATTCTTGATCTTATTCCAAGCGAAATTCTATTAACATTTAATTAGGCAGAACATTAATGTCTGCATTGTCAACATTAATCAATAAATGTCCATCGTAAGGTTGTGCAGTGCTACTTTTTAAATGTGCGTGCTGTAACTCCACACAAGGAAGTCTAATGAAGTAACTTGCAAGAGAATTTTCCTTATTACCACTAGCTGTTCTTCACACAAAGTTTGTGTAAGTCATGCTTTATGGGCCATACCATGGCTCTGGCAGTTAGTCACCTGCCGATCACCGCAGAGACTGGGGTTCCATCCCAGACCAGTTTATGTGTGATTTGTGGTGTACACGGTGGTAGTGGGACAGGTTATTCTCCAAATACCTCAGTTTTCCTCTGTCACTATCATTCCACCAATGCCGCATATTTGTATTTTTAATTCGTCTATCACCAATGCTGTATAATCTGTTTCCATGCATTATAAGACCGTTATGGCTGTCTATCCAAATTGTGGATTTTTTTTGTATTGGGATTCTACACAAAAAACTGTCATGTTGGTGTAATCATGGTTCTTGCTGGCCTGGTATAACTTCTGTTTTACATAAAGTTCAGTTACGTGTGTTAGGCATTGTCGTTTTACGTCTGTTAGGCATTGTCGTTTTTGAGAAACCTAAGAGTCCTAACTAGCCAAGCAATTCCCCTTCGTTTATGACATACAGACAGTTCATTTTCTTGTTCACAGGAGTTACGTCATATGATCATATCTTCAGCCAGATCAGTCTAGTCCACATTCTCAAACTACATTTCTGTAAGAGATACTTTAATATTGTCCTCCCATCTACACCTAGGTTTCCCACATCTTCTTTGTCCTTCAGGTCTTCTGACTAAAATTCCATATCCATGCAAAAAAAAAGTTCATTTTTAATTTTGCTACTTTAATCTTTATAATCTCATACGTGTTTTAAAAATGGACCCATTTTACAACGAATCTGTTCGTCATATGCAGGATTATAAATCACTGCTTACATAATGTGTTATTCTTCCGTTATCCCAGCCTTTGAAGTACGGTACAGTTTCAAAATCTAACCAGGCCTAAGATTTAAATGAGTATACGCAGGTCTAGTATAAGGGAAAGTCCATTAACTTGTAGGCCTAATTAAGATTTACAAATTGTATGTAAACATTTTAGATATATTAATGAACACAAAGAAGCAAATATGCTTAGGCAATGTAGTGGGTCTCTTGTAATACAGGATTCTCATATTGTTACACTGTGACGCTGTTTGTAAAAGCGGAAGCGGCGTGGACTAGTTCAACGCTTACTCAGCGTCATAGCATGAAAACCCTATTATGACCAGCTCTGCAGCATTAGTTGTCTGCAAGCCCAGTGAAATATGCAGAACCACAAATAATCGCGGTAGTACTCCCGTTTTCACGCTTCATAATTTAATGAATGCAAGAACGTGAACAAGGAACTTGGCACTGATTCTTGGCCAGCAACTTCCAAATATTTTGGCAGTATTGACACTTCAGTGTTCCTGGAATTAGCCCGCGGACCATATTTGAAACATCGGCTGACCACATGGCAACCATCTGTTTATTTAAGGCGCTGTATTACCGAATGTCGATAAGTGTACCAGAACTTTCAAGGTACCAGGGAAGGGCGATCAGATTTTTCTTCCTAGGTCAGGTATTCTCGAAATGTTCTCCGCGAAATTTTAATGGCAACCTTAAAAACTACGAAAAGAAAGTATGTGTCATTCTAGGGAGGAACACACGTTAACATTTCGTAAGGAAATGAGGATAGCTGCACAGTTTTCGGGATAATTTAAGAAAAGGGATGCTGTGTGCACGTTTCCGAACTTGTGAAGTGAGGAGTTCGCAGTGCTTCTGAACACAAGACTACCGTTCCTCCCAAGGGGAAAACAAAAGAAAACTTCGCATCTAGATTGCTTTTAAAATAGCCTAGGTTTTTTTTTGTTTGTTTTTAATGAAGTGCTGTATTAAAATACGACTTCGAAGCAAATATTAAATGAGACACATACTGCTGTGCGTGGCGAGCGTGCACACAAATTGTCCCTCACGAGTTTAGTTTATTCCCGACAGACGTACGGATTTTAAATCCCCAAAAGTTCGACAGTTGTATCTGTTCATGTTACCAGAGACGGTGAAATTTCGCCTCGTCAGAGAAGGCAGCGTGGTTCATAAATGCACTGTCGTCGTGTATCTGCGACACCAGCTCCAGTGGGAACGTGTTTCAGGTAGGTTTTGTCATCTGCTTATAGCTTTTTTCACGAGCATTGTGGTGTGCTATGTGAATCACAGGCTTTTGTGCACAAAGTAAAATGTTGATTTCGCGATTGGCCCAAGGAATGGAGTTACCGAATCTATTCGTGTGTCGAAAAACTTCCCGTAATCGCCGCTAGTTGTTCCAGGGCCACTCCTTGATTGCCGCGACCTTTATTTCTTAAGACAGAACCAGTTTCGTACAACAGTTTGTGCAGGCCATTGTGTTACGTCACTCAGGTGGGGCCTCTCCTAACTCCTGTCCGCATTTTTTTGCACTGTAACAGGAAATTTTAATTTGGCACGTCACAAACAACAGCGCAGTTTCTGTTCCAGTGCGTACGACGCCATTTTGGGACTCTGCTGATTGCTGTAACTACGATGCCACCAGTACTTCTTCTTGTTTATTTATCACTCGCCGACACCACAGAAACTGACGTCTTCGTTGAATAACACAGAACACGCAGACATACGCACACTGCATTGAGAACTTTTTTTTCGCAAATTGGACACGAATACTATGGAAAGAAATCCGGCTGGGACAAACAAATCAAGCATGTTGGTGTATGTGTGTGTATGTATAGTGAACATTTGTGACCTGAGCTTTACGTTATTTACTCGAGAAACCCCATCTTCGAACTCCTTATAGTCATGCTAAAACTACAGCAGAAATCTAAATTTTCTGTCTGCACTTGCCGATAAGTTATGGCTGCAACAGAGAGACATCTTCTTTTATTATATGTAGATGTTATGGGAAGAATTTATGAATTGCATTTTCCTTAAAATACTCTATTATATATCGCTAAGGTAGTATGAACAAAAATTAATAATTATAGAGTTGAGCCTAATTATTCATTTCTCATAATTTCCAATAGTAAAGGATTCCCATTAGGCCTTCGTTAAATTGTATATAAATTAACCTCAAGGCTTTGCACGACTATGATTTTGCATGACCCAACTATTAATTTAACAAAATACTTCAAAGAGGTGCACTAATAGTGCATTAGTTATCGCCGATGTACTAATAGGCCTCCATACCGACTTGGTGTAACCACCATGGTTTTTCGTAACGTTCCTCTATTAAAGCCACTCTGCCTTATTAAAAACCCGCTGGGTTTTATAGAATACTCCTGGTTGTGATTTCATTGGTGTTTGTGTAGGCCATCTCCTGACTTGCGGGCATCCATATTGACATTATCAACAGCAAGAAAGTTTAACGTACAAAAGAGAGTTTGCGTCTAGTGGCACGATGTTCTGCCACACTTCACGAAAATGTGTACATTCAAGAGTCATTATGGGGTGCAAATACATGGACGGGCATGATGGTAAACTTATCCCTTATCAAAGAACAAAGAAAATAGGCTGAAAACCATACAGAGTCGGAAAATCGAGTCGATAATCTCAGTCAGTAGTGACTGCTTCTGGGCCGAAAAGTGGAGGTTTGATTCCCGGCGAAAGCCCGGGTTTTCCCAAGTTAGCACATTCAAATCGGCTCTGGGTTCAACCTGTCTCCCTATCTAATGGACAGTGGGTAAACATTCGTCAGGGATGAACGGACGGAGCATGATGGTGGACACTTACCTCCACCTACGTTGTGAAGGCATATAGGTAGTGGAGGTATAGATCCGTTCATTTCTAAACCCGGCACTAGATGGGGGTAAGTGGTTAGCTTCACGCCCCAGTCGCTTTAGTCACCGGTGACTATTGCATAGGAGGCTGGTCGTTTTGGAGGAGAGAAAAACCTCATTCCGCTGCCACGAGCCACCGTTCTTCGGCCATCCGGCCCGTAGCCGAATCACCCTACCGACTTTTCACGCCCTCAGTAACAGGTGTCATGTTTTCTCGGCTCCCGCTGTACACTTTAATGGCATGGTGCTTAGGCATAGGGGCATTTTACCCTCACCAGTCAGAAAAAGAAACATGCTTTGATTTGAAAGCTTTACAGCCAGAGCCCCTCCACTTAGAAAGGCTATTATCGGAGAGAACCAGCCTGTGGGTTCCATAGGACTGAGATACATATGCGCCTCAATAGGAACTTCCGTTTATAATTAAATGAGTTATTGGAAAAACGTTTTCTTGAGATTCTGATAATTCTGCTGAGCACAGCCTGGGAGTGTAAAAACTGACCGCGGGACGCAACTAGTGAACCTCGCGGGAGTCAGTTCACTAACCTTCCACTACTTATCAGCTGAACTGCTGCCCCTTGCTATGCACTCTGACTAAGCAAATAATGAAAAGGACAGCGCATTGCTTTGTCCACCCCGACAGCGTGCATGCTTAAAAGTGCTGAGCGGGAGAGACGTGTCGTATTCTTTCTGCAGTGAAATTTGCGTATAAGGCAATTCAGGCACACTTGAACATTTTTCCTTTCCGAAAAGGTTTCAGTTTAACACAAATGCTTTCCATCTGAGTAATTTAATGTAGTTGTGAAATTAGTAGTTCCTCAGCTAGTCACATTCTGAAAGTGAAGATGCAGTACTGTGTTCACAAGACCCGGCACTGGTCCCTCCCCGTAATCTGATGAATCCATTCTGTACATGTAGGTATAGGACTATCTTGTCCCCTGTGGATGAGAGGCCAAGTTGTACACCTATACTGGGCAAACACGTAAACTTTTGATCTTTACATTTCTAGGTAGTAGAAAAGAAAATAACATATTTTGAACCGAATGTTAGCCATCATGTCCGAAGCTGGTCTACTCTTAATTTCTTCCGGGATACAATTTTTATTTTTTATATCGGTTACCAGATGTTTGAACTTTGCCATATTTTCGTAGGATGCATTAACAGTCTGCATATAGACCCATTGTAAGCTTATACTGAATGCACATACTTACACTTTTCAATGCGTATAATTGTGTATACTGTCGTCTAATAGAATCCCTCTACTTTTGTCATATTTAGTAGTAGTGACTGTGAAGTATTTAACGTCTTCGTCTATGAATTAACGTCATTATCATAGACCAGGAGCTGATATATTTCATTCAGTTTCAATAACCTCTGATTTTCTTGTACGTTCCTGTGGGGTTGTTCCAAAACGAAGTTAATAAGCAATGGTAATAAGTCATGTCCTTGCTTCAGAATATTCTGATAGGCTTGTCAGTTGACTTACGGTTATATGTTAATTGTGCTGGAAGGATAATGGTCCACTTGAACATAACAAACAAAATAACCATACAACAAAAGTCCACTTATGTAAGATCAGGTGTTGTCCAACTGCTAGAAAGTTCCCAGATTCTTCAGAATGATCGTTTCTTCTTAATTATATTTTTAATACACCAGTGTATTCGTAGGCGCCTTCACGGGCATACTTCCGTGAAGTTTAATACTGGGAGCTTTCATGAAAATCTGTCGAGAAAATCCAGATTGGTTTAAAATCGGACAAAAACATTGAGCAGTCTACATGAAGACCTAAGTATTCGCGGTTTATTTTTGCCGGCAATATAAAAGCGCCCGAAAGACATTGTTGGTGCAACACTCAGTAGTTTTACATTCTTGACAGTCACATGCAGTTCAAATACACAGATTGCATTATTGCTTTTCCACAGCAACAGTTGTTACGCGAACGCGCCACGATGTTACCTTATACTTGCAGTGCCTATCATGTTCCATTAGTTGAAGAAGGCTGTAACACGTGGCATACTATTATGCTTTTCCTGGTCGTGCTAAGTACCCATGGCTCCTAAATTTCTACGACTGGCTGGAGTGAGTTGGGAGGTCGACTTGTGGGAATTCTTTCCATCCTTCCCTTTTCTGTCACATAAATTTTTCTACCTAGAAGACCCTTATACCTGTTACGTGATGAGAAGTATTTCAGGTTTTTACGTGATGTGCTCTATAGGACGCAACAATGGGCAAATAAACAAAACAAGTGTTACGAAACTATAGAAGAAAATTCGTATCTGCAAAACGACAACGTTAAATAGCGTGACAAAAATAGACCACCTGCAACCCTTTTCATGCTACTGGCAAAGTTTAACTTTTACAGACTCTGACCTTGGTGGTCAGTCATTGAAAACCGAATAGGATATGATATTACCCAGTCAGGCAGCATCGTATCCTGGAAGAACGGAATACTAAACTAATGTATAATTCCTGTGGTATGAGCATTTGATTTCGAATCACCCTCTGTTTTCGTTATCATAGAGACCCATTGAGGCATCGGAATTTGTTTTGTGATCCAAAAGGTAGATCTAGGTGTCGTCATGCGTCAAATTTTTCCCTAGAAAGCGAGTTCTTCGAATAAACTTGCTGGAACACCCACGGCTTATCCTGCAGCCGGGCTAGGCCTGTGTTTGTTACAAGGTTTACTGTAGCTCTGCAGGTTACCATTCAGGTATTTCTAAGTAGGGAGTTGCATTTTAAGTTATCTGACTGTAATTGCATGAATGCGGTAAGAGAGCGGAGTGGGTTCCAGTTCACGCATTAAACTAGTAATTTATTATTTATTTTCTAGTTAAGCTGAATGTGTGGCCTAGTTTAGTTGTAAGATAATTGTGGGTGCATTGCATGATTCGCCAAGCTGTATTTTAATATTTAATTTGGGTGAGTTATTCTGGAGAATATATTAGTCTTTAAAGAATGTAAGTTTTAAGACTGTACGTTTGGTGGTGTGTGGACCCGATCCGTGAAACCACGAAGCGACTTTCTCACATCTCATGGCTGCTGCCGTACAGATAAGCCTGCGGGGTCTCTTCAGGCAGTGTAATATATATCACTCAAAGTATCAATACGAAAGACTTTATTACTAAACATATTCTGATATACCTTTAATAAACTGTTAAACTGATTTTTATTAAATGCCAATCTTTATACGCTTCAATACCGGTATACACGTGATGACAATACTGCCCCGTATTAAATGTTTAGTGCAGGGGAAATATTGTGTTTATGTCGAAAATTAGGATGTTCAAACGTAGCGACTTCGCAAAATTTTAAGTGATTAGTTACTGACAAAAATAAAATGCCGTGCCATGGCTCATACTGCTAGTTGCCCGGCTGCCACCGCTCAGATCCGGTTTCGATCCAAGGCCAGTCCGTGTGGGATTTATGGCGGAAAAATTGGCACTGGCACAAGTTTCTTTCTGTTTATTTCGTTTTTTCCTGTCAGTTATTCCATCAATGTCACATATTCATTCATTCATTCATTCATTCATTCATTCATTCATTCGTTCGTTCGTTCGTTCATTCATTCACCACTGACGTTACATAGTCTTAGCGTCGTTAAGTAACACATTTAAAAGAGAGGCTAAAACAAATGAAACACAATAAAAATAGACCAAAATTAGACATGTGTAACTATATCTCTATGCAAAAATAGATAAGGCTTTATGGCCTATCGTTGTGTCGCATCATAGCCTCCCCGAGCTACGTCTCTTATAGTAGAACCCAAAGGCTTAACACCGCTAAGCAAGTATGTCGCTGTTGCAAAATTTTCCAGCAAGTTCCAGGTACCTTCTGTCGTAATGTTGGCTGGCATATCCCTCTCTTTTCTAAATTATCAAAATGATTGCTTCGCACAAAAATGTTACTCGTATTTCTCGCCACCCCAGCCGAGCTGCTACAGGATGCGTGAGGTGTACGGAGTAGCCAACTGAACCGAGTTCTCGCTGTGCGATAACATCCGTTCCCATTCGCCCACCGCCCGCAAGTCCAATGACGAGCTGAATATTGGTTTAATTTTAGACGCCGCACGTCATCGGTTAGGGATAGGTTCTCCCACGTTAGGCCTATAGACTACGAGCAGTCTATATTTTAACCACGCTTAAACTCGCTCCAATGGAATTTCAAACTCTCCCCTTACTAGCGTTTGCTTTCACGAAACAAAATTATGACACATCCGGCCAGCTGGAGGGCTCACCCAGCTTCCTATTCACGGGGTTCGGGGGCTCTTTCCCCGGTGGTAAAGCGGCTGGGGCGTAGGATGATTACTTGCCTCAATGTAGTACCGAGGTTAGGAATGAGTGGAGCTATAGTCCTACTTCCCACCATGCTTTCATGGAGTGCAGAAGGACAAATTTACTTTCTTTACTTTCTGTAGCAATTCTGTGCATTCTTGCTGTTTCGTTTTCTATGCGTTCTTTACACAAAGCGCACCAAAAGAAGGCATAATGTTTAGATCGTATCAATTTGTCAGCTTGAATTTTCTCATGTTTCCTACTCTATGCTACTCGAAGGATACTGACGAACTGTGTTTGTGAGTTTTCCACACTGAGTTGTGGGCCGGGTTTTAATATCCGATCATTTACAGTCTCTACTTTATTTAAAACTGAAATTTAACTAGGCCAATTTATCAAATTTCTCTAAAATGTTTCACGATAAGAAGAATTTTATAAAACTGCATAGCCTAGTACTTGACACACACACACACACACATACACACACACATATTCACACTATTTATATGTTTATTTATATAGTTATTTATTTATTTATTTTTATTTATTTATATAGGGTATATACCTAAGATCTAGGCGTACTATTTTATTTGCAATATTTTCGATATGCTGAATGTTTAACGAAACTGAATTGAACAATCTTCTGATGAGGCCTATACAGGTAGATATTGTTCAGCAGCAACCTAAGAAAGCCATAAGACCGACGGTGTAGGCCTAAATGTAGTGGCTAATGATAGACTATATCTGGGAAATAATCCTGATAACTTCCACTCCTCAAGCAGAAAGCTTTTGTACACTTGATAGTTCTCATGGTTTGCAGTTACCTAACATACTAGAGTATGCTATGTAGCATTGCTTACATAACTGTCACAATGATGATCAGTGTGATGACGATCATGATACGCATACGATTGGCCTGTTTAGATGAAGTTACCAAGAAACTGGGGATAAGCATATACTGAAACTGGAAGAGGTGATAGTTAAGCCACTTTTAGGGTCTATTACCGGATATGCTTACAATATTTCCAAGAAGTAGAATGGAAGAAAACGCGTCAGTTGGAATTTTACAATATTAATGTATAGATCTCGATGGACATATCGGAAACGGGACGTATTTCTTAACACGTTTTGACGTCTGGACCAAGGACTAGGAGTGTAGGGCGCCACATGTTACAGTAGATGAATCACTGCTGTCAGCCGGCTAGTGCAGTCGGCACAGTAACTGCGCTACAGGCTGGACAACCGGCAGATCGTGGTTCACTTCTCGATGGAGGTGGAGATTTTTCTTTCCGCCATTGTGTTTAGACTTGCTGCAATGCTCATTCAAACGCCCTGTTCGGAAGTTACCGGGGACTTATTTCCTGGGTGAAAGATATCGGGACATGCAAAGTAGCCTCTCACTGAATCTAACGCTGAAGGTTGAAAAGGGTGGAGCTATACCTCCACTACCCTGGTACACACGTCACTCCCGGCGTGGTGCTTGATTAAATAGGCACAGGACATGTTTAACTGCGCTTGTGTCAAGGATCGCCATTTTCTTCAGCAGGATGCAAAAGGCATACACCTGGCTCACACAGTGGTTAAGAATGTTCCTTGCGATCTAGAAACGTATTTTGCTGGGCAGGCCAACAAGCGTCACAATACGTAAATAAACTAGTAGTTTTTCTCTATTCAGCATTATTCTTCACAAGTTTATAAATATATACTATGCACTGCCACATCCCCGTTGCCTCGCCAATTCAGTGCATGGTTAAGATCAAAATAGCCTGTGTAAAGGAACATGCGAAATCAACTTATTGTTTTCATTATCAGCTCATTTATTAGATGGCGAAAGGGGTGAAATAAAAATACCCAGGCCCATTCATCATGTATTCAACAGGTATACCTGCCAAGACAGTATCAGAATACAACAGGAAAATAATTCAGGTAAAGTAAAACCCTCGTTCAACCGATCTTGCATTAACCGACTGGGGCTTGCGACTCACTGAAGAAAGAAACATTCCGAATAATTTGAACGTAAAGCTTTTAACATTTAGGTAACAGGTACTGTATTTTTGTGGGGGCCAGAAATGTAGCTTACAGAATCACACTTGCGTAGAGACGAAACGTAGGCTAGCTTATGCCTAGTTAGGCCTACGAAAACTGATCATCACTCTTCGTTAAGCGGCAGGAGATCCTGACACATATTTAGGCCTGAAAATATGATTTTAGGACTTATTTGTTGTTATGTATCAAAATTATACTATTTATATGTTGTATTTGTGATAGCATTGCCTAGGTTGGTTTATTTGGGTTTCGTAAATTCTCATCTCTAGGCCAGGGTGTAGTCTAGGAAGTGGACCCAGCACAACTGACTTAGTGATTTCCGTCTCAAACTTCTCATTTGCACGCGATAACCGAGAGTTTACTGTGTGTATTGCTATCAAGGATGTAGGGTAAGGTTAAGTTAGGTGTCGAACAGCGGTGACATCATTACTTCGAGTAAAGACTTTACGAAAGAACACGTACGGAGCGTTGTGCAGTTTGTGCAGTATTTGTAGCACATACAAATGTGATACTGACATGGATTGTACAAGACTAAACAAATACACGGCACAATTTGGGCTAGGATTTCTCTATTACAGTCTTTAAAGAATAATACCGACACGTATTATAAAGATGCATTATCATCTTCAAGAAGTGGGATAGGGAGGTATGCACTGGATTGATCTGGCTCAGGACAGGGACAGGTGGCAGGCGCTTGTGAATGCAGCAATGAACCTTCGGCATCCATAAGATTCGGGGAACTTCTTGACTAGCTGAGGAACTGTCAGCTTCGCAGGAAGGACTCTGCTCCTTTCAGTTATTATCATTAGGCCTCATTTATAACGAGTATATTGGTGTTATTTTTCTTTTAAAGCAAGCATTGTGCCAGAAAGTGACAAACTTAGACTGCTGGCGCTGGCTGACATGCAGTAATTATTCTTGAATGAAGCAACCGCTTGTTGATTATATTCACGTTTGTTAGTTGAAGTCCTGTTTAGGCCGGTTATTAATACCGCAGATGGTAGTACAACGTGAACCGGTTTTAAGTATGTTGCACTCGCCTGCTCTTTCATATTTGCGACCAGATACAGATCTAAGTTAGTATTCAGGACGTAAGCAACAGCCATGACTTGGTGGAATTTATTTCTTAACAAACTAACTCCACGGAGTAGAGTCCCTCTTGAGAACCTAATGTTTCCTGAGCCAGTCAAGAACTTCGCCGCATTGTATGCAGCCCAAAGGTTCATTGTCATGTTTACAAGAGTCCGTCACTTCTCACTATCTTCAGAAAAATTAATCAAGCTCACGCTCTCCCGTCCTATTTCTTTAGGAAATATTTTAATATTATTTTTGCATTTAAGCCTAGGACTTCGAGGTGGTCTCTTTCCTTCAGGTTTCCTTACAAAATCCCTGTACGTATTCTTTCTCTTTTCCAAAAATGCGGTGCCACATGCTCCAACCATTTTATTTTTCTCGATTTGATCACCGGAATCATTGTTCTTGATAAGTAAAAATCACGAAATTTCCTTTATGTACGGCGCAGTGATTGTATGGTCATGATTTCCGATATTGTTATTGTAGAATAGGAAGTAATATATGGCAGCGTTATAAATAGGAAACGAGTGCAGTTGCATACATTTCTTTCCCACGTTTACCCATCATCCGTTGCAACGAGGAATTCTGGCATTTTGTGAAACGTGTACGACTTCTATTCTGTGCTACTAATGTTGTGTTTGCCTAAAACTTTCAGTCAGGTCTTTGTTCTGGCATCCTTCAGCTAGCAGGAACCTGTATCTATCTAATGAAGCTACGCTTTCCTTTCTGGTAGTACAATATCCCGAAATTTCAACATAACTAGGTTTAATATAAAACTCCCCTGCTGGACACGACCCTGAGACAATTCTTTTATCTCCTATCCCCACAAGTTATCTCCTTTATATCTGTACGTTTATTATGGTACTGCTATCCACAAAACTTACTTCATTTCATCTAAAAAGGCTTTCTGATTTGTATAGGTTATATGCCCCTACTATTGAATGCGGACATAGACTTCACCACTTAATCTGGGAGTTCAGCTAAGTAATAGCTTAGAAATTCAATTTCTACTTCACAAAAACGCGGGATTTCCATTACAAAGACTCGAGCTGATCTGTTTAACAGCATTCAAAAACATAAATATGCCTTACGCTCTTGGGAAAAATACAGAGGTTTTCAAACCGTGGTGTGAAGTTACATTAACTATTATGCCTTAAAGCAGCGTTTTGTAAGTGCTGGGACTTGAGAGTCGACGGGGTGGGACGTGAGCCCAGGGCTGGGCCGGGTAGAACAGGTAATGTTTTGGTTTGGGCCGGATTCCAGCGTGGTTCAAATTGTGACTATTAAACGCTGTATGGAATATTTCGGACGTTCTTGCCTTATCCGTGTTCGCAACTCATGACGTTATTCACGACAGTGTGCATCCGTCAGCACTGCAAGCAGTGAATGAAGTGGCAGTGTGGCAGGTACAACTCGCGCAGCAGCATCGAACCAGTGTAAGCAGTTACAATGTTCATTATACAGTTTATGCAAAACAAGACGCAGCAGAAAAACCACCTAAATTAATTTCGACTTGGAAGTGCGATATGAAAATTTGGTGAGCTGAAAATTTAAGTAATGCATTTGTGCATAAGCTTGGGAAATTGCTTTGGGTAACACTACAGACAGAACTATCACCGACATGATTTTCTCGGGACCTTCGTACCTGCCCCCCTCCCCCCAAAATAGTTCGAGACAGCACTTCAGACGTCCAGCGTCCAGCATCTTTACACTCTTCCTCAGACGCCAACGTAATATCACACATTCTTAGAGCGTCATTAAGTGACTCACTCAAACATTATTGACAATTATGCCTTAAGGCATGGGCCTTCAACATTTTTATGACGAAGGGCCACGACCATGCCTGTTACTGAGGACTAGTTCACGGGCCACACGTGGAGAAATAACAATTAGTGTTATATACAATTGCCCAAACTACTGCGAAATTTGTACAGTATATACTCAGTTTACAAATGTGGCAGCGGGCCACGGTTTGGACACTCATGCATTAAAAGAATGTGCTGTAGCGGCAGGACAGTCAGGGAAGACTGTGAAGTGATCGGTCTTTGTTCGTGGTAGAATAAAAATATTTTGGACTTTGGTAGGGTATTTAAACTTCGGAGTCGCACCGAATGCCCCTCCGGCCAGGGCAGGTAGAAATCTAAAATTTCGGTCCTTGTAGACCTCTAACGTGAGGTGACGAAAACACAAACTTCCATTAATGATGTAGCCTAGCCTAATAGTGAAATATTCATGGGCTTAAATTGTAAAAATCCACCTTTTGGAAAAAGTAAGCTTCGTTTTTGCTATGATGTGAGTATGGGTCTTTCAACCAAACACCAGTGAGATCCAAAATAAAAAAGCTGAGGATCTTGTGAAGATAGGGGTGATGCACCGTCTTACGTCCACCGCCGTCCATATCTGAACACGTTTCTAAAGTTCTTCGCAAATGAATGTGATTTCTGTCTTCTGGGATGTGACGCCTGGCACTCTTGTAGATACATATTGACGTTTCGGTTGAACCTGCTGCCTCCATCATCCCCTGAAGATGGAGTTAGCGTGTCCCTCCGAAACGTCGTGGCGTCATATAATTTGGTAGATAAATACCGACATTTCAGAGGATGTTCTCCAAACTGTCGATACTTATTTACCAGATTATACGTATCACATTCACACACCCAGAGGAGTCCCCATAGCTACCGTCTTCAGAACCTTGTATGTTACAGTGAGCATGTAATGTATCGTATACTAAAATTTTGTTATTTATTATGCACATTATTAATTTCAATTAATAATCCAAGCTTGTATGGCACTATATCCGAGTCAGAGGAACACCAAAAGGGGAGCTGCCTGGCTGCAGCCCACCCCCTACCCAAATCAAAATTTAAAAAAACACAAATTTTTTAGACACAATGTCAAACGTTTTGCGCGATTTACCATCGAGCCGAGATCAGCTGCTGACTAGTACATTGAAATTCTGAAAAATAAAACACACTTGAGAAGTCTCAGATGGACTTAAAAAAACAAGAAGATTCAGCGTGATTTAACTTGAGTGAGTTATTGAAAATGTAGTTATATGTGTATAAACACAGCTGCAAAAAATGTTATGTTACGGTTACGTTTATGACAATTTTATAACATAACTTTTAAAACCAAACGTGTATCATATATAGCCTCAAGACCCTAACCCCTCCTTCCCTTCCACCCCAACCCCGGGGTGCGCGCCTGATTAACATGTCGACTCCGCTTTGAGTGCGGCTCGGCTTTGGACCGTCGGAATGCGGCGGCAAAGTCCGTGTAATCCCGACGTCACCGGGCTACAGGCAGACATTTTCTTCTACGAGGTTGGAGCGCAATCCGTCGGGTTGTTGCCTTGACAGCCAGCAGCTCCGCGGGAGGGGGGAACTGGTTTTCGCACCAGGCTGAGAGACTACGTGCAACCAGCAGCCAGCCAGGCAGCCAGCCAGGTCGTATTGATCATTTTGTCTGTCCTTCGTACCACGTCATCGGACTGATTAAAACACACTCTGGCGGTAACAACAGCGAAACTCCAACACTAACGACTTGCCACTGTGGGTCAATACGCACTGCGAGCAAGAAGCAAGATGGCGTTCCAAATCTCACTCAGTGGTGAGGAGGGGACACGTTGGACCGACCCCTCATGTGGAGTGGGATACATTAGCCCATCCCCCTCACATGCTACAAAGGCATTCTACATGCCCATGTTTCATACTATCAAAATGCTGGTAATTACGACTAACCGAGTAGCCAAAAAGTAACCGCGGCTGGACAACTTCGTGTCGTGTAGTGAAACATCCACAGCCCTGTCACTTATGATAACAGTGACATGTGGCACATATATTAAAAGAAATTCGCAACTTTAATCTGTTTTATGACATAAATACTTCTCAAAACCGATCCTTCGTATAGTCTACATCTAACACAATTATTGTTTGGAAATTGTAAGGCAAATTTTGTGATTCTAGCAGCCTTACAACAAAGTTTTATTTTATTATATTTGTGTCTTTTTGACAGAGATAAATACGATAAGATGTAGCACGAAGGTCGGTGGTAGTATTGCAGTAATAGCAGTCGTTAGTAGTAGCAGCCACAAACAAAAAACAGTAACCATTAGCCTGCTGCAGTAAATCTCGTGACTCGTCACGTAATGCGATTTGAAGCCCTGCTTCCCAGTAGTGCAAAATGAGTAAGAACCTAACATCTACGTGTCTATAGATTATAGTCAAGTTAATACCGTGATCACCTATTACTTAGTAATCATTGATCCAATAACAATGCATCATAAGGTACAAAAATAAAACAAAGTACGCGTTATGTCATTTCGATGTTTTCCTCGAGTAAGAAACCGTTCCCTAAACCTGGTGTCGCAAACACGCGGCCAGCCAGTTCATTTTATGCGGCTTGCGCATTTATCTTACGTTAGTCACAGAATGCAGCCCGCCACACAACTGAATACTTTATTTCAGTGTTTATCTATTTGCTTGTAATTTTATTTCAACTTAGTAAAAAGCGAGCATTTGTTGGTAGGCGTTTTTAAATTATCTGTCGTTAAGTTATTGCAGAGAGGGTTGCTACAAGCTTCTAAATTTTCGAGAATTGTATGTTCAGCGCCAAGCATTAAAAGGGATTATTACAGTAATCAAAGACAGCGCAAGTATGTTTTAAAATACATAAACACCGGACGCTCCTACTTTCAGTTTTTTCATCCGCTGACAACGCTTTACTTTTTTGTTGCTACGTTAAACGCTGCTTCGTCCTACTGCGGTTTAGAAAATGGTCATAATATTCAGAACTATTGTAAATTATTGTAAACTTATCGACACGTGTTGGAATTACCTCTCAGGACAGAACGACGCCGGTAGAGTTATTGAATTCTGGTATTTTCAAAATAAATATAAAAGTCCTCGTCTCGCAGTGACCATTACAAGCAGATGTGTTGGAGTGGAACACTGTCTCTATGCAGTGTAAATTTATGGATTTTTCAGTCGTTTTGGTGTTGAACCATGTATAATATATATTTCGATTCCACCACTTCTGTGTCTACAATGTAGAAAAGAAAATTAGAAGAAGAGAGAAGTTTATTATTATGAAAATTTATGTGAAGACAAATTTGATGTTCTTGAGGGGAAGCTGAGAGAACATGACCTAAAGCAACTGAAATGCTATTTGCAACGGCAGCGAAATTTATTTACTTTTGCAACTAAGACAAATGAAGCAGCAATTCAAGCAAGTTTCATCATAAGACAGATAATTACTAATAAATAAAAAACATTTATGTGAAGTACTGTGAAGGCTTGCGTATGAAGGCAGCACAAATGCAATGTCCCGAGAAACACCAGCTTTTTAAACATATCAGTCTTTCTGTAAACACGGTGGCAAAACTTGTTAATTATGTGGGAGGAGCTATACAGTGTCAGACTAACTAATTAATTAACTAACTAACTAACTAACTAACTAACTAACTAACTCCATGGAACAGAGGCCTTCTTGAGAAGCTAACAGTTTCTCAACTAGTCAAGAAATTCTCCGTATTTTATGGAATCCGGAGATTCATTACCGCATTCACAAGAGCCCGCCACATGTCCCTATCCTGAGCCAGCTCAATTCAGTCCATGCCCCCATCACACGTCTTGAAGATCCATTTTAATATTATCCTCCCGTCTACGCCTGGGTCTCCCAAGTGGTCGCCTTCCCTCGGGTCTCCCCACCAAAATCGTGTATGCACCTCGCCCCTCCCCATACGTGCTACATGCCCCGCCCATCTCATTCTTCTCGATTTGATTACCCGAATAATGTTTGGTGATGAGTTCAGGTCATTAAGTTCCTCGTTATGGAACTTAATGACCTGTCCTCATCACTGTGTCAGACTAAAGAAAACTGTAAAAATTTTGTGGCTTATTCAATGGTAATGGAGGAGAATACAGATATTCACGATATTGCACATCTTGCTGTTTATATTCAAGGGGTTAATTAGGACTATCAATTAATGGAGGGACTTACAGAACACGTCCGTGTAAAAAACCAGGTGCTGGTGACATTTTTCGTCAATTCGTAATCCCTGTAAACAAATCTGAGCTCTTGTGGGAAAAAATCTTTGGGCTTGTTGGTGACGGGGTTCCGGCTATGATTTGAAAAAATAATGGCATTGCAGCAAAATGAAATAAATTTAAAAAACTGACGGAGCTACTACTTTCCTCACAGTCAACTCTCTTCTTTGTCACGAAGCACTGTGCAAAGGGTTTGAACATGAATCACGTAATGGCCACTCTTACAAAAACCGTGATTTTTTTTTTCGTTCAAGCGTACATAATTCTCGTGAATTTGTAGCATTAACTTATTGAAAGAAGTGGAAAGTGAATAAGTTGAAATAATTTGTCATACTAATGTAAGGTGGTCATGTCGACGTGTCTGTTTTGAAAAGACTTCTTGATCTGCTGAGTGAAATCAAATTATTCACGGAAAATACGGCAGAAGTGCTGAATTAATTAATTAATTAATTAATTGTGATGATAAAAATGTGTATTCTTAACCATGCGTTTGTTTTAAACAAGAGCGTTAACATTCTATTGCAAGCAGCTCAGACTACTTGACGCTTGATAAGCCGTCCCGAATTGTCGCTAAACAGCCACCAGACAACGTAGCGCAACCTGCCGCAAGAGCGTAGGCTGCAACACCGCCGACGAAGCCCGCATTCTTGCAAATTTGACGTTACATTATATATGTTACAGTTCAGATTAGTCAACAGTAACTCATGACACACCTTCGTGCTTTCTCAGAGTAAACATGCCTGTCGGTAATCGGTCTGGATACAAGAAGTGACGGCAAAAATATAGGTCCATGTTACGAGCTATTCAACTGTCAAACGTCTCCAGACGAGTCGTGAAAGTACTGGAAGCATCAGATGTAATACCAGTTGTCACATGTTCGTTATCTGTGTGCTAGATGCTCTGATTGTTTTCTGTTTTTGTATCCACTTAACAGATTTAATGAATGAAGTGTAGTGTCCTTTAGTCGGAGATAGCGTCACTAGCCTAGTGATAAATTTTAAACACTGTGCTCAAGGGAGAAACAAAGCTTCTTCTTGATAACTCAGACATCTTCATCTTCAGCATCGAATTAACTGAAACCAAGGTTGCTACATCATGTTCTGAACAGACACGTACTGCCAGCACACTCAACCGGAACAACGCAGTAAAGACCAGTCAAAGAAAACCAAGACCACGATGCGGCGAAATACAAGTATGGCCTACAAAGAAATAGGGAGAAAGCTGGAATCCACTTGACTGTACATTGAGTGTCCAAACGCGTTGTTTACATGTTGAGTTACTGTAAAGTTAGGAGGACATGTAGCTGTTATAGGGAACATAAGAAATGATGACACAAAAATCCTCAATAGACGCGAACCCTTTGCAAATTTAGACCTCAACATTAAATTTAATCTTGGGAAAATAAGGTGTGATTATGCCGCCTGGATTATCTGTCTGAATTTAGACTCCAGTGTTAACTTGCATTCTCCATTGTCAGAAAAAGTAATTTGATCTACAAGGCAAAAATCGATGTTCGTTCCGAGAAGTGAACACAACGAAACTTTAAGAAAGCAAGGGATATCTTGGCCCCCTGAATAGCCAATTTTTTTTTTGTTTACAAAGACTATCTAATTAAGTTCACAGGTATTTAATTTCATCTATAGATATAAATGAATACTGGCAGAAATACACACTACGTTGCACTGGGTAATCCAAGTTACTGTTCATGAATCAAATCATTCGCACCCTTGGGCCTGCTACGTGGCATAGTGCCATTAATCATGTTGCTTGTGTTTAACTGCATAAGGCTATTCAGAACACCGATAAGTGATTCAAGTGATAAGTTTTAAGATTTTAACAAAACACATATTCTCAGTCTGTGTCATACGGGCTTAAATATTTTTTGTGATATATCTGCTGAAGCTCAATTGATATTCGTGCAGCACAAATTAGCCTATACGTCATAGGGAACCGATACGATTGGTTGAACCGAGATGCGTAATCCACTTGAACGCTATCAATATGCAGGCTGTGCGACTTGGTGTGTGATAAGGCCATTGTTACTCAGTTTATATTCTCTTATGGAAGTAGTCTTTTGAAAGGTAGATGTGTGCAGATTTTACCGATGGGTGCTGTTAAACTGAAAATGATAAAAAGTAGAGAAAACGAAATATTTTTTGTTATGATAATAATTGTTGGCTCCCGTAATTTCTTTGTGTAACGGGTGTACAAGAAATCAGTTGCATTGTCGACAGGAGACTGTCAAAACTTACGAAGACAGTCGATGTCAGTGTAACATGACATTGTGATGCATTGGCTTAATGCATGTATCTCCTCGGTTATCCTAAGAGCCTGACACCATTTTACTCGAAGAGACCGCTTTTATGGCGATTTAAATTGGCCGAAAACAACAAAAGTTACTTAGGTCGACCAAATACAGATTTTCTCGACAGAGTTTCCTACAAGTTCCAAATATCAAATTTCACGGAAACTAGTCCAGTTGTAGCCGCCCTGATGTATGTGGAGAGACGGACAGAGGGAGGGAAGGACGCACGGACAGGGTAACAACCTGATCCCATTTCACTCAAAAAGAGCACTTTTATGGCGATTTAATATCGTGGGCAATAATAAAAGGTATTTATTTCTTCATATAAAGTGCCCGATATTTTTTCCCGAGTTTAACCAAATTTGGGTTTTCTCCATGTATTTTCATACAAGCCCCTAATATCAAATTTTACGGAAATCCATCCAGTGGGAGCCACGCTGATACATACAGAGAAGCAGACAGGCGGACAGACGGAAGAATATGACGAAGCTAATAGGCGATTTTCGTGACTACGGGAATGCGCCTTCACAAAGCAAATCAAATTAAATTTAAACCAAAATTAGGTTGCAGTATTTCCGACACAGTAGGCGTAATGATTCTGCTGCCATGATTTGGTTGCCACAGCCTTGTTTGTGACCAAAGGATACTGAGATTGGTATTATTCTTTACAGCACAAATATCATAAATCCGATATTAAACAGCTGTGTTCCTGCTTCATATTAAACACTCATATCCTCCAATATAAGAAACAGTCAGTTAGCTTACTTGAAAATAATCGTTGGACCTTCTGAGAATCCTAGGAAACACATAGGCTTACATATATTTTCTGGGCAAAATACTGTATGTATGATTATATCGGCAGGTGGTACGCCTGTAGCATGTATAGTAACTGCTGCTCTTTAGGGTTAAACCAGCAGACGTTTCCTAGGCGGCATGCAATTCGTCACAGGCGTGATACGTTACATGACATAGCACCAATCCTACGGCCATACATACTGTGATAGGCCATACGAATGATGCTTTGCATGAATACGCCAGCGATGTTATAACATTGCTCAATTTAACAGATATTAAATAGGCACTTAATAGACGTTTCTTACATTCCATGGTAAACACTATTTGCCGAGAAGCTTCTAGTCCTTCAGCTGGCGAATAAATCGCTGATTCTGTGGAAAAGATTCAGGATGTTAAAGAGATCTTCGCTGTGCTGGGATGTTACGTAGCCTTGATTGGTACTTTGTTACTGATTGATGTTTCGGGGCACCTGTCCTCCCACCTTCAAGGGTCAAGCGGATAATCCTTCTTGGACTGCTTGACCCTTAAAGATGGTGCCGATAGGTTGTCCCGAAACGTCGGTAACTCTGTATCAATCTATGCTGCGTAACATCCTAGCACAGCGAAGCTCTCTTTAACATCAGAGCGGAAGCCGGAAATCACGCATTCAGGACCTTGTTCAAAAATCCCGTAATGAGATCTCTCAGCCAGTCTAATTAGTCACCATCTTCACACACCAGTTCTTCAAGCTCCCCTTTAATATTATTATCAGATAAAAAACTGTGCCTTTAAAGTGGGCTTTTCGTTGATATTTTCCAACGTCTTTGTGGGGTTATGCTTCCTTGTCCTCCTATGCTTTGTAAGTCCAGTACGTATGACCCTTATTGATTTACTTATCCTAACAATGGGCTACTAAGCGAAGCAGGCCTGCAGGCTTACGTGTTATGCAACTGCTTATCAAACATCGTGGTTTAACGCTCCTGCTTCGTATTCGGGACTTCTCGGGTTCAAATATCGATATCATGCCTGATCTCTGTTGTGTTTACCGCAGGTCCCTCCAGGAAAATCCGGGGACTTTACCTCAGTCAGGCCGCGGCTGCTTCCTTTTTGCTTCCCAGTTGATTATTCAGTATACATAAATAAACGCTGTGTATTCCGTCTGACATCACCTGCATTTATTGTTATTGTTTTTCAAACACTACGCGTTTCAATCAAACCGATCATCAACATGTAGTGTTTGAAAAATAATAATAAATACAGATGGTGTCAGACGGAATACACAGTGTTTCTTTTTCAAGGGCAGTGGACCGTAAAACATCAGTACAGTGAACAAGCATCAGACCCAAGATTGGGCACAAAACGTGTCTCAACACTCCACTCCTGAAGTGCATCCACAAACAAACCTAACTCTCGTACATACGCAGCGTTTGGCGTAACTGAAGACCCATACAGACGTGGATACTAACACGAATACCGGAGTGTTGAAAATATAATATACATACGTTCCATCTTGAAGACCAGTCTAATTATTTTGCAGGTAGACCATCTGCAATACATTGGATTGATGCCCAGTGTTTTTATACTATTACTGCTTTCGTATTTATACCTTTGCAGTTGAATCATCGGCTCAGTTTTTTTAAAGTTTACTTTTTAATTATCTCTCAAATACCACTTGCCCTTTTCAAACAACATCGACAACATTTTAGTTTCTACTTAATTTTTAATGTCTTACTTAGGCAAGATATATGCAACATTGTTATATACAAGTGTAACGCATTTACTATTGTAAAAGGCGGAGATCTACAAAAACATAGCAGTTGCCAGCTTATAGTTTCTGTTATGGCCGGATGATGGCTCTTGTGACCCGAAAGTAGTAGCAAAAAAAAACGTATTTTTAAAACGAAGTGTTGGATCTGACTTTAGAATTAACAAGAATAAAATATACTCTTATCCACAGTGTTTTTTATGTAAGTCTGCATATATGACGGCATAGATAGCGTAAAAAATCATTATGCAGTCAGTAGTTATCCTACCATTCGACACTTGGCCTATGTGTGAACTATGAGCTGCTAATAGAGTTGATAAATAAACCGTAAGTAAATGAACGAAACAGCTCGTGATATAATTATTTTTTACCTGCCGCCTGTCGTAATATACTTCCCGCTTCTTAATCATCCGTAGAATGTCGTGACATTTGGTTAACAGTGGTGGCTATTCTAAGGTAGTTTACTTCGTGGTTTTCTTCCACCATTCTGGGAAAGTTTTGGAATGTGGCCTTTAAATGTGCTACATTTTTTCTTTACTTATCCTCTGCAATTCGCTCTTTACAACTCGTATTACCTTTAACATTACATTAATCACGAAGTTTAAAAAAACCATCACTCAATAAGCCAGATATCAACGGACTTAAGTAAAATAATCAGACCACATCTTGGCAGTATTAAACAAGGTAGCAAAGGTACGCATGGAGTAATATTAAGAAGCTTGCATATCTTTTGACCCTGGAGTGGACGGTCATAACACTTAATACACACTGTCATAATTTTTTTTTATTCATAATTCTGCGTGTGTTAGGTTATAAAATGTTACCAATATTATTACAGTGTGCCGCTGTATTTCTTTGCAACACTCATTACTTATACTTCTACATTGACATTGCTAAATTTACGAGTCATGTGTAAACTCAAATTCTCACCTCGTCGAAATATTACATCATTGCTGAATTACAAACAGTATTTCCTAAAACAAAGTACATGTAGCGTATTCTTAAGTTATCTACGTACAAATTTTATCTTCCTAGACATAGTCAATAAATATTGACGCTTTAAAGAAGAAAGGTACTGTTTATATGACTCAGTGCGTACCGCGCAGTAAACACTCTCCACCCGGTTATACAACACCAATCTGTTAATTCTGTATAACGCAAAAGTTACTGTTTCTGAGATACATACATAACACACAAAGACAATATCAGCACCATGTAGGACTTCTGAGTGTAGGCTTTAGAAGGTTAAATGTAGCATTATGATTGCACGTTTTTATTAGGCGCGTTCGCTAAATTACGAAAAGCATCTATTAGCTTCGTCTGTCCGTCTGTCTGTCCGTGCGCACGGAACAACTCAGCTCCCACTGGAAGGATTTTCATGAAACTTGATATTAGAATATTTTTCGAAAATCCGTCGAGAAAATTCAAGTTTCATTAAAATCTGACAAGAATAACGGGCACCTCGCATGCAGACTTATATACATTTATGATGTATCGCTGAATTATTCTTAGAATGTGAAATATTTCAGACGAAAGTTGTAGAGAAAATCAAAACATACATATTATGTTCAATAACTTTTTTACTGAAAGTCTTACCTTTTATGAGATAACGTGGGAAAATATGGTAGAGCCAGACAGGCAACAGATGACAATATGGCGCAGGCGCTGTGCATGCTGGGTAACCAAGGCTACAGACACACACTCGGAATATGTAATAATTATTGGTTTTCCACGGCAACAACGGTGCCGCCAACGCGCCTCAACATTACTTTTATCCGTACACTGCCTGCCTTGTTTTCTTTAATTGTGCATCATGCAAACTGAACAGAGACATCTGGCAGATTTGTATCGATTATTATCGATTCGGCGCTAGATATCTAGTGCCGAATCGATAATAATGTCACCCCGGCGCTAGATATCTAGTGCCGAAAGTAACAATTACCGGAGCTATATTTCTGCTGTCTCATACTTCTTCATAGCGTGGTTCTTATTTAAACACGACGCAAGCTTCACAATTATTTACATTTTTAATATTATCCCAAATCTACAATCAGGTTGCCCAACAGATCTCTTCCTTTAGGGCAGGTTAAGAGTACCATATGTTTAAACATGGCCTCAACCTTTGTATACTTTTGTGTTTTAAGCGCTTTCGCAAAGTTGCGTGCAGTGAGTATTAATTTCGGCAGGGCTCTCGGTCCGCAAGGAACAAGTCGGCTCCCGCTGGACGGATATTAGTGAAATTTTATACTTGGGGGTTCTACTGAGATCTGTCTTTAGTGGTCAAGTTTTGTTAAAATCGAACCAAAATTACAGGCACTTCACCTGCAGATACTCGTACAGTCATGAATTGCCACTTACAATTAGTTATCCCAGAGAAACATATTAGAACACCAGATGCTATACTTACTTATGAGACTTAAACTGTCATTATTGTCTTAAATATGCTAAAGTTTAAGATTAGGGGGACAGATATATCCCTCTCATTAACTTTTAATATTATCCGTTTTGGGCTCTGGATGAAATCCGTAGAATTCTATGTAATTTGTTGTACGTGTTTTTTTTTTGTTCTGGGGACACTTCGCTACTTTGCAGTCAAATTATACCACAGAAAGAAACGTTGTACGAGTACAAACACGGATAGGGCAGATATTACAGACATACATTCTCGAACTGGGAAAAAATTGGGCATTACACGCGTTATATTTTATACGGAAACTATAGGAACTAACTAACGTTATAAATAGAAGGTCAGGCCGCAACCAACACTCACATAACAGGTTTATATCAAATTAATTTGCGATTGGTACATCTATATCTCAGATTATAATGGAGGTATCTGATGATGGCTTGGAAGCCCTTTGGTTTTCTAGCAGTTGAATAGTCAACCTTCCCTGAGGGCTGAAAGTGACAGAATGAGTTAGGATTTCAAATTATGACTTCATGAACTTTATCCCAGTACGGGGGGGGGGGGGGGGGAGAAAAAAAAATGTGCGCTCCCGAAACTGTAAACTTAAAATTACTAGATTTATTTACACATGTTATTTGGACACAAAACAGTCATTTCAGAGGAAGTATATAATCACAGTTCCACCGCCAACTCAATGTTTCAAAATTTTCCGCGTCATTGGGCATAACGTTTTAATGTTCATCGATAAAAATCACTACCATGTAAGGGCAATAAATATTGTCACAATATACAACCGCAACCAGGCACTTCGTTATGTGGATGTCAAAACCACGTGTAAGTTTCTTCATGTCTCTCTACCTTGTTGCAAAATACAGTCCCCAGACTATCCAAATGATTCAAAACACCTACACAAAATATTGTCGAGGTACTTCTATTTCGATATCGATTTGATATTCCGCAGTATTTATGCTATGGAACTTCTTCGGGTTTGACTGAACATGAAGCATGTCCAGACCCATAAAACGCATAGGCTTACGTGAACAACGAAATGTGGTGAGACACGTTTAGCCCACGTTACTCTGAAATCAAGAAAGACTCTCATTCAAACGACTGACGCCTTGAACAGTCTCAGTTCATTACTCAGAAATGGAGTTTGTTTTGACTGTTTCGCTTGCTGTCTGTACCTACTATCATATCTTTCCCTTCTCTTTCTGAACCATTAGCCTACTTGCCGTTAATAAGCAGTCAGTCCCAATTTAATGAATGGCTAAATTAAAGAATCTTCCAGGTATTCTTCAGAAGGTATTGTAAAATGAAAGTTCCTCATTAACGTAGCTACATATAGCGCCCACCCAAAATTTCCGGGAAGCACACGTGCACATTTTTTCACTTTTAAGTGCTACAAAACTATTCCACATAAATACATTTCTAGATACGTTGTGAGGTTTTCATACCTGCATATTCGGGGTTTACGGTCTTCTGGGATGTAGCGCTGCCTTGTTGGGTAAGCGGTTCCCGACGTTTCGAAAGAAAGTATCGCTTTAATCTTCAAGGCTTTAGGAGTACATAAATAATGGACTACTGCAACCTTAAAGATGCAGGCAATAATTTCTTTCAAAACGTAGGGCACCACTCATCCAGCGACGCAGCTTTATATGCCAGAAGACAGAAATTTCTAAATTTTAGGTGCTCATTTTGCTGCATATTTTGACACATTTTGACGAAACTCACACACGACATTATACGAGTCTCGACATTATTAAGTTTCTTGCTATTCAATTCCAGTTAAGGACCACATCACTAAAGACCTCAATACATTCAGGATGTGTCTCGCTAAATACTGATCGGCGGAGAAAATGGCTTGAAGAAAAATTACAGATATTCATGAAGCACACGTGGAAAGACGCACGCTCCGTTCTTGCTAACCGATGTCCATGACTGCTTTTGTATCTTTGGGGTTTGAAGCAAAAGACGGATAAAAGCATACCTGAGTTTTGTTTTATTGAATCTTTGTCCCTCCAATCCGAGTTACTCATAGGGAGAAAGATTAAAGGACATTTTACGTCTCTCTCCCTCTCGCATTGATATCATTGGTTATGCCGACCGAACCTTGTAAACATCCTGCGGTGGAAAAGAAAGACACACAGAAATACTTAAAACTAACTCCTCCGAAATAAAATTCCTTTATCTGCCAGCGAGGAGTAAAGAGAACACAAAAGCTAAACGCACGCTGCCTAAGCAGCAACCCCTGGGCACCTAGCGGAGAGGGCATGGGGGACAAAACTTAGGATACAATGAAGTAAAAAAAGTCACATCCGCAGGGTTGTCAATTCGACCATAATCTACGCCCTGAGCCATGGCGGCTGCGGGATCAAATACTGTGTTGCGTGGCACGACGGCGTTGTTGTGATGACCAGCCTGGGCCGGACTGACGTCATGATAAGCGTGTCAGTGCTGTGTCGTACCTGATTTGCTGCGAGTACCCGGCCCATCCTCCTGCGGAATCCCCCAAAGTATTTTGGTTTTTAAACTTACCATTTCCGCGTCGCTCCTTTTCCATTGTCCCTGGTTCGCAGTCTGCTGCTGTTTCCACTGGAGCGTTACAGTCCGTGACAAAATGGCACAACACTGTATTACAGACCTTCAGACAGTAGTTAAGAGTAGACACGCACAATTCACAACACTTCATTCGTTTTGTTCGTTACGCACAAGTTCACAGTACGCAATCCACTTTGAAGTCACTCCCGTCAACACAGGAGACATTTTAAAACCACATGACACGACAAAACGAAAACCTGTCTGTCAACCTGCCACTTTGATTATTTACCAAAAAATACCATAATTATTAGAAAGCACATTTATCTCACTCAGATGGCGATATAAATGCTTTTAGCCGGCTCTCCTAATTTTTCAAAATGTGGTGACATGATAAAATTTTACCCTCATATTAGGATAAATTCATAGTAACTTGAAAGTAATTTAGACCCAAGAAACATCCAAATGCTATTTAATTAGTGCACCAGTTAAATATGGAAACGAGTTTCCTAGTAACGTGAGGGTTTCAACTTTAAATTTGTACGTAATAACAAAATAATGGTTACACTGTTGTATTCAAGTAAATCAGTCTTGACTAATTTATTTATAATAAACAAACAATAATATGTAACCATCCGCAAACATATATCCATATAAAGCTGTAACCAAGCTGGGTAATTTAATAAATTTTGGGGTTTATTAATTTAATAAGCCTACTCACCTGAATTATTTTCTGACAACACAAATAAATCAATTTATTATTATTATCATCCTCATCATCATCATCTAAGTACAGTCCTTCCTTCTTAACTTGCTTTCATTAGACTACGTTCTGACTGACCCCGACTGCCACGGTGCTAACCGCTCTTCATGAAGTAGCTACGTGTGTTATGTACAGTATTTATCTTGTTAAACCACCCATTTAACTTCGTCTAATTATATTTCCAGATCTACAACAAATGCCTTATTAGCACAGTTTAATATTTTTTGTATGCTACTTCTTCATGTTCAGCCATCTCTTAGAAATTCCTTTCTCATTCTTCCGGAAGGCTCAACATTTCCTTGGTTCCCTGTTTGCCTGAACATGGTGGGCATCTTCCTTTATATATTTTCTTTCTAAAACTTCTCAGATTCCACATTCCTGCTAACAACCACACTATTCCGCTTCTTTCCTCCCTAGTAGAACGTTCTATATGCCATCCTATATCCCAGGTAAATGTCTCGGTACAATGCTAGTTAACCGTTCCCGACCCTTATACCACCGTGCTCAGACTTTCCATATCATTACATCTCGCTTTTGCAGTTCTCTTATTCCTGTAAATCACATTTCTGTTGATTCTGCCACACAACAGCCAGTTCAATGCTTTCCAGCTCCTATTTCAACTCCCTAGTTGAAATTCTTTCACACATATTACCTCTTGTTCCATTCGTAACACTGACTTACTGGCTGTTCATCATTCACACATAGGCCTATAAGCCTTACCCAGTACTTTACTGCCAGGTCCACAAACTTCCCTTTCCTGCTGTCTCTACCAAGTTTCATTTCCGCAATTCTATTTGCTGCACAATTTGGCAGTCCACTTTAATTTCTTAAGAATTCACCATATCCCTTTCCTGTTACTCTCCCTGCCCCGTACAGTTCCTACAATTTTTCTCCACACCGAATCATGTTTACACATCATTTCATACATTTCAACATATGTACCTTTATATTAGGGGTTACTGACCCACAATCTCTAGCTACCAAATGCGTGTTATCCTCTTGCTTTGGATAATGTCTTGTGTTTGCTCCACGCCCTGTGTTTTCCAAAAATACTCCTAATTAATTAAGTTTGCCTACCACTTCCATACTCTGTCCCTTGATTCTCCATTTCTCCTGCACCTTTGATTTTCCTCCTGTCTTAAAAACTGTTATTTTAGACTTCTTCAAGTTACACCTCAGATTCCAACTCTTACAGGAACAGCCTGACCATTCGATTTCCTCCAGCAGTCCATAGCTTGTAGAGTACTTCATAGCAAGATCATCGGCGTGTGACACTCCTAGGGTATAAGGTTTAGCCCTCTTATTACCCGGGCATGCGTCGGGACGGGATTGCTGCTGTCAGTGTTACTGTTGGCTATAGTCCACAATCTGACACGTAGACTATTGTACTGTACAGAGAATGACGCAGAAAAAATAAGAATGACAGTGCGGTTAGATTTGTATGTACTCTTTTTTACTCAGTGCATGTTTCTATGTGTCTTAGACATCATAAAATCTTGTATTATATAACACCGCTCTATCAGCTAAAATATTTTGTGTTTTTATGGATTTAATCGAATATTTTTACTGTCAATAAGTAAAGTAGGCCACGACAGTGGTGATAGGAAAATACAGGGCATGAAAATCTATGAAAAGTTTGTTTTGAGACACTGAAGCCTTATTCGGAGAATAATAGTCTATTAAAATCGATGGTAGTAAAGAAATTAACTGCTTTATGATAGGGTTCCCCTAGGTGATGGCGATCAAATTCAGTGTTTTGTAATGGTGCTGAACAACTTGCAGAATATCTAACGGGACACAGGAAAGATCCCCTATAAACGTTTTTCCTTATTATCATGTGCCATCAGGTCATGTAATGTCAAATGAGACGTGAATGCCATGGCGGTGGAACAGTGCAATACTGGTGACGCGGCCTAGAGGTTCCGAACAACGAACATGTTAATGTCTTAGAAGGCTTCGTAAGGAGGATTTTCGAGTAACCTCGCTGCGACTTTATGTGCTGATAAGGCTTATTGTTGATGATATTTAATACTGGTATACCTTCCTGGAAGAGGAATATGCCAAATACCGAGAAAACAGAAAACGCTGTACCGTATACGGTTGTTTTGTCCTCGTCCATCACACTTAATAAAATGAAAGCCTATCATCAAAATTATTCCCACTTTCACCATAAAACGTCATTCTAAAATTTAAGTATGGAACCAACTTTAATTACTTTTGGTTAGTCACACCTAACGATTCACGTATTAAAAATGAAGTATTGTTTATTTCAATATGTACTTTAAAATGTGGAGAAACTAAAAGTAGATATTTTAGATTATCCACGAGCCAACACCGAGTCACATGCCACAAACTGAGAAACACGTATATGATGGAACCCTGCTTCTTCCAAATCACGAATGTGTATCGATACATGAAATCCAAAGTATTTATATATGCGGTGCACATAAAGCATTTATTATGGGGGAATTGAATTGGCTTTTTCGAAGTCTGAATCACCAGAGGATATCAATGGACACATGAACGTACAAGTGGTGTTACGTAAGTATTTGCCAGCCATGCATAAAGAGCCCATAAGCAGAAGAAGAAAGAAATGTCATTCTTTAGCGTATTAGAGGGTTAGTAAAGTAGACAGAGGGGCAGTTTGTACGTTCATGTGTGAAAATCGACTCAAAATATTTTATGCGACCAATTCTGACGTCGTAAATTATGTGACGTCATATCGAGTGACGTAACAGCAGACTGAAGGTACACAACGTTATTAACAAAATAAAGTGGTTTTAATAAATTCTGAGAATTTAAATTTATGGCCATTGTGTTCCGTCTTCTGTATAAATTACAGAATTAGGCCTAATTGAAAAAAACACTTTAAACTTTATTAGAACCACAGTTAAGGCAACCTTTTTATCTGAAAGATTTTTTCTCTAGAATCTTAAATTTCTGAGATTTCTTTACCGTTCATGCCGTACTGTAAACTGGTAAGAAATGTAACATGCACGGGACAACAACCTATACATGTGAAATTTATTTCGAAAATTGCGTGATAATAAAACTTTAATTTATGTAGGCTTTATATTCATGCATCATGTCCAGCTGTCTGTCGGTGGTTGAACTTCGCAGCCAGCTCCGAGAAAGCTTTGTACTGACTAATTTTCTGGAAAGAACTGCTGTGAGTCTTTTGGAGCAGCGAGGCTGCTTACGTAATAACTAACTGACTGACTCCATGGAGCAGAGACCTTCTTGAAAAGCTTAGAGGTCCTCAGCTAGTCAAGAAATTCCCCGCATTTTGTGGAACCCGAAGGTTCATTACCGCATTTACAAGAGCCCGCCACCGGTCCCTATCCTGAGCCAGCTCAATCCAGTTCATGCCCCCCCATACCACTTCTCGAAGATCCATTCTGATATTTTCTCCCTTATACGCCTGAGTCTCCCAAGTGGTCTCCTTCCCTCAGGTCTCCCTACCAAAATCCTGTATGCACCTCTCCCCGCCCCCATACGTGCCACATGCTCCACCCATCTCATTCTTCTCAATTTGATCACCCGGAATATATTTGGTGGTGAGTACAGATCATGAAGTTCCTCTTTATGTAGTCTTCTCCACTCCCCTGTCACCTCGTCTCTCTAAGGCCAAAATATCCTCCTCAGCACCCTATTCTCGAACACTCTCAGCCTTCGTTCCTCCCTCAGTGTCAGAGACCAAGTTTCACACCCATACAAAACAACAGGTAAAATTATATTTCTGTACCCTAATCTTTGTATTTTTGGATAGTAACCTGGAAGACAAAAGATTCTGCACTGAATGATAGCAAGCATTTCCCGGCCACAATGTGCTCTTAATTTCTTCATGAATGCAATTTCGATTTGTTAGGTTTGCTCCCAAATATTGGAACTCTTCCACCCTTTCAAAGGATTTATTATCTGTCTTTATTTTGTGATTTGATTTTTTCGTGCATTCTGATCTCGAAACATGACCATGTACTGAGTTTCCTCAGAATTTACTTCTAGACCAATCTCCTTACTAGCGACTACTAAGGCTTCTGTGTTTTTCTTTATACTATGTATGCTTCCGCCCAAGATAGCTGCTCACGTAGTGAAGATCGTATATAATTCAATTTATTTGTAGTATACCTGTTCGCATCAATTATTTACGGATGCCACGCCAAAAACATTAAGTTATTTGGTGTTAAGTCGTGTTGTCCTGTTTTGTTTACTGGAAGAAACCAAAGATCATTTTGTAGCAATTGAAGATTTACACACATTCTGCGTATGTTTAATGTAATTGTTTGAAGAAATGTGGTTCAAAAGGACTCAAGTTTGCCTCTGCCATGTCACACAGTAGTGAAACTGAGCACAATGGGAAAGAGAATTAGAATTTTGTCATGAGACACATAGCAAGTTACACTAGTCTGGAAATAAAAATAATTAGAAATAACACAAGAAACGTTAAAGAACATTTTAAAATAGGAGTACAGCGAGCAATTTTTTAAAAATGTTAGCCCACAGGAAGGAGACATTTGTACAGGCGTTAAAGAGAACTGAAAGTTTGTGTCTTTAATTTCTCATAACAAAGCACGTACTGAGCAGGATTCTGTAATGAGAGGAGTTATGCACAAGAATATAACAGGATGAAGTAAGGACACTGTCGTGGCCACCTTGAGCTACTATGGCTGATGACTGAACAAAACTACGAAAATGCTGGGTCCCCATGCTTGAAAGTCTAGAAGAGCTTTGAAAGCAATCTGGCGTGTAGTAGCCTACTCGTTTTAAATCAGAACGGTAACAACACTCGACATTCAGCAGCCTGAAACGTGTTCACTTAGTGGCAACTGTGACACCCACAGTTTTAAAAGTGAAGCTTGAGTATCAGTTATGCAAGTTATAAATTATTAAGGATGTACATTTCCGCTATACTCACTATAACGCAAGATGAGTGGCTACATTTATGTTAATCCTGCAAACCTCTCGAAACATCAGTTACATATAATCAACTGCAACGAATGGGGCACAAAATATTGTACTCGACGATGTATTGGTCACATAATAGTTGCATGTACTGTAGAATAATACATTCTTTTTGTGATTATTTGCTTGGACTTAATTATCCTCCTACGAATTTAAGTATCAGAATCAATTCCAACAAAAAAATCCTCAGCTTAATTTCTAAATCACTGTTAGGTTTGTAAATTAGCTACAAATTATTACCATTGACTACTGTTAATTTTGAGTAGACCTTTATGGTTAAAATAATAGCAAATGATTTTTTAAAACAGCACCATCAGAACAAATGAGATTTGAAATTATTTATACTACATGCATAATTACAGAGCGTCTCTCATCCAGGATATATAGTGTTGAAAATAAATTATGGCATAAGAATGGTTAGTTTTAGAGGATGTGGAGGGAAGTTGGCCTGTCCGGCAAGGGCCAATAAAATGAAGTAAAATCACCACCATATGAGCAAAGGCGGAAGGTACCTGCCTTGGATTCTTTTGAAGTATCTTCCGAATACACGTGGAAATCGTGAGTTGAGTATTTGAATTGTGTGTTGGATTTACACAAGCTTACACGGACCTGAAATCTGCACTGCATTAGCTCTTCTAATTCTCTTCGTAATAATGACAATATATTTACACTTCACTGTCACTTATAGAACAGGAAATCAATAATACGTAATTACTTAAACGCTTCCACATACTCATTTCAAACTACCTCCCTACAAACCAATCACATCTGCATCTCTTATTCTTAAAATTAAGTTACTGATACTGCAAGATGGCTGAAATACAGCCTATGGTGTTCAGCTTTTCAAACATGGCTAGAAGTTTAGAAGGAAGGCATTTGACGTGCTATGTATCACACACATATGAATTACGCACTTCCTGTTCAGCAAAAACTTACCTCTAGAATTAAGATGTTAATACTCTCGAAATAAATAAATGTGAATTTTAAGAAACGCCGCAATTATTAACGTACACTATTATAATTAAAATAATTCAACATTTATTTTGGCGCCATGCAACGACATCTGACGTATACAGCTCCTAAATATCACTTGCACAAAGATGGCTGAAATACTACGTATGGCCTTCGAACTTTCAAACATGGCTACAGCTGTTCACAGAATGTCTTCTTACGGTATAAAGTAAATATAAATTATGCACTTTCTGATCAGCAACAAACTTACCTCTAGAATTAGGCGAAAATATTACAGATATAAATGAATGTAAAATTTGTGAAACGTCATAGTTATTAACATATAACAATGTAATTAAGATAATTTAACATTTATTTTGGCGCCATGATTCTTCTAGAATAAACACGGCTAGGAGTGCTTGCAGTGGCAGCTTCATCTCACGTGTACAGCTTATAAATATTAGTTACACAATTTCAGGTTCAAAATAAAGGTGGTGGAATTGTAAAATATGTCAAACAAATGGTTATGAACTTCCGAATAAGCCAATGGTTTATAAAACCGCAAGTAAGTAACTTTTTTAGTCAATATAAAAACGCGGCAACATGCCCAAGAACTTTATAAATCATTTTTCTTGCTAACTAACGTATGTTATGGACATTAATTATAACATTCCAGCGTTGTGATATTCAGTTTAAACAAATATTACAAACGGAAAACGTAGTAAATCGTAAGGTGAAAAGTGCTGCGCACTTTCTTGCCGTTGCACTAAACGGAAATATATGCAAGCCAACTAATATAATTTGGTCTCTCAGCTTTTTTAGACCACAGTTATTTTAATCGCATTAACATGAAACCAGAAATTGCCAATTGAATACACTTAAAGCTGTTCAACCACACAAAACACTTTAACGACACTGTAAACTGTTGGACACGCAGAGGCACTTGCACCTTGATCGGATTACAACGACTGACTGGCCGCTCAGTTGTTTTAGTAAGGAATGATTTCCAGTTTGTCCGAAAGATGTCAGTCTTATCATTATACAATGCACCTGCATTTCAGAGTCGGCTAGTAAGAAAAGCTCTACAAATTAGTTTCAAACGTCGGGATATTTATAGAGACTTATTCATGTTGTAATTTAATCAAAGACTCAGTATTGTGTAGCATCACATAGTAGTATGATTAATAAACCATGTAGAAGGAGGCGGATCATTGGGTGCAGAATCTTTTGTCTTCCAGGTTGCTATCCAAAAATACAAAGATTAGGGTATACCTATACAGAACTATAATTTTACCTGTTGTTTTGTATGGGTGTGAAACTTGGTCTCTGACACTGAGGGAGGAACAAAGGCTGAGGGTGTTCGAGAATAGGGTGCTGAGGAGCATATTTGGGCCTAAGAGAGACGAGGTAACAAGGGGTTGGAGAAGACTACATAACGAAGAACCTAATGATCTGTACTCACCACCAAATATATTCCAGGTGATCAAATCGAGAAGAACGAGATGGGCGGAGCATGTGGCACGTATGGGGGCGGGGAGAGGTGCATACAGGATTTTGGTAGGGAGCCCTGACGGAAGGAGACTACTTGGGAGACCCAGGCGTAGACGGGAGAATAATATCAGCATGGATCTTCGAGAAGTGGTATGGGGAGGCATGGACTAGACTGAGTTGGCTAAGGATCGGGACCGGTGGCGGGCACTTGTAAATGCGGTAATGAACCTTCAGGTTCCACAAAATGCGAGAAATTTCTTGACTAGCTGAGGACCTGCTAGCTTCTCAAGAAGGACCCTGCTCCATGAGTTAGTCAGTCAGTCAGTCAGTCAGTCAGTTAGTTAGTTAGTTAGTTAGTTAGTTAGTTAGCTAGCTAGCTAGCTAGCTAGTGGAAGGAAGCGGTAAAATTTTGTCCCTGTTCGGGTCACGAAGGCACAGTGGGTGAATTGTGGTATAGATCCATTCAAGCTTAACTCCATAACCAGAAGGAAGTGAGCGGCCAGGTGCCATATCTGGCCGCTGTAGTATCGTGGAAAAGAACCCAGGCTACTTATTGAATAGGAGACTAGGTGGCCTCCAGATCCGATATGGACATTTTGGAGAGGGAAAATATCTTTTTCCTGCCGTGAATAGAACCCAAGACCATCCACTCCGTCGCGTAGTCGCTATACTGACTGAACTGTCCCGGTTGCCAATCATATAATTCGGCGTTTCCCAAAGTTTTATTGCTTCGGAGTTATCTTGTTTTTTTTTTTATCCTGAAAGGTCCCCAGACCCGTAAGATGCATATAAGGCCTGTTACAAATTAAATGTTATGAAATGCACTGCTGTTAGTCTGAAGCCAAGAAAACGATAGCCGAAGAATATGAAGAACCGCACAATCGAAATTAACCTGTTGGTTTGAAGCAAGTTTCTTTGTGACTTGCTCAGTTTGCGCACACAAATTAGTGTACCTTCTTTTGTACTTCTTCTTCTTCTGTTTTTTTTTGCCATATTACCCTGCAGAGAGTTTCGTAAATCAGTGTAATAACGACCGCGTTAAATCATTACATCTACAGTTGAAGCAACTTGCCACGTTTCTTAAAATTATATTAGTTATACAAGAATTCAGTAAGATTAAATTTTTACATTATAAATTAACAGAGCATAGAAGTATAATAATTAATAGGCGGAGGTCCGCTAGGTCTTTTTAAACATTAAGAATGCGCCCTTTTATCCGAAAGCCTGGGAAAACAATCCTACAAGCAAACAAACACAGTCAAATGCCGTCCTCACAACTTTTTAATTTAAGAAATATGTTAAAAATTAATTAAAATAGGCTACACGTTTCAACCACCTAGGTGGTCATCATCAGGCCTCATTACAAAAGTAAAATTACCAGCTAGGTGGTTGAAACATGTAGCCTATTTGAATTAATTTTTAACATATTTTTTCAATTAAAAAGTTGTGAGGGCGGCGTTTGACTGTGTTTGTTTTGCAATATACTCACATCGGTAAGCATTCTGTAAAGAATCCTACAAGCCTTCATTACCCTGTTCCTAAATATCGCAATGCTCAACAATAAATCAGTGTTACACTACCTCACACGATAATGTACTATTTTATTAGCTTTATATTTTTAGAAATGAAAAGTAAACATGTTTGGTATCTCTATCATTTAGGCTGATGTCTTGCTGTGGGTCCCCTAGCAAACTAGCCACCTCTGCACATTCAGAAACACGTGCACTCAAAGACCGGACAGCTGCCACATCAGCCAATCACAACTCAAGGAGCAGCCTTAAGACAACCTCACCCCCATCGCAGACCTATGCAACAACAAAGACGCTTGCAGTTATAAATAGCCACTGCTACTTTATAACTTCTATGCACACAAGCAGGTTAAAGAAAGAAATCCGTAACCTGAACCGAAGGAGTTTATGCTAATGTTTATTAGCAAGTAAATCCCTGGCTCTTAATATTCTCTAAATCCATGGAGCAGAGTCCTTCCTGAGGAGCTGATAATTTCTGTGCTAGTCAACAAATTTCCCATATTTATGGAACCCATGTTTTATTACCGCGCTCAAAATAACCTACCACTTGCTACAAATCTGATAAATTCTGGACACGTCCCATTCTATTTCTTTAACATCTATTTTAACCTTTTAAAGACGAAGCGTGTCTGTTTTATATAAGGACTCAGTGCGTACCGCGCTGTAAACACTCTCCACTTCGGTTAGAAAAACCAATCTCTTAATGTGTTATAAGGCAAAAGTTGCTGTTTGTTCTGAGATCCGTACAAAACACATAAACGCAATGTCAGCACCACGTAGAATTTTTTAATGTTAATCCTGGTGGTATGTAAAGTTACCGCTAGGCTTTAAAAGGTTAATATTACGCTCCACCAATGCCTAAGTTTTCCAAGTGCTGTCTTTCCTTCTGGATTACTCACCACAACCCTGTATAATCTCTCTTCTTCCTCCATATGTGCAACATGCTCCGCCCAGCTTATCTCCCTTGATTTTATCACCCAAATTATATATACTTGGTGCGGATTAAAAATCGTGAAAGTCTCTATTATAAATGTTTTAGCCTCTTGCTACTTCCTTCCTCTTAGGCCCGATTATCTGCCTCAGCACCCGCAAACTATTTACTTCTGTTATGTGAGAGCTCGAGTTTTACACCAGTATAAAACAGGATGTAAATCTGTACAAGTGCTGTATATTTTAGGCTTTGTTTTCTTACATTCTCTACTTATTGCAGTGACTGCATGCCACATAGAAAGAACGTCAAATGCAGGGGAAAAACTGTCGTGGTTTCGAATGTGAAGGGTAAAAGCATTCAACAGTCATCACTAACAACTCCAGACTTTCTATAACTCTCCCCGGACTTCACGTTATGGTTCTAGACTTGACTCCAGAACTTACATAAATAAAAGTTCTTAGGCAGATCCCAGTGGCCGCGCGATCTAAGGCGTAGGTCTGCGGCCGAGCGCTTGCTGGTATCATGGGTTCGAATCCCGCCAGAAGCATGGATGTTTGTCTTGTAGAGTGTTTGTGTTGTCAGATAGAGGTCTCTTCGACGGGCCGATCCCTTGTCCAGAGGAATCCTACCGACTGTGGTGTATGCTTGAGTGTGATCAAATGAAATCACAAAAACCCTCGACACCTGCTGTGAACAAGTAGGTAGAAGAGGGAAGGACTAAGAAAGAAAGAAGACAAGTTCTTAGACTAATTGTCTTTAATTATAATATTTCGTTTCATTTCGTTCCTTTCGTAGTCCTTACATCTTCTACCTACTCACAGTAGCTGCTGAGGTTTTTGTTTTTCACTTGATCACACTCAGACACACACCACAGTCGGTAGGTCTTCTCTGGAGGAGGGATCGGCCCGTCGCAGAGACCTCTACCTGACAACGCACAAACACTCACAAGAGACAAACATCTATGCCCCCGGTGGGATTCGAACCCACGATCCCAGCAAGCGGTCGGCCGCAGACCTACGCCTTAGACCGCGCGGCCACTGGGATCGGCTTTAATTACAATATGTAACGTTCGGGATTTCCCAGAACAATGGGATTCGTAGCTAGGTTAGGTACGTGTGCGGAAAAAAACAGTTCGCTTGAGGTGAGTACAGAACTGTTTAACGCTATTTAGCAGTTTTTAAATCTTACGTTTTCAAACCTCTTCGCTGGCTACCACTGAATGAAATTTAACAATTTAAGTGTACCATAATTTTTTGTGTATTTAAATAAAAAGCTCTAATTTGAAGAACTAGCGGAGAAGGGAAGGGTTACATAGTGTTGCGAGAAATGCTGCGTGTTATCAAATAAACGTGGCCCATGTGTTACTTATTTTGTAAGATTTTTAGCCTTTTTATATTTCGATTTTTTCATCAAAGAAGCGTACGAGCAAAAAGTGGTCGGCGTACCAGCAGCGATACGCCCAGCACAGCTTGAGAAACAATGTTCTTACTATACTGTGCAACGTAAACAGTTGATTTAGCGTGCTGGATTGTTGACTGTTACTAAGAAACGTGACCCTTTGTCACCAGCTTTACAAAGGTCGCCTATTATGACCAGGTTAACCCAGTTCAGAAGCTCACACCATATTCCTCTCCGCAAGAAAAAAGGTAGGCAATTGACATATCAAGTAGCATAAAAGATGTTCCGATCTTTACTTCCTTGATAAGTCTCAGATGTCTTTACCTTTCCACTCTGGTCACACGTCTTGTAATTGCTTAAATTTGTGTGTATATATCTATAGCCTGTTATAGAATGTTATTACTGTTGCTAGCGTACGATATGATCTTTGTTTGAATAATTTACTGCATGACGTCTGCACTGATTTACTTTTCTTAAATTTGTCGATCATTCATTACATCAAACTTCAGGCCCTCGAATATTTTGTAATTTCTAACCTACAAATAATATTTTATACAAAATTTGTAAACATATTCATAATCTGTCTACATACCAACTTTCGTGTTCCTAGATAAACGCAGTACTATTAATTATTTTGGTTATTTAAGAACTTGGTGCCAAAACAGGAAGTTTACGTCATTATTAGGTGACACCACTGCGAGTTACCATCTGCTGTATACAGTATAGTGTCATATTATTGTGAGATTGTAATTAAGCATGCAGCAGTAAGTATTAAATACTAAAGGGAACTGGGATAGACTGGCGCGAAAGAAGATTGATCAACAAATTGTACATGGATCAGAGTGTTAAAGTACGACTGGACCAAGCGGAAACAAGAAGTGCGAAGATTGGAAGAGGGTTTAGTCAAGGTTGCTCTTTGTCACTTCACTTCACTTAGTCAGAGCCTCTCTTACCTTGCGGTGTAGAGGTTGCTGTTTGTCACCGATTCTATTCAATGTGTACAACGAGTACCTTACCAAGGAAGCCCTTGAAGGGTTTGGAGACTTCAAAATAAGAGGACGAGTAATTCGCACTGTGAAATATGCAGCTGACCTGGTACTATTGCCTAAGGAAGAAACGGTGCTACAGGGCATTATTGATAGACTTAACTGAAATTTGAAGACGCTATGGAATGGAAAGGAATGTGGAAAAAACTAAGGTAAGGTGAATATCAAGGCAGCCGTCCCCAGTAGAAATTAGGATAGATCAAAGCAACTGGAGAAAGTGGAATATTTCCATTATGTGGGTAGAATGTTAACAAATGATGCAAGATTTAGCCTTCACGTGAAATTAAACCCAGGATTGCCATTGCAAAAGCAGCATTCAACAAGAAGAAGGTCTTTTCATCAGCAAATTGGACTTAAATTTAAGGAAGAAGCTAGTAAAGTGCTACATTTGGAGCATAGCTTTGTATGGTGCTGAAACGTGGGCACTTCGGAAAGTAGATCGGAAATACCCGGGAAGTTTTAAATGTGATGCTGGAGAAGAATGGAGAAGATTAGTTGGACCGATCGTGTGAGAAATTAAGAAGTATTACAAAGAATCAAGGAGGAGAGGAATATCCTACAAACAATAAAAAGAAGGACGGCTAACTAGATTGGTCACATCTTGCGCAGGAACTGCCTTCTGAAACACGTGATTGAAGGAAAGTTAGAGGAGCGGATAGAAATGACTGGAAGATGAGGAAGAAGGTGTAAGCAGCTACTGGATGGCCTTAGGGAAAGAGAGGGTACTGGGAATTGAAAGAGGAAGAACTAGACCGCATCCTGTGGAGAAGTCGCTTTGGAAGAAGCTACGGACCTTTCGTAAGACGGACTACAGCATGAACTATTGCTTACCGTAATTTTTTCTTAATTAATCATAAGGCAGAATGTATTTCTACCTCAAATTTTCATCCGGTTGAAAGCGGTAAGCATTAAATATTATAATCCAGAGTCTGCATTTTTGTCTTAATTACTTACCAGGCAAATCGAATATTCTGTGCGCCATAGTATGTTCTATCATCAATGGCCTGTCTGGATCTGCCGTATTTTTCGTTATTTTATCGTAAATGGCACAACTTTCAGAAAAAACATATCTAATACTATCCTTTGTTTTAACTCTCTCTACCATCTTTAGCTCGTTGATCTCCAGCCCGCGGCCCGCGAAGTTTTATTACGCGGCCCGCGGCCACATCTGTAAATTATGTACATACTATAAAAATTACATAATAATTTAGCCGGTTAGGTGTACCAATTATTAACTTAATATTCATCATCCCAGTTGGCTTTCAGATACAGGATTCTTTCTCAAGGAATCGATCAGTCACCGCCAACCTCTCTTGTTTGGATTTTTATTTTAGAGCTACCAGGTTTCGGTTTTCATGAAGCCATCTCCAGGCTCTACGTGTTACAAGAACAGAATTGTCTCTACTCTTATTAAGTAGAGACAATTCTGGTAGCTCTAAAATACAAATCCAAACAAGAGAGGTTGGCTGTGACTGATCGCTTCCTTGAGAAAGAATCCTGTACCAATTATTGTTATCTTTCGACGTGCTGCCCGCGAACCAGCCCACAATAACGGGTGCAGCCCTTTGTCATAAAAAGCTGCACGCCCATGCTTTGTCTGAAACGTTTCTCCATCTAGGAAGAATTCAGTGAGATGTTATCATAAGTGTACGTTAGAGCTTCGTGTGAAGCGCCAGATATCTTTATCCGATCTCAACAAAAACTGAACTTTCGAGACTGATTTTAAATGAAAGTCCGCGATGTCAAATTTCACAAAAATCGGTCCAGTGGGAGCAGACTTGTTCCACATGGACGGGCGGAGGGACAGAGGGACGGGCAGACATGAGGAAACTACGAGTCGCCTTTCCGGAACTTTGCGAACGCACCGGAAAAGACGCCTTCGCTCTGTATGTGTCGATCAATTGTGTTTGTGGAAGCCCCACAGGTTTCATTCTTCCAGACTCTGGCATCTGAAATACCCGTGGTTTGTCGCTCCTGTTTCTGCCCGGACTACATGTTATGTCACCCTTTTACTAACGTATCGATGTTCCGCGCAACGATACAAGCTTACCGCGGTGGTATGTACCCCTAGTTAGAAGCTAATGGCGCGTGCGCCAAAGGGGCGATCAATTACATTGCCTGAAAGTACAGTTTGGCAGGGACACATTTAGACCTACTCTCTGGAGACGCCATCTATTCCGTCTCTTTTCCTGACGTCGTACTTCATCGTGCTGTACAGCCGCACATGTGTTCGAAGTGTTTATTGGCTGCAAGTCATGGCATTTCATGAATGCTGTAGGCAGGTGATGATAACGATGGGAAAGGAAGCGAATTATCCCCCCTTTCGCTCAGTAAGCAAAGTCAATTATGCAGTAACTCACAGAAAGGCTAATTAACTTAGAGCTCTACGTTTATATGTAGATAAATTCTGGAGAGAAGTTGCGTTGCCAGCTTTCCTTCAAATACTTCAATCAATACTGTAAGCATATCAAAAAATCCAAACTGATACTGCTGTATAATTGATTTACTTCTGCGCACGATGTCCACTGGTAGCAGAACTTTAGCTTACGACATAAATATGTCACATATAGGCCCCCAGTTTAGAATTTTTGCACAGCTACAGTATTTGTAATTGTTAATATGTAAAAATGTTTGATACATAATTTCTATGTAGCCTACACTCATCGTACATAATTTCGCATACACACGCAGTCTCGCTGTTAATTAGTTACTGCCCTTAAATTTTAAATTAAATAGGCATATTTAAGGCTGTCGAATTGACTCTTTAGGGCGTGCTTTCAGCCAATCTACGACTCTAACAGCAAGTTAAAAACCACGATTAGAGTGAGAAAAGTTACATGAAGATCTCGTAACTAATTTCATGGAGAAGATTGCACCTTTAAGGGCTTCTGGACAATGGTTTACCCGATTCAGGAATTCTTCACCTTTCATGGAACGGGCAGGCTAATCATTGCCTTAATGCGAGGCCGTCAATGGACCCTATTCCGAGCCAGCTGAATCTACTCAGTACCCTGAGATATTACTTTATCAAGTGTCATTTTAACGCTACGCTCCCTCCTACCCCAGTCCTCCCTTCATGCTTTCTGACTTAAACTTTATACCCCACATATGTTTACATATCCAGGACATTTCATTTTGGTCTCTTTTGGTCTATTCTCTTCTCCACACCTTCCAGACTGATTCTGGGAGCCAACGTTTGCCGAAACTTAGGTTTTAACTCTCTAATGCCTAGTGATTATACAGTCAATAACAGGCCTCTTAGACTCAAAACATTTTGCGAGCAAAATCCGAAATCCAATGTTACTTCTTGGTGCGCAATATATATGATGTCACATTTCCTCATATTTTTTCATTTTTAAGATTTTCAATGTCGAAAAACTCACGGAGGTAAAAATACTCATTTCATTTAATTTTGCACGATATCTTGCGTGTACTATCCAAGAAAAAATAAGAACAGGAAAAATTTATAAGTCTGAAAGCGTGAGCGGGCAACGTTATATAAATCTTTGCAGGCCCCATAGTTACCAGGTCTGGTCTATAGGCATGTATATGGCCAGGCACAACACAAAAAGCCCTGCACTTTGTCCGCACAGTGTAGTTGTATATTAAATATAATTCTTACAAGAAGCATTGGTTGTTATGCCTTCTTTACGAAGTCAAAAGAACGTCTTACGTTGAGACCACATTTTTCAGTCAGACCGTCCGTATGTCTGTCTGCCTGTGACCTAGTATCAGCAACTAAACTCTTTTTCTGACTTTTATTCACGGTCTGTATAGGAATTCTTTAAAAAGAAATGTCCGGCACGTGTGAGTTTCTTGAAAACATTCAAACTCGACTTAGGGGCGGAAATGAGTTTTGCCCGTACTTTCCACATTTCTCGGCCGATTTAGATGGAGGTTTGTATAGGAGTTCTCCATGTAATGACGTTGGGCACTTGTGGGTGCGGTGAAAGCCACACTTCATTTAAGGGCATAAATGAAATTTTGCCTTATTTTCTACACGTTCTTCCCATGTGGATAAATTTCGATACAGAAGACGCCTAAAAAGTTTGAGTTATCCTGAGTTCGGTAAAAAATTTGTAGAGTGAAAACCATAACTTACTTGCGGAAGTAAATGTATTTTGATTAGCATTTTCTACACTTTTGTCCTGTTTGGATAAATTTCGGTAAAGTAAATGTCCACAGATCTGCAAATTTTTTATGTTCCATCTCCGTACATTAATTCACTTAAAATGATAAAACACCAACAAAATACACAGTAAGTTTTTTAATATTTACTATTATGGTCACACATTTTCCTACATGTTTTGACCCTCCTGGGCTATCATCAGGTCATATCTAGTTTTATATAAAACAGCGATAAAATGGTTAAAATACACCTGTGCAGTTGATTATCTGCACATTTGGTTGGTGTTTTATGATTTTCAGTCCACAGATCTGGTTTCGTGCTTATGAGTTTCGCGAACTCTACTGACTGAGGGTTAAACTGTGCTTTGGGGTGTAAATTAATTTATGTCTGTATTTTATACGTTGATTTTCCGATGTAGATGAAATTTGTTATACGACATCTACACACAATGTTGTTCAGCATTTGCGAGTTTCGTGGAAATCGGCGCAGGGAAGACTGCGCATTTCTTATGGATGCAAATGAAATTATAGTTACGTGTGTAGCGTGAAGCCGTATGACATTTCGAAAGTAAACAACACCTTCATAAAATCTGTGCACTACTTCACGGAAGTTGCAGTCTTGTTTCCTTGTATAGCACAAATGACGGGACTATCTAGTGGAAGCACACAGTTCCCTCTGCTGTACTGCCTGCAGTTTTGTAGGCCTGTATAATGCACATGAAAATGGCTCGTTGGCATGCAAAAGTGACTACTAACTTCTTCATGTCCGTCTCTCTGTCGACACATTCCACTTTCGGTTAATACGGCTTCATGTCCGTCTCTCTGTCGACACATTCCAATTTCGGTTAATATGGGACAAAAACAACAGAAAATTTATTTGAAACTCTACGCCTACATATTACGATCTTTTGCCATGATTGGTCTTAATAATTGAGGCAGACTGTGTTTTCTGTAATGTATGCACTAAGGCCGAACAAATAATTTTTATAATTTAGACTACCTGTGTTCCACAGGCCTTTACGGCGTGCTACTTGATTAAGCACACCAACAAACGTTGACCTAAAGGACGTTCTCAGATTTATTCGGACCATATCCTTTTTGCGTATAAAAGTTTTATTTATTTCCTCGTGTCATGCGGGCTAAATTACAACGGTGTCTGCAGGGTGCTGTTTAGATGGCAGTCAGAACTGTCCTGTTGCGTGGATGACCCTTTCTGTCCTCGCAGGAATGACCTCCATTATATGAATGTATAAAACACTATCGTAAAAGAAAATGTCTGTGATTATGAAACAGTGGTTGTGAAAAAATTTAATTTGCGGCTGCATTTGAATTCATTTTGATTGTAAATTACTACAACTGAGATAGTGTAATATAATGCAATCCCTGTTCACAATTGAACTGCACAAGGTTTAAGAGTTTGACGTGCTCCAACAACAACCCCCCCCCCCCCCCAAATCCGCCGTTCATCCTGAATGGTGTAGTCTGAAATAAAGATGCGGTTTTTGGAATAGACCTCACGTATAAAGAAGTCAGTGATGAATTTATCAATAATTATTTGTTTTCTAAATTCTGCACAAAAAACTAAGTTTCTGTTAGTCTATTTTTCAGAAGTACTCTCAAATTAAATCCTGATTACACTCTTGGGAACTGCAAGAAAATTCTGCATAGGTATAGAATGCTTTTTAACAGAAGGCATGCCACTTTTACAAAAGCAGCTTCTTCGAATTTCCGAAGACTCAGCATAAAACTACGCTGAGTTGGATGTGCACTTTCTAGCGATTGTGGGCAAAGGACGATAAGCTGACGCAGCAAACTGTACAGCAGCACTCATAACCACATACGCTGCTTGGTTCAGGTTCTCATTATTCATCGTACCCTTCATATCTAGCCTTTTTACCCCCTTTCCTTGTGAAATATTTCGACTTCCCCTGCAAAAGTGAAATGGTTGATATGGGTGTAAAATTGCAGATTTCCATAACGTTAACTATTGCCATTCCTTAGCCATATAGGATCCAAAAACTTTATTACAATTTACGAACTTCATAGCCACTGTGGACTAAGGGTGGCAACCCTGTTTGGTAAACTCTTGACTAAGGATGGCGCCACCCGGCGATTCCCAGTATCGACGCGAGCGTGACGTATATAGCGGGCGAGTTCCTTCCCTTCCTATGTTATTACTAATTGATGCATACGGCAGGGCAGGTCTGAGTCAGTTGCAGGGAGCGTGCTCGCAGTGCGGTCAGTGGGCACCTGATTCCAACTGCTGTTCTGTGATGGGGTTCTGTTATGGTTTTCCGCAGTTCCGGGGGAAGGGGGGGGGGAGGGGGACGTAAGGATCCTAATCTGTAACATAAAGCTCCTCCCACCTTAGTGCCAATCTCAAACAGAATGACGTTCGTACCAAGTTTCATGAAAATCTGTCACTTCTTTCAAAAATACTTCCTAGGGTTGTAGAGCATACAGAAGCTCACGGACGGAAAACGCTAGGAAATTCAGAGTAAAGGCAGTTCGTTTGGTTGGTTGTCAGATTTCATGGTTTAAGTTACGACAGGAATCCTTTACGTCACATGCTGGGCGGATATCTTTGTGGATGATATCTAGGTTATTGTCTCTAGATTTTCCACGTGGCAGCACACTCTAACGTAATGCAGTATGCGTGTCTCAATGTACACCACAAATCGTGTTATTTATAAGTTGTATGTCGGCTTGTGTACGTGCATTCCTTGTACGTATTTACACCTATGGGTGTATAAGGAATATATGTGTGTGTAGAACAGGCTATGTATATGGGCCAGATTACGACAGTTTTTCTCTCAATCTCGGCCACAGGTAAAAAATCTAGGATTTCGATTTTTTTTCTTCAGTAGATTTATTTTGGAACGAACAACAAATTTAAATCCTGTACCACTGCTGTTGCAGTTATTGTCTAATAAGCAGCATATATTCACACATATTGACCATACTCTTCCAAAATGATATTACTGTACTGCGATTTCTATCAAAAACGTCAGAGAAGCACAGACTTATATATAAAATCAGCAACTATTCTTATAAATCCCCAGAAGTGTATTTAAATAAAAAGCTCATTAAATCTCTTTATTCAGGATGAAACTACATAGAAAATTCACCCTTAAAGTACCATGGACCACTTACCCCATAAAGTCCTGCTCCCTTCATCTTTCGTCGCGTCTTGAAGATGGGACCGACACGCTGTCCCGAAACGTCTGTAAAGGACTACCATTCGACGCTGCGTAATATCCCAGAAAGGCGCAGATCTCATCAACATCGCGGCGGAAGCCTGAAATCACGGAAAGACGCTTAGAGTTCCTTCTACATATTTTCACATTACGCTAAACCGATTTCTGTAGTTAGACTCCCCGTTGCTGGCAACAAGCGTGTTGTCTGGTAAAGAAATGCTTGTAGAACCGGAATTTTCAGAGCGAAAAACATATATTAATTTGAAATATATGCTTCCGAAATGCTACAGGAAGGACACATTACCTACGGGCTGGTGACCTGGCGTCCGGGATTTGCCAGGCTTTGATATGGGCTTATATAAAATATGTATATATAGGCCTATATATATGTATGTGTGTGTGTGTGTGTGTGTGTGTGTGTGTGTGTATGTATGTATGTATGTATGTATGTATGTATTATGTATGTATGTATGTATGTATGTATGTATGTATGCAGACGTATGTACCTAAGTAACATAGAGGCCCATCTTTACGTTGGTTTGATGCATTCTGCTGCGTTTAATTGATACAAACGAATAAACTTTAACTTTCAGTTCCATAGCTGCTATATTAACAGGTACAATATCAGTTTGTTTTTAGTAACTCGTAACGGACTGTGATGACTACATGCTTCCGCTAAAATAAGCCATTATCGAGTCAGTCCAGGTATTTCTAATTCAAAGCATCGGGTGCCCACTCCACCTTCTAGTGTGATTCGGAATATCGTCCCAGCGGCTCACTTATGTTTGCAGTCACAAATATAATAATAATAATAGAAATTCAGCGCATGTGGAATGTAAAAACAAAGGTGACGCCAGTAATAATAGGGGCAACTGGAACCATTTCAAAATCCTTCAGAAAATACTTGAGCAGCATACCAGGAAAGCACGATATCAAGGAACTACAGAAAACAGCTATATTGGGCACAGCACACACACTGCGGAAAGTGCTAATGTAGAAGCACTATAGAGTTTAATATTGCAGACAGCGCTATATGCACCATTAACAGTACGCGCAGAATAGCTGCGACACTGTGTACGCTAGAAACATGGTTTGTTTCAGGTATACAAGTATAAGTGTGAATACCCTGCACAAAGGAGATGATGATGATGATAATAATAACAATAATGCGTTGGAAGAATTAACCTGTAACTCTATAACGTATAAAATCTAAAATTGTAGAAATATTAAAATCAAGCAATAAAATTCAATACAATTAAAAGCACACTAAATTTTGTTGCAATAGAATATTATAATAATTACACTGCGGCCGTACTGTAAGCCCGTGGATCCTCAGCACGCAGCTTGTGTCATGTCACTATTCTGGCGCCTAGAACTTTGAAGTGGCTCTTAGATTTTTGGAAAATTTACACACTGTTGCAGTAGGGAGACGTCGCTGTGGGTGGATATAAAATTCATCTTAACGAAGTAGTGAGTGCTGTTGTGGTATGAATTCAGCTGGCTCAGAACAGGCTTCAATGGGGAGCACCTCTGAACTTAGTAATGGACCTTCGATCCCATGAAAGACGTGGAATTTCTTTTCTGACAGAGATAACTGTAATATTCTGGAAAAGGACTGTGCTCCATACAGTTAGGCACTCCCGCCCAACCCTAGATGAAGTGCCCTATTGTTTATAACCAGCCCTCCTTCTTCATATTTGTTTAATTAATTTAGATATTTATGTGGCTGGATCAAAGTAACCGCCAAGGAAAGCTAAATATAGACCCATGGCGTAAGCAATGTTTTGTCCATCCCATCCTTCCCCATTAAATCACCCTGATAGTATTAGTTAGCGAGAAGAGATAGACAAACTGTGTTTTTACAAATTTGTGTCAACATTTCGAAACAATCTGGGAGTTTCGTAGCGCAGGATTTCGGGAAGTCGCGGACGCCCCGGGTCCGTCCAGATCGACAGCCCGGAAGCTGCGGCAGCGATATTACACTGGCAACTTATACCCAGACTTCTGGACTTCAGTCGTGTGGACAGACGAGACCTTGAAAAGACTGAGCCATGTTTATTCTAACAAATGTCCTTCATTTCCTTTTGTGAAGGAGAAAATGGTACCAGTAGATGAATAATGCAACACATGTTATTTACTCGTATTCTAATGTACTCCAGCCAACAGCATTTGCCATCTGGTGATGAAAACTTGTACTACGACCCGATGTTCACCGTGAAGGTCAATATTCCCAGTACCTAGCTCAGCATTTCCTGACACCTACCGCCGCTTTTTAACAACTTCGCGGTACTTTTCCAGTCCGTTGTCATCATACTTTTACGTTTGCTACAGAGGGAATATTTGAGTGCAGGAAAGAAAGGAGGGTGGAGTAAGTTATACGAGTTTTGCACTTTGCACTCCTCACCTAAAGAAGATGCGTATAAAATGTGACAGAAAAATAATAATTTAGAGAATTTGATGTACGTACATTCGAGTATAATTTAAAATGAACCTTAAAACGTGAAATATGAACTGTCTCATGTTGACTTAAGATAATTAATTGTAGTCTATAAATAAGAATATTCTTATTTATAAAACTGACACAACGGGATGGCTCAGTGCAGTTGTCTCCTTAATGTAAAGATGTCCTCGAACACGCTATGAAGGCATGCGGGGGAGTGAGAGAGTATAATTCTGCTCTTTCGCGTTGACTCTAGATGAAGGTTAAGGGGTCAGCTTCACATACCGGCCTCTTTACCCCTAGGGAAAGGTTCCCGGAATCACATTAGATTTTCAGCCTGTTATTATCGGCAATGTCCTTGTTTTTATGGGTTTAAAAATGGTCCTTATGCCTAATAGAAGAAAATATAAATTGAAAACAATGCGGAGGCAAATATTTGAACTTAGTAGGCGAAATGGAGGGCCAAGAAAATTGCATAATGTGGATAATCGTATTTGTACGTTGCTCTTCAGTAAACGAGTGGCGATCGAGTTAATGAGGATGAGATGCGCCCGAGATACAGCACGCCTGGGGAAGGTGAAGAATTCGTACAAAATTTAGTCTGAGAACCTGAACCTTGTAAAGGTATGCCTGGGTAGAAGGGTAATAGACCTATTAAAACGGACCTTACAGAAGTAAGGTGGGACGATGTGAAAGTATTGGATTTATCTAGCCCAAGCCAGGGACCAGTGGTGGACATTTGTAAGGACAGAAAAGAAGTTTCAGGTTCTACAAAAGTCGAGAAATTTTTTCACCAGCTGACGAGGGACTCTGCTTCAAATAAGTCTATACTTCTAGGCAATAGTAAGCAAAATTGCCGCTTTCTTAACTCCCTCTAATATCTACAGGTTGGTGCCCCTCACAGCTACCTGCTTTTGAAAGTTTGTAGATCACGCTATTTCAGCAGTTTAATAAACAATGCCCATTTTAAAAATTCAAATCCTGCCGCAATTCCCTTCTAGAAAGTAAAGCTGTCGCCATTCTGAATTAAGAACTACGCCATGAAGGCACACGTATGGGGAAGTGGAGATTGGCTCCACGCATTCTTAACGTGCGCACTAGATAGAATTGAGTGATCGCGCGGCCGCTTTACCCCAAGGGAAATAGCCCCGCATATCCAACAGCCGTCTTTGACGCTTTGGAGAAGAGAAACTTTCTTGCTTTCGCTAAAAATCGAACCCCAGTTCACGGGTCTTCCGACCCGTAGTCTATTATAGATACTACATAGTACAGCATAGTATGGTACAGAGCAATAGTAGTAGGCAGCAGCAGCAGCAAATAAAATAGTAGCAGGCTTCCTGACGGGAATGAAATTCTGGCCACCGGATTGTTAGCCAGCCATTTCACTAAGTTGTTGTTGTTGTTGTTGTTGTTGTTAATAATAATAATAATAATAATAATAATAATAATAATAACAACAATTTCAGCTACAACAGTCGTGTGTTTGACGAGAAGCGCTGTCAGAGGTATGAGCACTCACCAATCAGGCTTTACCGTAAGCCCTCTTTTTCTCGGAAATGTCTTTCTGAGACGTCAAATTTACGCCGTGAGGGATTTTTTTAAAGCCGAAATTGTCCGGGGTTTTAGTAATCGATCTTACCACACAGAAGAACATAATGATGATGATAATAATGGTAATAACAACAATAATTCAGTTTTATTATGGCTACTGAGGGTGGACGAACTTTTCCTCCCAGGTTTCATGAGTGCGGACCAAGACTAACTATATGTACTTGATTATTGCCATTTTACTTTTTAGTCGATGTTTCCTAGTGTTGAGCAACGCCACTAGACTTGTTTCAGCTTTGCAATAACTTGCAGTCTAAGACATATTACAGCTCATTCACTGCACTTCGAAACACAATAGCAAAATTCATGAGTGAAAATGCCCATGCAGTGATTATACCTTAATTTCTGTAATATTTCCCTTGTTAGTTCCTCAAACTTCAGTTAGTACACAAGACTGGTTGATTATACATTCCACGAACAAAATTCTTATTTTGTAAAACATGTCACAAGTGCTGCGTCCATTGCTACGGCATTCAATGCATCGCTATTATGTGGAAGCATAACATAGGATGGAGTTTTACATATATGCATTAATGCCATTAACATTCACATAATAATTCCCATATCCACAATCTCATTGCGGACAAATTTTATATCTTTAATAAAACGTAACTAAAACATATCTCAATTCTTCCGCCATTCTCAAGTGTCCAGTTATGCAGCCACGGATCATCTATGTATAGCTGCTAACACGGATCTGGCTGACAAACCCCTACGGTACATCACGGATGAGTAGGGTACATGTTGCGCGGTACGGGCATCTATTGGCAGTAGGTGGCGTTGGCATACAGAGTCCATTTTCGGCAGCTACGTAACAGTTCAATTGCAACCCTACACTGTCCTGCACATCTGCCAACCTGCTCTTATGGCAGTGAATAAGTCACGATCAATCACTGTTTAATCGCAGTGAACACTAGTGAACAGTCACAAAAGAGTAGCGTTTCACCATTTGCTTGCATGTTAGGCACAGATCATGTCCTGTGGATCAGGACACTGTCTCATACTCGTCTAATTGATTTTCTGAAAGGGGAGGGGGCGGAGGGAGCAAAAGAAATTCCTTTTCGTTTCCGAATCCTAAACGAGAATGCAAGTATATTTGTCTGCACCCCAAATGGCTGTGAACAATATAGAAGACGCTGATAGACCTGGCACGGGAGGGCATGTACTGCACTGATCTGGCTCAGAACGGGGCAAGTGGTGGGCTCATGTGAACAAGGTAATAAATCTTTGGGTTCCTCAATATGTGGGGTATTTGTTGACTACCTTAGAACTATCTGTTTCTCAAGAAGGACTCTACTCCATACAGTTAGGTAGTTATCACCTGTGAAACCCTGACACTGCAAAGTATCCACTATTTTATGGCAAAAATGTTTGTATGCGGACTGGATTAACCAGTATCACTTCCCCGAGACCCATCAGAATGTGAAAGTTCATCAACTTTAGTTTCTTCAGCAAGAACACAAATATTTCATCTAATAAATGCAAACTGAAGTACGGAAGTACTTGATCAAGCATGAATTCAGGGCAAATTGAAACTCTGCAGGGTCCTGTACTTACATGACCAATATAAACAGTGCTGTTATGGTGCTTAGTGCTTAGAATTGCCGGGAAACACTGTTTATAGTCGTGGACCATTCACGTCTAAATTTGAAAATAAAAATCCTGGAAGTAAATATTTGTTAGTATAATGGTAATCACTCACATGAAGACAGGAACAGGCTCTTGATATGTCATGTACATAACATATACTCCAGCCACAAGACAATGTCTGATGTATATATATTTATAATTTTATTTCTATCACTTGGTTTACAGTCCGCACTGAATATGAAGCTTTTTAAATTGGTGATCATGCAAAAACAGGTTTCTCAAGACAGGCCAAGAAAATTAATCCCATCCTGTTTCTTGAACACTCTTTATTCCACAGCAGAAACTTACACACGCTGAACTTGTTTCAAATCTGGAAGAGTGGCAGGAAGAATCATGACTGTGGTAGCCAGACAAAACTGAGGAGGTTGGCAATCTACTTCCAGGAACCTTAAAGAAAATTCATATATGCTGAGTTACCACTTCAGAGTGAGATAAAACGAACTCCCAGGAAGAGCACACCACATAAATCACTGATACATGCACAAGAAATTAAAATAAAAAACTTTTATACGAAAAAAAGTAAGCATGTGCAGATACAGTAATTTTATTGACACGGAAATCAGTGTTGCTTCACCAATCAGTGCAAACATGGAGATACCTCTTCCTACAGAACATCAAAATTAACTGCAATTTCATTCCTTTGGGAATGATAAATGAATCATGAAAACGTAATGGCTTTGTATGGATTCTAAGATACGTATGAATTATCATCTGGTCTGATGTGAGATATGCTCAAAGTCACTGTCACACCATGTTCTGAAACTCCAGAATTCTCACTAGTTCACAATAATCACACATGGCTTAAACACTACATACACTTAACTGTCTCATACCAGCAAGAATAAAAAATAATAGGCATTACTTACATGAGGAAAGAAACATGCTATAAGACTAGGTATGAAAAAATTCTCTAGTTTTGCGACTAATATGTACATAATTTTTCACCACTTCCTCCTTCAGATCCAACATATTTTTAAGCAGTAACTAAACATAACCTGTCTCCTTGTCATTAAATCATTTAAAAACCTTGCAGACATTTTCAGTACTTTTTTCTTCTGCAGAGAAAAGTGCAAGCACTCAAAATGTAATGAAGGTGGGGAGCTTTACAAGTCTCCTGACAAAAAAATTAGAAAACTAGGAACTTGGAATAAGACATTTATCCTTATTTTGGGTTCTATTACAATATTTTGAACAGATTTTAACTTTTTGTCTTACAGAATTAGTTTTTGGTACAACATACTTATATGTGTAACATGACAAAGAAAACTGCTCAGGGGAAGATCTGAAACAACTGGTAAACACGGCTATTGGTAGAGTGCATGTGCAGTCACAATACCAACACTGGCTGTACACACTAAATTAAATTTTTCCACAAGCTGATCACAATGGCCATGCAGTTTAAACCCTTGAACCCCTCTTTCAAGGTCAATGAATATGGACATTTAACCCTCTCTTAGGTACACTGCATACAAATCCTCTCCCCTGTGACCATACCTAACATTTTCAATCCCCTTATCCACCCATACCAAGCCTGACATATGCACAGAGAAAGGTCCCAGGATGACCCTTAGAGTTTTGTGTGTTGACCTCTTCCACGCACCTTCTGACCATACGGCATATATCACAAAGAAAGCCTGCCACCTGTTTACCTGCAAAATTCAGCCACTCTGAAGCAGAACACACTTCATTTTTTTTTAAGTTAACACAACACAATCTGTCAGACTTGTTCAGTTTTCAGTGCTCATCTTGTAAAATGTCTCTCTTTGAAGCTTCCTGTTCCTTGATTAATGTTTAACATGCCAAGACATACCACTTGACACATCTCCTACAAGATCATCAGTTACTGATATCTATGAACAAATAAATTAATGACAAAATGTAAAACTGGCAGAGCACAAAAATACAGTTCTATGCATTCCTGCTAACTAATGTAAATGCTATCAAAGCCAGTAAATGCCCAACAAATACGTGAATATTAAAATTCGGCGTTGACACAAACATTGGTCTCAAGTCACCAAACTTGTTCCTTGCAACCAAGTTTCATTAGAAGAACATTTATTCTTCCAATACCCTACATAATAATGGCACAAGAGAGAATTTGAGCCACTAAACCAACGACATAAATACTAAACACAGTAATTTTCTTCACTTTGTTCCAGACCTTTAGTTTACTGTGCAATACACTGTGAGGATGAGACAGAAAATGACACCACTACACAGCCAAAAACATCCAATATAAGTAGTGAAAGCAGTCCAAGTCCATGAAACAGAAAACATATGGACAAATCTGCACACTTTTATGGTGAACCCAGTATGTTAATTCCATAAAAAGACAGAACATAACTTTCCACTAACTTGGATTCAGTAGAAGCAGAGTTACATCACGACAGACATGTCTCTGTACTGCATCACCATGTTATCAACTACATCAGGCTGTATATAGCTTTCACGTATGTATTTTACTATGGAACAATTAACATGCAAAGTATCGAGTTCTAAATTTGTTTGCTGTTGACAAGTCTAAAACTTTTACTAACCCACTTTGCTTTTAGTAACCTACTACTGCAGATTACTAGAAGCAGGTCTCTGGTATGAAACTTAATGAGGAACTGTCCACATATGTGCTAGATGGTCGGCCAGTTTTCCTTACAATAATGATTCTGTAAACTGCCAGTACAATATGAGACATACATTGTTTACAAATATTACTGTAACTTAATGAAAGTCCTTTATCTACATAAACTTCATTATTATAGTATGATGCATAATCTTAATGGTTCCATTTTGTTTTACAGCTAAAACATTGACAGTTAAGTTTGACAAAAAATTCACATGTATACCATAATCCACCTTCAACACTCAAGTTTCTTTAAAAAAAAAAAAACTGGAGTATTACTGTCAAAACTAAATTTGTGTGCCTTATTATTTATGGGCTTTTCCTTTTAATAGTTCTTTATTTTAAATACAAAAGCTACGAGTATAACAGACAGAAATCAATGTCTGATATTTGTTCTGTTCCTGACACCTTACCTTATATATGAAACTACTGGAATAATATAAAATAACTTGTACAGTTAGACAAAAATCTATCAATATCTTGATGCTGGGTTAATCAAACCATCTTGCACTGCAATTCTTATTAGTGATTCCATATACAAAACAGAACTTGTGACACATTTGCATTAAGTAGAAGGGAACAGAATCTTCTCCTTTAACAAAGTCTTCCTGGCCACTTGGATATCCCAGTATGGAACAACACTGACATTCTGGAGACTGTCTCCAGAATGTCAGTGTTGTGTCCCATATTCATCCAACTGATCATCCACACAGAGTTCACTGCATTCAGATGCCATTAAAACTTCAAATTTTTTAAAATAAATCAACTTGCTTTTATAAATTAAGTTCCTCCACATTTTATTAACGTATAAGTGAAGCCCTAAAGGACACATCAGCTTGCCTCACGAGTACTTCAACAGTTGTGATAGTGGTTCCTAAACACAGGTTTACCACACTTAGAGAGGTCCTCAGCAGTGTGACAAGGGATCACTGCATATTCATTTAATGCTACAATGTGACAAGACACTGTGCTGGAGGGTCAAAAATTCCAGCCAACTGTTAAGAACCAATGATATAGTGCATAAGACAGGTACAGTACCACACGGTAAACCACAAATATTGGGCCTGGGAATCAAGAGTTGGCAGACAGCAGAGTACACATTGCAACAAACAGCAATGTGTAACTCAGTGCTGAGGCTACTTTCACATTGATGCAGTAGAATAAAATATGATAAGTCCACCTTCATGTTGGACTGGAATGGCCAGAGTGCAAACCACAGGCTACACTACTTTCATCATTAAACCAAGTAACTGTCACAAACCCCATTAAGTGTACTGTTGACCACTAAGCTGCAAGGAAGAAAAAGTACTCAATAGACTGCACAGTACTCATGGTGCAAGGAGTGTTTAATGCCAACTCCTTCTCAAAATAATCCATGTCACTTGCAGCTTCCTAATCACTCCACATCTAGCCCACGAAACAAATTAAAAGATTTTGCTCATCTGCGTACCCCTATGACGCTGTAGCTGTTCTCATGCTGCAATTTTCATACATGTGTGTGGCAGTATTACAATTTTCATATACTAGTCTCATGATGATGTTCATGTTGTTCTGTTATCCAAATAAGAGGACAATAAGTACCACATATGAAGAAGCAGCAGATGCTGCTACCACAAGTAAAGTAGGAGTTTCAGGCATAATAAACTTGATTTGCAAATACGACACGATGATGTTCATTAACCAAGATACAGCATTTTAGAGACTAACACCTGAGCCTAATGGAGCACATTGAGGTAACAGTCCAAGTGTGCATGAACATAGAAGCGTGATCATTTTCCTACACGTATATTCAACTGAGAACTGAAAAACTGCTTCATGTAACAGTATTTTACATAAAGCATCCCACTCTAATTTGAAACTGTAATGTAACACAGAGCCCCCTAGTTACAGTAATTTATCCAATCATGTGTGTATACCCTTCCAACCTGAGGAAAATTTGAGGTACTTTTAATAGGAGTTTTAAAACTTGCTACTCTTCAGCAGCACATGTGTAATGCTAAAACCTTCCATTCATTAATCCTAAATTAACGACATAGATCAGCCCTTCTAACACAAAAATTCACCAAGTTTACAGTAATGAACAAAATGCTCAGAATACAAAAAGAGCTTTAGTCATTTGACATATAAAATAAATATGTATTTATGCACGCTGTTCATTCAGGGTACGCAGAAAACAATAAAATATCACAGCTGTAAATGTCCCTAAGAATCAGTCCTGCAAATAAACTTTGCTATGTTAACTTAAATATTTGATACCCCATATTTGTGTACTTGGAAAATTATTTCTGTGTAGGAAAAAAGTTTTCTAACTAGGTAAAACTCTGAATTAATATTAAGTGTGCTGATAGGGCCCCACTATTCAGTGAAAGTGTAAACAGCTCTGCAAACTGCTATTTCATAAGTCATACAATCAATAATGCCCACAGACATGGCCTGCACAGAGTTGTCTTGCACATGAAGTAGTGGTGTCATATGATCTATAATTACTATACCTGATCAATTATTGTTGGATCTTATATATGGAAAATATTTACTTCTAATGCATACCTAAGGTACTAAATCAGTTATACATACACCAACAGTAGTACACACTATAGGTACACATGCTCAGTTTGATCTGGTAGTTGACAATTTATGCCCGTGTCTATGGACCATCCATGAAGCCATTATGATGGGTACCATGGCAAAACTCTCGGCATCCTGACTAACACTAGCAGATGACAGCGAACGGTCAGGTGCTTCACAACTTAGCCACCTTTACCTGCCTCCTTGTAAAAGATTATGTTTTGTATCCTTGGGATCTTAAAGTCCATTACTGTAATAAGTTTATCACTAAGTGCAAGGAAAAACAATTAGTTTATGAGCATTTCACAAACATGTTTCCTGCAAGTACTTTCTTTTAAAATAAAGATGAAACATCAAAGTGAAACTGAAAGCAGCAAATAATATGCAGGATATAGAAGAAAACTATTTTGTGCAGTCCAGAAATATCCTACAGCTAGCCTCTTCTCCATAAAGGCATAGAGCACTGCAGACTTCAGAATCAGATGGAGATGCATGTTCAGCTTCTGTTGACTGCCAGTGAGAGTTCCTCACATCCACTGGGCGGGAAGTTGGGTGGATCTTGCAAACAGTTTGGATGTGGTGGCAAAGAGAAATGTTCTTGTCCATGTCAGAAACTGAACTCTGGTCATCCTGCCCATATTCAGTCATTTCACTGACTGAACTATCCTGACTCAACAAAGAAAAATATGGGAATTTAAAACTTAATACAACACTCACTAACTGAATACAACTCAAATTTCTCTCAGCTAAACTTTCTGTTTCTATTCTAATTAACCTTTGGCTTTGTAATTTTGAAAGAAATTGCTCTTTCAGATTTATGTTCAATGTATGTGGCATTCCTGACACCACTGTTCCTAACTGCTGAATTATATAACTAAATACCACACGAAGATGCATGTCTTCTGGGATGTTATGCCATATTGACTGTTAAACAGTTAATGACATTTTGAAGGCACTATAATCTGTCAAAACATGGCTGACTATTTACCAGTCAACACAGTGTAACGTCCCACAAGACACTATTGTAAGACCCTCAAATCTCACAAAAACCATAAGCTTTGACAAGGCTGGATCACCAGATTCTAATATCTGCATTAAAAATATCCTATCCATTATTTCCTTCAGTTAATTATAAAAATGACAGTCTTCGACAAGATAAAATCTTGCAGTACTTTCAGTAATGTAAAACGCAAAAATGGTCTTCATTTCAATCCTATCATATATCCAATATAGAATACAAATGTCCTGTGCCAAGCTTAACACAAAAACACACAGTAAATAAAGGATATTTGAATTAACTTGTCTCATAGCATTTTAAGCAATTAACAGAAGTTACACCCAACAAACATCTGCGGTCTATCAAATATTCAGTTTTCAGTTGAATATGCAAAATTTGCACTAGATTTGTAAAATACAATTATTAAACAACAGAGCAGCTCACAAAGAAGAGGTTCATGCATCCAATGAGCATCATTAACTGTTATGTTAGATATCTCAGTTTATGTAAAAATGTTTTCAGTGCCAGAAGTATCTTGTACTTTCAATTCATTTCATCCAAACTGGAGATGGCAGGGTAAAATCAGTGGCCATATGTCAGTCACCTGCAAGAAAAATTAACAGAGTCATTTCAATTGCACACTCAGATCCTGGGCTGTGACTCCCAAAATTATTTTCCTGATGAAACCTGTGAAATGCTGATAGGACCCCAAATAAAATTTAAAAGTTAAATATGAACAGACCACAGAAGAGACAACAAAAATTTTCTCAATTGCATCTTCAGTGATGATTAAACTCTAGACATGCTATTTGATTTTATCCTCTCAAAATGCTCACATAAAATAAATTCAAAGATTTAAACAGTATCTCAAATTTATCACAAACTAACCCACATACTGCATCTGATACCCAACAGATAAGCTGTTTTGACCTTCCACCAATGACATCTCACAGCTATCAAAGTACAGCAGTTGACAGTACCTGAATGGGAAGATACCCTACATGTATGTATATCAGTGAACTACAAGTTTCACTGCCAGTCACATCAAAGGTCATGAGATCATGCCTGTTTACTGACATTTATAATCATGACCATTCATCTGTCAATGTATTTATCAGACGGTTGCAGAATGATGTTTAGTTCTTACATTAGTAACAGCTGCATGTTAAAACAATATACATCATAAAGCTCACATTTGTAAATTTCCGAACAATAATATAAGATTTTATACACATGCAAACAATAAATCCGATAATGATCAAGTCATGACTTTTAGCAATTTATATTTAAAGAGAAACTTGAATTTGGTAGCCTGGGGTAAACTGCATCAACTTGTATATCAAATGTCTTGGACTTAAGACCAGCTGGATACAGTGTGAACACTTCCACAAGACTTTCTCTTCTGTCTGACAAAGGCAACACTTTCTGAATATGAAGAATACAAAGCCCCACTTTGGTCCGGATCCCACATCTAGCTGTAGATCCTCCCTGCCAGCCATTCACCTATAACTGCAGCATCATGGATGCCCCACCTCAGAAACAGATGCCTTCACCACTACCAACTCTAATGGAGGGCCTAACAAGCAACAGGACATTACATTGAGGCACTAGCCATAACAAGAAATCAAATTAAAATTTATTTTCATTTTAAATGTATGTCTTAAAACTACCAGAGTTAATGAAAGAGCTTGCAGGTCCTAACTTCCATCTCTGTAGCAGTGAATGTAGTTGCCTTAATTTCTCAATATGGCTGAACTGGAAAGGTGCTGTACAAACCTCGTCTCAATTTACCACAAGCAAGAGGATCAGCATGTGATGTCACACCTCTGCAATGACCAACTCATTCTATAGCCTTGCTCAAGAATTCAATGAACCTCTTGCCATACTGTTCTGGGTCACAAGTGGAGATTCCATCAACATTGGCTCCATATTTGACAGTCTTAGCAGCTTTTGCAGCTTGTTTTCTGACACCATAATGTGTTAACACATCAATCAACGCTAAGAAATAAATCTCCTTTAATGGTGCACCTAGAACATGCCAAAGGGAACCATGTTAATTATAATATGATACTAGTTCCATGGTAAAAGTTACTTAATTCTTTATTTAGTCACCTTAACGGGTGTACAGTCTGTACAGCAAAACCTCTCAAATCCAACATGCCTCCCACAGCTATATCCCACCTCTTTGAGACTGGCATCCCACTGTCATGAAGATATACAGAGTAAGGGGTGATGGCAATTAATCACAACTCAGTTTTATGCTATACTATTATATAATTTTAATGTGCAGCATGTTTCAGCTTAAGTACAAAAAGCCATCACCAGGCACAATTAGAGTACCAAATAAAAGTTAACATGCAAACTACATGAACTCATTGTTTGTGTTGGTATACAGTCTTCATAAGATACAATCAGCTGAAATTATTAAACTTTTTTGGAAAATGAACAGGTTCCACATAAAATAGTAAAAGCATGGCGTTTAAAACTGAATAATTAAAATTAATGCCTAGTCCTTCTGCATGAAAGTGAAGCTTCTTGGAAGTATGCCACAGTAATTTAATTATTCAATTTTAAACCCATGTTTTTACTATTTCATGTGGAACCTGTTTCTGTTCAAAAAAGTTTAATAATTTCAGCTTATTTTATCTTATGAAGATAGTAAAGTTGAGACCTCAACCATATATACTAACACAAACAATGAAGTAACGTACTTTATATGATAATTTTTATCTGGTACTCTAATTTTTCCTGAGGATGGGTTTTTCTACTTAAACCGAAACATGTTTCATATGAAAGTTTTATAATAATATAACACAAAAGTCAGTTGTGGCTGACAGCCTTCACCCTTTACTTTGCTACATCCCACTTAAAAATATAATGTAATTGTGATTATACCGAGCATAAATGCAACAGCTGTACATGACATAAAACAAAAAGATATTAGAACTCACCCTTTCTAGAGCTACATAACTAAAATATCAAACAGTAGTCTAGTGGTTACCAAATGCATTTGCCATTCAGCCTGATATCCATGCTACATGTGTACATAATACTGTTACTCAGAAGTTCACATTTGCATGCTCTCTTTTTTTACAGTTCTAGATCAGAGTATTTCTGTCATGTATTATCACTAGTCTGGCCTAATTCTTGGCCTGTTTATGATAGAGATACTCATTCTCAAACAAATTCTAGGAAAGTTATACAAACAGAAAATATTAACAAGCCAGATTTGTCTTCTATTTCATTCCCTTTTCATTTCTGATGTAAACAGTTTCCATGTATTGAAGATAATTCTACACTGATATTCGTTCCATATTTTCAACACCAGGTTCAATTTAACATAGCTTTTACCATACATGGAACTATACCTTCAGAGCTAGGTATGGCATATATATCAAGCTCAGGAACAATGCCTGCTTCATACTGCAGACTGGTTTCTCTCATCAGAGACACTGCATGAGGGGAATCTGGTGGTGTAGCCATGGCTCCACCCCAACCCCCCTTCTCTCCCCCTCCTCCACCCCTTGTGTCCAGTCCGGATCCACTTTCTGAGTCATCATCTTCCTCCAATCCATTGTTCTCTTCATCTTCCTGTTCTGCTCGTTCACGATTCTCCTGCTCTGCCCTAGCACAATCGTGAACACCTAGCAGCAGCGAGTAGTCCATGAGATGAAGCTTAGTCAGGAACTGCAATGAAATTATCATGCTACAGGAGGAACAGGGCATAATTTGAATACAAAATTTGTTTCTCTGCTATAATGATTGCAAATGATCAATAAACCATACCTATTCTATTGTTCACATCTTATTGAAGAACTTCTGACATACGTGATCTGCTGTGTATAACAAATTCAATAATCTCACCCCCTCTTACATTCACTAATGCCAAGATTGAGAGGTTGGCACCTTTGCTTCATGTTTGGGAGGTCATGGATCCAAACCTTGGTCCCGATACTGAATAAGCTTAATAATTTTCCTTAAACCCTTCAAGTAAATGCTAGGGCAGTGCCTCAAACAGACCATAGCTGCTTTTCATAATGTGCTTTCCAATCCAGCAGTCGCCAGCACCCCACTATTCAATATTACATAATTTACAGAGTTCAGAATGTTTTGTCAAAACTATGGAACAATCAATATTTTTACACTCAGTCTTCACAGCTGCACAAATGACAAGGAAATGTCCGTGAGTTAAAATGACCAACTATGACCCTACTGCACATCAAACTTAAAGCAAACGTACATCTTGCAACAGCTGCCATTTACAATGAAGCAATCAAAATTCCAAGTCTTTGGAAAGTTCATCCTCCCCCTGCTGACAATAATCAGACTGATCAGACACTGAACCATCTACCCGAACAAGTCATAACAGCCCAACAAACACTGATGTATACATGGACAATTAAGCAGATGAGGCAGATTTACTGGTATGTTGTTAAAGTTCAGTGCATGAATATCATAAAGTTTCCCCTCCACAACTAACACACAGGTCCAAGTACATTTAAAAATAATTTAAATTCATTGACATTATTATAAATGAGTATTACAAGCACTTGTCATCAGTGTGATACATTTAATTTCAAGTGCCGAAGCATAAACTTGAGAGGTTTTTCATATCCTATGCACTAGCAATAATGTATTTATTGCCACCATATAAACTGAGTATATCAGTTTTGCACAGTTTATCTTTTATCTGTATCACCATACAATATGCCTTACAGTTTCACAGTTGTCATGCTGTTATCTTTCAAAGGCAAATAACTATTCTAAACTTCTACACCCTACCATGAATAAGAGACAGTGCTGTCCCCACCTCAGGACTATGCCAGACCAGCATGTCAGTATGGTTCACAATAGAGAATTCAGCAGTATCGAGACAGGGAGCTGTCGAATGGCATTACACTGGCACCAAACTTCACAACTGGTCAGTCAATGTAATATATTTATATCTAAAAATGAAATAGGACAGACTAATGAACTGCTGGAACCAAAGCAGAGCATACCTCCACATCAGCTGTCAGAGTTTCAAGTAATTTCTCCTTTGCATCATCCCCGATGTATATTTTCATTCCTTCCTTCACAAAGTCATTGTCTTTAAGAGTGGGTAAATCTTTCTCCTTTTCCTTATCTGATGCTTCGCGATCAACTGTCGATCCCTTAAGATCAAACTTCCTGCAACAATTATTTCACCCATCTTCAGATAGGAATTAAATATCAAAAATTATTTATGAACAACTAATGTTTAATTCCTATGTCCTCTACAATAAATTTATCATTTTCTTTCCATGTGCATCTACATTTTCCAAGTGGTCTATTCCAAAGAAAATCAGTTCCAGCATAAATTACGTACGCACTGGTATACTGTCAATTTAGCAGGCATACACAAAATGAGTATTCTGCCAGCCCAATTTGCTCTTTGTAGCTTAATTTCTTTTATGATTCATGCTATTATGAAATGCATCACACTAAACGTGACGGAAAATATTACCTATGACAGCGGTTCCCGATGTGTGCTCCCAAGACCACAAAGGCCCTACAAAGATTTTACAGATAATCTGCAGATACCTGCTCTAATGACAAATTTTAATTTTACAGAATTCTTAAATATACAGCCCTATGCCATAAAGACACAAAGGAAGCTCCTTTAGCTGCATGATACAATGAACTGGCAGTGCTGGTGGTAAACTATAGTTATGAAACCCTTCGCAGAGTACCAGTTCAAAAAAAGTGAACCCAAACAAATTACTGAAATGATGATTCATAAACCAAACAAGTCCCAATCAATTTCACTTCAAACCAATAAATGCAGTTGCGTTATCCTGTGCTTCAGTGTGTCCAATTAGACATCCCTTGACCCAATCACATCTAATGTATAATATACATGTTTTATTGGTCTGGAACACAATCAAGATCTGTCAAGATCCAAAGAGCCCTGCAGCTATATCTCCAGTCCCCCATAGGCCTCCATGGCATGCACAGGAGTATCTTCACTGTTCATCTGTGCTATGCTTGTACAAACCAAGCAGTCACATCACTTACCCTAAGGACATGCCTTATGACCATGTTTTGACTTTGTTATCTTAATAGCAGGTTATCATTATGGCATTTGAAAGCAAAGTATGCTGCTAACTGATTGCTGGTTAAGAGTCAGTGCTTGTTGTGGCAGGGGTGCTACCTACAGTTTGCCTATGGACTGGTTCTGAGGTGGTACTGCCACCAGCCTTGATGGAATGGTTATAACATCAAAATTGGTACCCACAGCACCATTAGGTAATATAGTGTTAGATAGAACATGCCTTAGAAGGCAGTGTGTAAGCAAGACAGCAACAGAATACAGTGGGAGCCAACATGTACGCTGGACAACAACAGAATACTAGAACTGATTACAGATACAGTCCAAGAGAGATGAGAAGTTTAGGAAGGATAATGAAGAGCTTGCATGGATGAATAATAGTCCACATGGGCTACGATTATTATTATTATTATTATTATTATTATTATTATTATTATTTACTTTGTTTAATGTTGGCTTTAAATGTCACAACTGTCTTTTCGCTAGATGCCTTTTGACAGCTAATGCCATCAGTATGGACAGTGGTACATTCAATGGAAGGTCTGTTTTGATCAGAGGCATGCCAAAGGGGAGGGGAGTTGCTGGGCTGCAGCCCCCCCTCCCATATCAAAATTAAAAAAAAAAAGACAGATTTTGTAGACACAATGATATTACATGTTTCAGGTGATGTACCCCTCAGCTGAAATCAGCCATTGAAATTGGATGATGACTAGTACACTAGAATATTTAAAAATAAAATAAAATATGTGGGATTAGACATTTGATTTAAATTAGGCGAGTGAGTCATGAAACATGTAGTTATATGTGCATGTATATAAATGGAGTTGCAATGTTATGTTACAGTTATGCTTACACCAAGATTTTTATAACACAATTTTTAAAATCAAACACAAATTATATATATGTCCAGAGTCAGACCCCCCCCAGTGAAAAGTTCTGGGCATGCACCTGGTTTTGATTAAAGATTTGTTAGATATAGGTATTTTTACTAACTAAATCAGGACTCTCAAACAGATTCTATGCTGTGGTTGGTCACTGACATTTCATGTGAATTGCATTTCTAACTCATTCGCTTTACTGATAATTCATTTCATTATACAAGTATTGTGTTCTTTTTATACTACTGTTTTATGTAACTGACTGACCGTTATAAATCTAACTTTTGTTTGTTACATTGGTGTGCGTGTGTGTGTGTGTGTGTGGGGGGGGGGAAGGGGGGGTGCGTGTCTTAGAAGTGCTTTGTTGTATTTATGTTGTGCAGTTTTATAATTGCCCACTGACTATTAAACTAGCACATAAATAAATAAATAAATAAATAAATAAATAAATAAATAAAACAACAACAACAACAACAACAAAACACTCATTTGTGAGACATTCCTTTTTCCCTTATAACAAAACAAACCCATGATTTTTTGGGAAGAATACAAATTTCTTTCAGGTTCTGTGATGCACTTCATCTAAAATGTTCACTACATGCCCTTACCAGCTAATTATCCTTCTTGATTTTACCACCTTAGAATTATTACGCCAATACTACTACGTTCCTTGTTATATAACAGCCCTCCTGTGCTTGTGTTCTCCTACATCCATACATCTTCCTCAGCAGTCTCCTGCTCTGTGTAACTAACTCCATATAAACAGTAAAACAAAATTAAAAACCACAATTATGTACCTGTGTATCTGCAGATGGTTACTGAAAACATTTCTCATTGCCACCAGGTAATGTTCCACACCATCCACAGTAAGCCGGTACATACCCAAGTATTGTGGAAGCAATGTCTTTCCATGACGCTCCACAATGTACTGTACCAACAGACAAATGTACTTAAGTTTGTCTTCCACTCTGTTAACCCTTCCTCTGCTGAGATTTTAACAAAATAAACCTTCTGTTACAATACTAACATAATAATGTACAAGGTGTTTGTTTAAAAGCCACTAACAGCTTCAACACTGAGACAAAGCCAAGCAGTTTCTTTCAATAATCCAAGTAACACATCTTGTGCAAAGTATGTAACATCTGACATATTAGGATGCAATGTACGTCTCTGTCTGTAATCTTGTCTGTAATCTAACGCACAGTCCAGATATCCAGATATCGGTAGGGTCTTTATTGCATAAATCTAGACATGCTAAACAAACTGTGTATATTTGATTAATATTTTATTATCAACACTTTCAAGGCCAGGTTTATTTTTTACATGGCATTTCCTGTCTAAGTTTTTTTCACCACATTACAAAAAAATGTCTACTCTGCACTCATAAATGCAACACATACGCTTGTTTGGATTCACTGTAACATTATATAAACAACAACGATTATCACTTTATGCATAATCACAACCTTTAGATCTCAGACAAGCACACAAGGCAACATTACAAGTACAAAGATGATGTACAAGTTAAGTTACATACAACAACTAAACCTCAGTCATGACAGCAGTAATCCAGCAAAGAAATCTCAGAATTCTAATAAATAAATCCCACAGACATCTAAGTATAACTTACTGGATGGTAGTGTTTTAGGAAAGAGTGCATCCTTTCTACTTCTTCACTGGTTAGGGACTTGAGTATGAAGAGCCGATCATATGACTGGTAAAACTTTGCACCACTCTTTCCTGATGAGTCCACTAATAGAGGCTGAGACCTGGCATCAACCATAATTCTATGTCAATGGACAGCAATGAAGTGATCAAGCGTGTACTGTCCTAAATCAACCTCTATGTCAATGCAATATAACATGTTTTTAAGACTAAAGAAGCTGACTACTTATGAATTGCATCCATATCACAATTCATGTGGAGTAAAGTCAGGTTCAGTCACCCTCCTGAAATGTCTGACAGAATACAAAAACTGGTTTCAACAAGACTGTGTTAAAATATAAAGATTTAGTGACAGTAAAGGCAACACTGTTCCTGTGTTTATACATGCCACAAACACATACAGGGAATATATAGGTTAAGCTCCATGCAATGTAGATCTCAGCACTAGAAGGAATGGTCAGCACTAAACCATCACTGCTTTATTTCTGGCGAAAGAGCCAAGAGTACCGACTGGATGACAGAACAGGTGGATCCTTGAGCCAATCTGGATGTGGTGAGAAAATTCTGGGAATGAAAGATGCAAATATCCAAATCACAGCCAGTCACTTTACAGACTTGGCTATTTCCTGCATAAAAATCATTCCAAATTCAAAAAAGAATTTGCACTCACACAAATTATATTATCAGATGGATCACGAAAAACAGCAGTTTTAGTAACACACAAAAATTACAGTATTTGGTGCAAGAAGAACAAAGTTAAAAAGAAAAGTGAAAGGTTACTTCCTTACCACTGATTCATCTAACCATGCCACGTTTTGATACAAAAATAAAATCTGGGAAGGACATGTGTATTTTCCCTAAAATACTCTAATGTTTATGGTGCACTAGCAAGAACTATAGATTTACAATTAAAGTACTCAGCGGTCCACTTATGTGCACAACTTCCCATAATACAGGTTCCACCTCTGTTAAAAGTGTCAAACACAATTTCACAATTGTTTAGGTACCTATAACTGTCAATGTATGTAAATATGATCTTACAATTTTTAAATGTTTGCAACTGTCAGCAAGTAACACACTGTTTCAAGTAGAACTTACATGCAATTTCAAATTTCTGATAGTGCATTAGTTACCTCCACTAAACAGAAATAAAGCTTACATCACGAGCAGATGAGTGGAGGAAAACGGTGGATGCACGTGAGATTAAACCACTTGTCTGTGGGAAAATTCGTGCTCCATAGATGTGATCTCCAGACATACAGGAAATTTTAGCACAGCCCGCAATAATTTGGCCCCATATATGTAGGGAAATATAGTGAATCCATTTCCTGTTGAAAAATTTATGCTCCAAAGATGTGCTACTCAAAAGTTCAAGGGATTTTTAAGTATTTTTTCTTATAACATTTGGCAACATATATGTGAGAAACAGATATTGGGTACTGGGGACTCAGACGATGGGGACCTCCTGTAATATGCTAGTAGCTCTCCCACCTTACAAGTCTGCATGTCCTCTATATAGGTATCACGGATTACAGGACTAAAAACGGATGGTATTCAGTGGTATAATATTTGTACCAAATTTCTGTCAAACTGTTTTTTTTGATGGGGAGAGAGATGGAAAAACATCATACCACAAGTCAAAGTTGCTTAGTAAAACCATGAATGTACTAATATATTGAATCCATTCATTCATAGCACTTGTAAACAGCCTTAATACAAATTTAGTTGAAATATTCACCTGGTACTAATTTTGCGTAACACTACATCCTTTTTGCACCAAAGCCTTCATTCAAACGTCTAATATAAGAAACCACCAATTCTTATGAAAACTGCATTTCCATATTAACTAAAGTATCTTATTTTTTACTGTCACTCTTCACACTCTTATGCTCGCTGGCAACTGAAGTTCTAATCCATTTTCTTGGCTAGATATTAAACATTAGAAGATTCTGGACATTATGTGGCCTGGGAGGATGTGAAAGGAATGGTTAACACATATTCCTTGCAACAGTTTGTGCTCACTCCAACACAACACTCATAAACTGCCAATGACTCCTCAAGACAATCCGACTGACCTCAGCCGTTTCAGGCATACTTTCTTAAAACTGCGGCTATGAATTTGAGTCTTCATGGAATCATTTTCCTCAAAGGAATGTGGAAGTGTGGCCACTCGACAGAGAGGATTTCGGCTGGTATCTTTGCCAAGCCAAACCCCCTGATTCTTGACACCAGATATGCAGCTTTCTGACTTGCAGAATCTATCATATTTGACAAAATTAGTACAATTATATAAAGCGAGTTCTTGCATGAAAATCGGTATTTACAGACAATAATGTCAAAATAATAGTGCAGTAAATGAATCTGCCTCTTGACACCAGAAACACAGATTTAAAAACATGAATTTAATAAATATCAGTACATACACTGTGTGATACACAAAGCTAACAAGTCTCTTCTGTAAAAACTGATGTTTATAGAACATGTTGACATAATGAGAATGAAAACAGTCCTTCATTTTAGTATATTTAAAAAAAATTCTCAACTGGATGGGGTACAGAACACTCAGTGGATGCTGTAAATGATGAGCTACGCAGAACATGTAGAAAGGGCAATGGCTGATATTAAGGTAGTGTCCAAGCACTTGATTGGAAGGATTAAGAAAAACTACAAAAGAAATATGATAGTTGAAGACCCTCAGGCTAAGAATTGAATGTGTTCAGGTCCTACCAAAGACAAAGCAGAAGTGATAATTACATTGCTCAGTAGAGAACAAGGTTCAGAGCAAAATATCTTTAACACTGTCTCTTAGGCATAAGTTACAACAGCATGGTTCATTGTAGAATTCCAACATCTGTACTGTTTACAGACTGGAGACCAAACATGAAGTTTATAATGATCAAGCAGAGCAGTAAAATTGTGAAAAATCAATGTTTCTAGTTAAATTTATTTTCTACTACAGTGTGAAATTTAATTACTGGAACTCTGCATTAACCTTTACCTTTCATTTTAATTTTCACTTAAATGTCTGGTGCTGACTTATGCACAAAGAACATGTTGCTCTTTACTATACAAATTACAGTCACAGTGGAATAATTTGGTACATCACTCTCCCTTTCTGTTGGTCAAACACCTACTTTTTCTCACTTACATATTACTACCCTGAGCCCTGTATGTTTATCCATGTTTCTCAGTATTGAGCTGGGGTTGTCATGGAGGATGTCTTCCATTTCAGCCGCTACAATCTCAAAGCTGCTGAACCCAGTCATGAATGATGAGCTGAGAGCTCCTGATTGGGTCTCCAAAGCCATACAAGTAAAATAATAAATCACATAAACAGTTAATGTCGGTCCTCCAGCTCTATGATTTTGCAGGTGCCTTATATCCACCTCACATAAACCATAAACTATCCAGAGGCTAATAAAGGGAAAATGGCAGTCAGAATGGACAGGCTTTTAACACAGAGAGCTGACACACACACACACAAGAATTACTAGCTGCACATAAACTGATCTGAAGTTCAGAAATCTTACCGTGTCATAGACTCTTTATAGTCCTGGTCATCAATGCTGAACCTCTCCCGCAGGTTGCGAAACACCAAAGGACAGTATTCTTTTACTTTGAAGTGACTTGGCATGTTTTCTCTGAAACAAGAAAGTGGGTTAAAGTAAATACAGAAAATTCCTGCATCTATATAATTAATTTTTATGTTCAGATATATACTGCTGTGTTGTTCCCCAATTACTAGATCAAAGCCATCCAATACAACTCACTACTATTATGTATATATATATTTATTTATTTATTTATTATTTACACCTCATAGGTCCCAGCAGGTTGTTGCAAAATCAAAAGCTTCATTCTCAGGGGGCTCCTTATTATTATCATTCACCAGCTGAGTCTGCTACATACTGTGGTGCATGATAACTGATTATCTACAATTGACATAATGAACTAATACCCAGCTATGGTCTTAAACATGTACTCAAACACAATTTGTCTGTGATCATAATGGATGTACCAGATGTGCATATTACAGCACTCTGCTAGAATATTTGTCATTTGTGAGGTGCCTTACAATAGTACCGTGAGGATGTATATTGTCTACTTGTATAACTAATTACCCAGCCTCATATATAGAGTCCTATCTCGGTACAGTGATATTCTTGCGTACTAAAGTTCTACATCAGTTTTATACTAACATGTACTAGCAGTTTTCTTCTTCTTCTTTATATTAACATGACTGATTTTGACAAAGGCTGTGTATTATGTCCCCCATTTCATGATGAGTGTAGTTGTTTGGAGCTATTCTGTAGATCCCATCTTTGAAGTGATTGTTTTGAGGGTTCTTTCGACCGTGCTAGGTAGGTCCCGTTTTTGTGGGTGCTGTTCGACTGTTAGTTTCACCTCTGCCAACCTGATTTCATTCCAGGTCTGTAGGCCCCCTTGTGTTGTGCCATGAATGTATGTTACATTTCATATGAAGCACAATGACCATATCCTGTGGAATGCCACCATTGTAACAACTGACAGAGACATTTAATTCTCCCCCACTGCTGACAGGAATGTTCCTTCTCAAATTCCAGGATGTACAATTCAGAAAAAAAGGTAAAATAAATATTCAACCAGACGACTTTAATTAAATTATTATTTTCTTTACATTCGTCAGACATAATTACATGATATTTTTCATTCCATATTCTCAGAAACAAGCAAATCTTCTGAGAAAGATGAGTTCACCTTTAAATAAGATCATATTTTAGCCATGGTTTACTGTACTATGGTATACACCATGATTATTACTACTGCTAGCACCACTGCTAAGTTTATTAGTTCTTATTAACTATATTCACTATTTGAAAATAACTTCCTACTGCTATATATAAACACACACGACACAACCCTACATCTAAAACTTACTTGTTGAACAAGTGATTGTCAACCTTTAACTTTGAAAAAGCTCGAAAATCATCTGGCAGGAGCATTACTGGTATCGTCACATGGCTAAGTTCATCAATCTGAAAAATAAATAAATAAATAAATACTATCAAAACTGGCATGGAAAAAACTGATTCCCTAAACAGACAAACATTTTTCAATCTTGAGACTGCTGTAATAAAAAATTCATCAGTTTCAAAGTCCTAAGTGAGATTTACGTTCCCACAAATTTATTAATTCATTCCTCTTAATGCATGATTACAAAACTTAATTTGACAAATTGCACTTCTGCCTCAACACCTTGTGAAGCAGTGGTACTGGAAACACTCAAGATATATTCAGGATGTATCTAGCTTGAATTTCAGTCAGGTTAAAAGTTACCCTGACTAGTATTTTTTGATGATTTTCTTGACTCTCCAAGCAAGTTATGAACACTCCCAAGTAAGGTGGGGTGTGTACTCAGTGTGACAAAACACACGGGGATGAGGAGATGGGAGTGGAAATGGTGTGTGAGCATAGTAGGGTGTCTGGTTTCTGCAAAACCATGGAATTTCTTTGCCAGCTGAGTAACTAGGAACTATGCCTGGGGCCGGGGGGCGGCCCCCCATAAAGATAAGCACCTTGCAGCATAGAGCTAATCACTAAAGATTAAATACAACTTAGACGGTGCACAGAACTGAATGCATAGACCTTGGGAAAGATGTGTTACAAGTTATAAATATAAAAAAACTTTATTATGCAAAACATGTATAAACACATGTACTAAACCATCACTTTTTTCACCCCTCAACAGAACAAACAACACAGTGTGGAAGTTGGCATTACTGCTTCATGGCCAGATGGATGTGAATTTTGGCCCATACACTGGCTAATATAACTGAGATTTTTCATGGCTTTCCTTACTCTGTCTATGCAAATGCCAGTATGATAGCTTAAAACTGACCACAATCAGCTCCCTTTACATCTCTTCCAATTCAGTTCACACAGTCATCTGACCACATGATGCTATACAATCCATGTAGTTTAAAATTAGTTGCTTTCTGCCACTGACCAAGTGAACAACCAATGATGGACATACCAAGGGCATATGGGAATGGGAATGAGTAGGAAAAACCTTAATGGCAAAACCCTACAAAGTTCATGATATGATGATGAAGATAAATCAAAACTAATTCACAGCAAAGAGGGTTTACTGGTCACCACTACTGTTTCATATTCATGAGGTCTTCAATATGAATTTCAACCCACAGTTCAGACACCATGACCAACAGTGAGATGTTTCACGGTTTACCTCAGCCCTCTACATGGGAAGTGCCAATGTACTGAATTAAAATAGGCAAGGATCCCCTTTACATGCTTCCAAATTAAGTACAACATAACATACAAAGTTGATAAAGGACAGTTATATAAGACAAAAAATAAATGCAGGAGAGACAGCAGAGCAGCAGTGCTTGTAAACTGCATTCAGAAAGTAGCCAGTTAGAATTCCTGCTGGCTACCTTGGCCAAATTTCTCATGATTTCCTCATTTCCTCAAATGATTATAGTTCATTTAATGGCAATGAATGACTGGATGGCTGCGAATAATGACAGGGAAGGACGTTGAAATAGTAGTCATGACATAATCTAAGGTACTGCATCGACATACCCCTGAAGGGGTTCAGGACACGATTACAAAACCTCAGGACAGTCTGGGTCCCGGTCAATAGTAAGAACCGGGCACGTCCCTAATACCAATCATATTACCACTTCAGCCAACGTACTCGGTCCCTGTACCACCAGAAAAGTCATAAACCTTGAAACAGGCCACGACCTCTTCCACACCCATCACGTCATAATCATCCTACCATGCATCCTAAAGTCGACCATCGGCGGCTAGAATGTTAGAATAACGCAGTGTGCGTTATTTAACGACACCGTCAATTGCCACTATTATACAGCGTCGGTGATGAATGACTTAATACGCAACACTGGTGCATTAATATTGACAGAGAAAAGCGGAAACAGAAGGAAAAAACTGGGCCGTGCCACTTTTTGTACCACAAATCCCAGACAGGTTGGCCCGGGATCGAGGTCTGGCCTCCGCAGTGACAGGCCGACGACTATCCGTCTAACAACTCTTTCATCACTAATCTTAAACGACCCGCTGTCTCGCACAGACGGGGGTGGGGTGGGGGGTGCAACTTCTCCCCTTGAAATATGCCTATATGGAACAAAATGACAAAAATTATTATGAAACTACGTTTGGTGATAAAGAAACCACAATGTATGTTCACAGTATAGTTTATATACGAAACTATGCAATAAATGTGGTTTTTGTTTACCTATTTCCCAAAACACCACCGTCATCAGAAATTATATCTTGGATTCCCTTCCACCAAAAGTCGGGTCTGCTGGGTGGAACTCTTTCTATATTGATGAGGTGATCCGACGACCCGCCACTAACGACTCTGTTGCCGTGGTTTCTCTCTGTCCCTCCAGACAACTGCTGAGGCTACTTACTCCTTTCGATTCTACATACCGATTGCAGTATAAAAAGCGTCGTTAAAGAAAAAAGATCTCTCACACATACCCTACCGGTTTATAATATCAAAATCATCATCAGCTCGACCATCACAACAAGAATTCCTGTGTCAAAAGTAGTCACAACAACATCTTTCTCCCTGCTGGCAAGAAACAAGAAAGAGATGTCCCTAAATGAGGGAACAATTTAAAGACAAATATGAATAACACTTTCAGGCTCGTCCTCAAAGTGAAGAGCAACTACCCCACTTCGTCATATCCGTCTGTCCGCATGGAATAATGCGACGCCCAGGGGACGGATTTTTGTGGAATTTCATATCTGGCACTTTTATTAAAATTTGTCGACACGTTCCAATCTTGGTTAAAATCAGACAAAACTAAGACTCTACAACAAGACCTACATGCATGTAACTGATTGGTCTTTATATGGACACAGTGCCCTCTGCGAGGTACGAATTGAGGTCTAAGAAACAACTGACAAACAAGACATCCGACCTTTCACGAGACAAGTACTGTAAATGGGATATATCGCCCTTTCCGAGGTCAGTACAGGAAACGTCGTCTCCCCGTATAAGAGTAGGCCTACTGGAAGTACCTCTCGCCGTTTATTTCAGAAATGCAAGAAATGCGATATCTCGATGTTTACGAAATATGTACAAGAAATAGAGCAGGGTGCGAGAGGCCGAAGAAGCATCTGACGATACAAAGATATCAGCCCAAGCGACAAATAAAAGATAGCAGTGATCAAATTTACAGAGCACTGGAAGTATTCACATATAATACGAACAATAGGAACAACAGGGCGCAAATAAGACAGTGAAAGCACCAGAAGTGTTACGGCCTGCGGACATTTACTAACTTGTATCTTAACAGTCTTATCTACACATCTACAGCCATAAAACATTTTAAAAATTTCACTCCACAATTATCAGTCTTAATTCTGCAACTTTCTTCCTAAAAAGGACAGAAAGAAGGTCGCAACAAGACAACATTACAATGCAGGTAGCAAATCAAGGCATTCTTTTAGATACAGCATCACGCCAAACTGGTAAAAACTGCCAACGTTTCGGGCAGACCTGTTTCCTCCTTCAAGGTCGGCGCTCCTTCAGTGTCGGCCTTAAGAGAGGCAAGTTCTTCCGAAACGCTGGTAATGTTCGCGGTTCTGTACACAAAAAATTAATACAGATCACCGTGAAGACCTCAGGTCCAGTAAGTCAAAAAGGATGACCCTATTTCGCGAGAAAACACACACTTGTCTCTTTACCGTATACGATACTCCCATTTGGATAACAGCCAATCAAAATTAAACATAGACCAAATACCCTCTTACCTAGTCCTCATGCAACAGAAGCAGCCAAGCCGACTGTTAAAAATACGAAGAATTTTGGGAATCTTTTGCCTACAATCACAGCAGAGTCAATGGTGTAAAAATAGAGCAAACTTCTGCTCCAAGTTGGCCAGCATGGTTGACAACGAGCAAGGCTTTAATACATTTCCCAGTTAACTTAGTTCGTATGCGTTATTTGTATAAAGTGGGCAAAAATAACACATACGCCACCGGGGAGGCAGTCCCCACATGCACCTGTATTCAATCTCCGTAACCACCGAACGGTTTCCATTACTCTGGTACTAGAAATCCGAAAAAAGAGCTGCTGGGCGAATTTGATTCTGGTTAGTGTCGGTCCTATGTAACCTTCACTTTAAATGCAGCTCGAATAGAACTACCGTACAAAAAATTGCAATAGGCATATAATAATAATAATAATAATAATAATAATAATAATAATAATACGGCTATTAATACTGTTTACGTAATTCACACATTGCGTAAGTCCTTCCTCCCACGAGAAAGCCTTGTTGTTGCAAAGGAAGCACTCCATTAAAAACAATCTAAATGTACTGTATGTACTCGTACGCATTATGTAACACCACGTCTATCCAAGTTGCTGTTAAGTAACAGTACTGTACTGCGTTTTCACAGACACGTACTTATCCGCGAACACTCATTCCTCTATGTACGACACATACGTATTTCATCGTGTTCACTGCCAACATTATTCTTCACATATGCGTCTCTCCCATTTACCATTCACTTTAACCCTTTAAAGACGAAGCGTATCTGTTTTATATAAGGACTCAGTGCGTACCGCGCTGTAAACACTCTCCACTTCGGTTACAACAACCAGTCTCTTAATGTGTTATAAGGCAAAAGTTGCGGTTTGTTCTGAGACCCGTACAAAACAAATAATTGCAATGTGGGCACCACGTAGAATTTTTTAATGTTAAACCTGGTGGTATGTACAGTTACCGCTAGGCTTTAAAAGGTTAAAATGTTGAGGCCTAGTGGTAACTATGTATACCACCTGATTTAGCATCAAAAATTCTGCACAGTGCCCACACCTTGTACTTGTGTGTTCCGGATGATTCTCAAAATAAACACTACTTCCCAGCTACTAACCAATTTGTCTTTCTAATGGATATGGACTGTGAGATAGGAACTGAAGTTTCACATACCCGTGCAATTGTGTGGAATGAGACACAACGCCTGGACTAACACACACTCTGTATGTACTGTACACATAATTGACGATATCATGTAAACTGGTAACTATAAACATTCACAAAGACTTAGACTTGCCAATAACTGACCCGTTTTCTCATCAGAGATGGCCCATGACGAAAAAACTGCGAAAAGTCCACGCAGACATAAAATCAGACTCAAAAGATCTAGTCATGAGCCCCAGCGGGAATAGTCGACCCCAAAAGGGACACAGTGCGTGACTGACAGTTGCAGAGTGATACAGACTCACTATTCCAGAGTTAAACAAGCAGTTGTCAGCGTTGTTGGGCCGGGATAACCCAGTCGGTACAGCAACAAACAGGTGACAGACGGGACGAGGAGAACCAGAGCGGACACTGATTTCTGTTTTCGCGACTGTGTCCAGATTGGCTCTGAGGCGAACTCAGGCTTATATCCAGCAGGTACAGAGAACAAAGCGGTCGGCGCGTGACAGTCAACATCAACCTCCATCCAGTGCCGAAGTCACTAAAGAAGAAGGCTATATACCCACTCCCCCAATCGCCTTCAAACCGTGATACTTTACCTTCTTAACTTTATCTCCCAGGACACGTTTGCGGCCTATTTAATGACGCTGTCAACCTCAGACTAAGTTCTCGCAGCGGTACATTTCACGTCTTCTTTCTTCCGGGATGTAGCGCCACGTCACTGGGTGATTGGTGCCCGATGTTCCGATACAGAGTGGTGGTCTCATCTTGAAGGTTCTTCACGGGCATTTCGATCCCGGAGATGAGGCCACCACGCTACCTCGTAACGTTGGGCGCCAGTCACCCACTGACGTGGCGCCACATCCCAGAACAACAGAGACCTTAAGCTCTGACCATGTTGCGTCGAATGATCAGTGAGTAATGAACTGGAAAGAATGTGGTACGGAGCCGTCATGGTCTAACTCGAGGTTTTACCGCCGCAAATACCTGAAGGGACTGAGGAAAACTACGAAATTCACACTCAGGATGGCCAGTGTCATGGCCGAAATCTTAATATGACACGTTTCCAATATCACTCAAAAGCGTCACCGCATAAGCGAACGTCTGATGAAAAAACCGTTATTACAACCAGAAGTATCTTTGCAAATAATTTATTTGTGAAACATCAGCCGTTTCCCACACTTAAAGACTTATTTTTGAATTTCTGGTTTCTTTGCATCCTACCAGAACACTTCAAAGTTGCTCACATGGAACATTATCTTTCAAGAGCCGTTTTCTAGGATATACCATGTCAAATGGTAAGATTACCGACGTTTCGAAGGACCCTGTCTTAATATTCACGGCCAAGCACTCCAAGGTCTACTCGACACGGCCAACCTCCCCCACCCCCCGCCCAAAAAAACCTGAACCTTCGGCATAACAGCTGTGAGGAACTCGAATCTCTTCTACGCCCTTTTATTTTGCATATTCATTATCTCGACTTCACGGGTGCCATCCCTACTACAACACGACTTCCCCTCAAACCCTCTGCACCTGTGGTATATCTTTCCCTGCACGTCCTACTCCCTAAGGTCTCGTATTCCGCCCGAACATAAGTCTTTAATCGCCGTGACCCAAGGATCCTCAATGTCTTTATCAGTCCCCAGATCAGTGGCGCAGATAAGGCTCCCGCAGACCCCGTGGCACGGGAGACCCCTTGGGTCACCCCACCCCACCCCACGCACAGAATACTAAAATTTGTTGTGGGGCGTTTCAGACTTGACTCTGGTCTTCTTACAGCAGTATTAGAAGAGATCTGGGAGTAACTTCGCTAATACTCATAGGAGTAGGGGGCCGACTGTCTGAGCAGCGTGGAGCCTCCAAACGGTTATCTACGCCAGTGCTAGTAACGTAAATACTTATGAGCTGTATCTTTATATACGAGTGCTATACGGCATGAAGACTTACAACTACTGTTTATTGAACAACTTTTCGATATATTGAATATTTAACGAAATAAAGGGGAAAATAATCTATGACTGCAGAGTGGCATAAGCTTTGCAACAAAAAATTGTATTAGCATCTTTATTAATGCAAAAATGCTTGTTAAAACTGAAATAACGGCAAAGCGGTAAATTATTCCGATGAGGATGGTAACTGTGGCTTCTCAAATTTGTGGGATGACAAGTTACAAAGATATCTCTTACAGTAGTAAAGTCTGTCGAATCCTGTGGGAGAGGTCCACAAATTTTTAAAAAATCTAGGAGTCACTTCCAAATTTTACGCACCAAAATGGTACCGTAAAGCAAGTTCATACATACGACCCATACTCCTGGTGTGAACCGTAAACGTCACTGTTACCTGCCACTTTCTATTGGTGCATGTGCACTCATACGCAATTCTGTATGTAAGAAACTGCAGTAATTATGCTGAAGATATTACGGGCCACAATAAAAAATTTCGTCATCCAGGCAATCAGGCGCCGAGAATGTGTGCACCCCTGTCGGAAGGTGTACTGTACCAACCGCGAGCGCTTATTAGAAGCTTCTTTTATAATCTGGCTTGATGCCCAGGCAGGTTCACTCTCCACTGTTAAAGACCAGTATTTCTCAGCCTTTGCACTTGCGTCCAACCCGTCATTTTGTCAAACAAAATCGCAGTCACACAGTGGGCAAAACAAACCTACATTTGAAGATTCAAATCTTCTAGCATATTACACGGTATAAACTGGCAAGCAGTTAACGACGCACCCAAGGACTGTAGCGCCTTCTCTTGGCCCTGAACATGAAGGACCTACAGTCCTTGGAAACGTCGATAACTTCAGACCAGTCTACACGTTGTAACACTCCAGATAACATGAATCTTCAGCAACACTGCTGCAACAACCTCAAAATACACAAATCCTATCTTATTCTATGCAAGAAGTTCATATTTTCAAGACCCGACGCTCGACCGAGCCGGCCATCAGGTCCCCACTGGCCGAGAACGATGTTAACGGACAATCCTTACGAGAGGTTAACCACAGAAACATTCAGAGGTTCTGGCAAATCGGGTAACTTCATTTTCACAATCATCAGATACTAAATCACTATTGTAAATAAAGTTTTATACAAAGTGTGCTATCTTTTAGCCTACAAAGACGTGCTGTTATCTAATCAGCTTAAGTAAACACACCATAGACTTCGAAACTCTTTGCAATAGTCGTCAGCCTAAAAGCAAATTTCATTAATACAGTAAATTTGCTTAAAACGGAAATTTGTCTCGGCAGTCTCTTGTATCTGCCATCCCATCTCCACCCTATCGTGACCAGAAATGAACTGTTTCCTGTTCGTCTGACACCAAAAATTCCACAGCGTCATAAAATGAGGTAACTTAATCTAATCTAACCTAATCTAACCTAACCCAATCCACATGGCCTATTGTAACAGAGCGTTCTCGGCCGTTACATTTACCATGTCATGTTCGTTTACGCAACGACACGGACAATGTCAAACACACTGCAACGCTGTAAACAAGCGATGACAATCCGTGTAATTGGAATAATCAGCGCTAATTCTAGCACTTCATACTGAAACACAACTTGGCTACTGCCTACTGCTGCTACAACTGGAAGACAGGCCTTGTTCACCATCGATTTAACGTAATGCCATATTTGGCATTAACGGACACCGTTACATAAAAAAGGGGATAAACAACATTCGGAGCCACGGTTGCTCGTTTTATTCACTGTTGGCGCAATACCGTTCGCTAAAACAGAAACGTATTTTGAAATCAAACTGCACGCGCTGTCTCACTCAACGCAGTTTGGTACAAGTGGGACCCCACGGACATCGTCCGTTGTATCCGAAGTCTGTTACATACAGGTTTTACTGCACCCTTTCATAAATCCTACAACATAGAATGATAACTGATGCGACATTCCGTTTAATAAGTGGGAACTGTTTAATGAGAAGACGTAAAATAAAACGTACGCCAAGGTCTCCCAAGGTCACTTCTCTTAAAATTCTCCCACCCAACTTTAAGTACGAATTTATTTTTTGAGCCACATGTAAATGGAGAATATTATAATGGATCTTTGAGAAATTTGTTGTGGCAGTGGGTGGTGGGCAGAACTGGCTCAGGATTGCTCTGGCGCAGGCTTAGCCATTAACTGCACTGAACTTTCAGGCCCCATTACCACAGCGTTAGTTAATAGTAACCACTGACATCATAATTATCATGTTCACAAAATGTATTTCACCAAAGGACACCGACACATTTTATTTAAAAAAAACGGGGTACACATATACAACAGTATCACCTAACCATAACTGTTACATACCTTCCACATTTAATTATAGGGTTACTGCTTCGTTCCTTCCTGGTAATTAATAAATCTACATGTGTGAAGGTACATATATACCTATTTTTGTGAGATCTCACAATATATTTTTTACAATTTTAATTAACTGTAAAATGCCTTCGTAGTAGCTTAATCCATAAAAATTATGTTTGTTATATTCTAATTACATCTTTTAAAATGTTTACTATTGAGGCCAAATTTTCATCTGATACATTACAGTCCAATTGATTACACTGAGTTTTAGGTTAAACGTTCTAGTGTTCCAAGCTTTAAAGCATGTAAGGTGTAAATGCTCCTCCATCATCAATTTTCACTGTAAGAATGATGATGTGCTGTTTATTCATGTTGTAGATTCATAAAGTTTATATCTACAAATACACAGCACATCATCATTATTACAGTGAAAATATGATGGAAGAGCATTTACACCTCACACATACTTGAAAACTTAGAACTCCATAACTTTTAACCTAAAACTTAGTGTAATCAATTGGACTTCAATGCATCTGGTGAAAATTTGACTTCAATAGTTGTTATTTAAAATGATATGATAAGACTATAAGAAAAAAACTTTTAAGGATTAAGCTACTATGAAGGTATTTTACAATTCATTAAAATTGTAAAAACATGTGATGTGAGATCTCACAAAAATAGGTACATATGTATGTTTGCACTTTCAATTTTAAGTTTTTATATACAAGCCTGATGATGTTCTGGCACAACTGCAGCTTGTAGTGTGCTTACACGGGGAAGAAAAAAAGTTGTGTTGGACAGTGACTTACCTAATTATATGTTGCTTATAAAATTTGCTGCCTTTATTCAGGATGCACAAATCCTGGGACCCAGGTCACCTGGGCAACGAACTTTTGTGGTGCGCAACATATGGGCCCTCAGTATGCAACTTAATTCATGTTACCCTTATAGCACCTATAGTTATCAAGTGGCTCCTACCTTTTTTGAAAATTTGTGGACACCTGACCTTTATTAAAGCAACTGGCCACATAGATAATTTCAGGGCATAAACAAACTTAGTAGGCATTACTTTCTTCCTTTATATGAGACTGTCTGCCATGTAGCACAGATGGAGCAATAATACAGAAGTCAAGCCTATATCAGGAACACAGCCACATCATGTGGTTTTGGTTACTTCAGATATCACAATTTCTAAGGAAAAGAAACAAGTTCCCTGAATATTGGCAAGTGGCTGAAGTACTGCTTACAGAGTACAGACAGTGTCAATTGTACAAAGCCTCTTAATTTATCCTTCAATGGCACAGCAAGAATTTCATGTACCAACATCATTTACAAAACAGAAATCCCTGAAACATCACGGTTGTACTAGAAGATTGCTGCTATAAAAAATTAAATTGTACAAAGCCTCTTAATTTATACTTCAATGGCACAGCAAGAATTTCATGTACCAACATCATTTGGAAAACAGAAATCCCTGAAATGTCACAGCTGTACCAGAAGATTGCTGCCACAAAAAATTATGGTCTTTGTATCTTCGTTACTTATTCTTTGCTTATTTAGAGCCTTTCAATAGCTCAGAATACACACACCAGAATTAAATGATGATGGGCAACTAACAAACCATAGAGTGTAGAATAAAGTGCCCATGGCCTAATCTGAGTAACTATACCAGCCTATACTGCGAATGACTGAACAAAGCCAAAAACAGCTTCGCCCACTTGAACACAAAAATTCTTCAACCAGTTTTAGATATGAGGTTCTCACAGCAGTACTGATGATAATTCCAGTTCTCTGAGATATTATACTACACAGACTGATATTGATAAGTTACAACATTTGGGGGAACATTTGGGGGAGCTTACTACCTTCATTCCTCAGTGTAATGCAAGAATAGTAACATAGACAACCCTAAAGATGGAAGCAGCAAGCTCCTTGAAACCGTTTGTACCTACATACCAATCTATACACTGTCTTATCCCACATAACTACAATCTTCAGCTCTGGTTAGGAGTCTCTGAGCCCATATTTGGGTGTGAGACCTTCTGATTAGGAAACGGGAGTGCCATCTACTCAGTTACTATTGCTATACTGCTTGTGTCAATGTGAACTGAATGTTATACTTAAATGTCTCCCCCCCCCCCCCCACACCTCGGGGAAGTTTGCCTAAACTTTATTTTTAACAATATGATTTGGATTATTACGGATTCTAAAGTCATAACACACATAAGTTGGGCCTACATGAGTAACTGCCTTTTGTTTTGGTGTTGGGAGGTGAATGGACTGAACTGCAATTTAACATTTGTACAAAATATCACCTTCACATTTCACTGATTATCTCACTAAACATAAGCCTCAAGCTAAGCCAAATTTGCAACTTTGCACTCTGCAACCAACTTTTACACACATATAGCAAGCCTCACACTGACTGGGACTTGTTAGCAAGACTTGCTTATTGTATACAGCACATACAGGATGTATCTAAAACACTTGGACAGACTTCAAGAGTGAGTTCTTCACATCAAAACGAAGAAAAATTTCATACAAACACGTGTCCAGAAATGAGTGGTTTTTGAGTTTAAATGAAAGATTACATCCAACAACAAATACCTTAACTATGTAACATTTTACTTATAACTGACATAATACATTTAAAATACACATTCTTGATTTAATAACTGTTGAATCCTTATTCTTTATCAAGTCACAATTCACAACAGTGCTCCAAATTTCCTCCACCTGCATCAATGCATGCATGGATGTGTCTGATCAAGTACTGTCGCACCGTTTCAAAGGTCCAAGGGCACTTGCAAATGGTTTTACATCATCAAAAATGCTTTGGTGAAGTGTCTTCTCATTTTCATTTGGAGCTGAATATGCTACATTTTTAAGTGTCCCCCTAGATAAAATACCTAAAGGACTGAGGTCAACATAGATTGATAAAAGCTCCTTCTGTGTTTTGGAGTAGGGAACTCATCCTGAAGTTTGTCCAAGCATTTGGGATACAGTCTGTATCATGACCGAGTTATGAGTAAATATAGAGATACGCTCTGCTTTATCCTTGAAATCTGTGGGAATTTAAAGAACTGCATTTTTTCACACAACATTAAAAAATGCTTATTTTAAAAGCACACACCAATGTCAAAGACATTAAAAGGTGAGATTTCTGGCTTCAGCTGCACTGTAGATGAGGCACTCACTCTTCTGGGCTGTTATGCAGCTTATGTTAGTATCTGTTTACCGACAGGCTGTCCCGAAACGTCGGTAAACAACTACCAACCTATGCTGGGTAACCACCTAGAAAAGCACAGGCCTCAACGTTAAAATGTTTGGTATAACAGCAAGGCATTATATAAAATTAGGAACCTAAACTGTCACAGTAAGCAATCCAGTTTGTCTACCTCATTTATTACTTAAGTAACACAAACCCAAAAATGCTTGAAAAATATGGAATCAATGGACGAAGGCTCCAAATGTGGCAAAGGACTGTAAACAAACGTGGCCCATCTTTCAAGACAAATTCGATATGTCTAGCCCAATTAACAACAGAAAACAAGAAAGTGATGTCTCAGCCACTAACACTAATTGTTATATGCAAACCCTATCTTATGTAAACATATGAAGCAAATATAAACCAATGTTGTGCAGTGCTTTTAAGTTCTTATTTTGCTATGCACATCAGCCCTGTCTGCAACAGCAATGACAACAGCAACTGCCTGCAATAGTTATGGTAAATTGTTACAGATATATCCACAATCTCTGACCTTCCATTTCTATAATGTCTTAAATAATCCGTGTTACCCTCCAAGATGTGGAAATCAATTTCATAAACCCTCCCTTCCCAGTACACAAATGTAATTAACCTCAAAAGCACAGTAAAATTGGCATCAGTATAAGATTTCTCTTTGTAGGTACACTGTTCCCAAGCACAACACATAACTACTTTAAACTACTTAGAACTTAAAGTAAATCTCAGCAGTGAAAAATCCGTATTGGGTAGTAGAGAAGGTAAGTCAAATATGAACCTTGGAAAACAATGCTCAGCAAGAAGTGGAATTTCAACATTTTGATCTGTCACTCACCGTATGGTTGACGCCCCACATAAAAACAGACAAAAGAGGCTCATTTGCACGAAACAATTTTACTTTTTGGTGTTTCACACGAAAATGTTTCTTTTTTAGTTTACTCAGTCCACCTTGAACTTGAGGCACACTCATGGCGGTCCCCTTCGAAGTATCTTTACCAACTTAGTTCTTCACGCTAAATAATCACTATCGGCCCATACTCAATTCGATAAAACATGAATTAGTTACCGCGTTACAAACATCAATTAATTAAAACGTTCAATATTGTATAGTCACTATCAACTCGCCTACTTTGACACTAGCATAATACTACCACCTTCCATGAGTGAAAACAAACTACATTGACTGTAATCAAGTGGAATAGAGTCCGATCCAACATGTGGGCTTAGTAGCGTAACCTATCGGATTTATTATGCAACTGAATGGGTTGAAGCGACACATACGCCCTCGGACGGCCGGAAAATTTACTACCTGCATCGGTGAACGGATATTCGAAGGACGGTATAATCGCAATACAATCTACGTCAAATTTTAATGACGTCGTCTATGCGGTATTAACCCATACCGGTATTGGTCGACAAACGTATCTCCCCGTGGGCAGTATTTCATGATATCAAACGGTTAGGTTAATCCGCAAGCTTCTGTCAGGAAGCGGCAGCTAATTACACCTGGGCTGGATCCCATCACAAGCCCATCCGATATTCGTAAACGAATGGTTTCGAATAACCGGAATGAGTATCCATTTAAATGGGCAATAATATCAATGTAGCATACTACAGTCCATACTTTTTTTTCATATATACACCGAAAGTAATAGGCTCAAAGTCTCAGGGTTAGAGGTATTAGGGTAGCTATACATTAAAAAGCTCTTAGCCATAGGACATTCCTAGCTAACAGACTTCATGCTTTGTATGTTCAACCTCTACATTCCAACTTGAACTTATGCAAGAGCACTTATGGCCACAAATTTTTATGCAACACTTTATGTGCCACTATTCCACTCATCACTATACAGGGAATGTGCCATGAAATTTACCACTGTTAATCTTTTCGACATCAGGCATTAACAGTTCACACAAATGACTGACATTTCTGGTCCACTAGCTATAACATATAAAAAATTTGCTTGTTAAATTCTGACCACTAATTCCAAGGAACAACAAATCTAACAAGTGTAAACCATTAACTGATTATGTGCAGTGACCAGTTCATTAAATATGCAATGAAACAAAACATTTTGTGTGTTGTCTGGTAATCACATTGTTCAGAGGTGTCAGTGCTTCCGCGAGTGCAGACATGTCCTATTCCTCCAGCAGAACTCAGGCTCTTAGGTTAGGAGGCTGGCCAGGAAGGTTGATATGAGTATAGTGGCTGGCATAAAAATAGTCCTATTGAGGTTACTGTGTATGAAAGCAGTGTTGCCATGCAGAAATAAAGAACACTTAATTCCATTGATAGACAGTGCGCAACTAAACGGGAAGCTGCACCTCAGGAGAAAAACTGGCAACAATGCAGTGCAGTGTGGAGTGGGGGGTGCGAGTCAGCTGCTTGACCTTCACGGGACTATTTTCTTGCTGGCAACTCTATAAGCAAGAGACATTTAACCACAACATACAATGAAATCTCTTTCCAATGTCCTCGTTGCCACATCACACTTTTTCTTCTCAGTTAGCCATATATATCCTCTAGTCTTCTCCCTGTGCATTACAATGAACTTAGAAATCTGCAACTCACAGTAATTTGTTTAACATCAGCGACATCTAACTGAAACAAGCAGAAATGACAAGTACAAGCAGAATGATACAGGGTCTATCCAGGAATGTAATACAGGGACTACAGTCTAAACAGAACAGTGTATTTACCCAACATAAGGGGATTTTTTGTAACCTAACATCTGAAAAAAACTGAGTAATTTTACTTGGACTGACCAACAAGTTTGTACATGAACTACAGTCTGCACAGAATACCATCTTTATTCACACACATATATATAAGACAAGGTTATTTCCCTTACTTAGTGTCTCAAAAAATGAAGACAATCTGAAGAGAATATTATCATTACCTAATATATGACAAGGATTTTCCCCCAGTTTAGTTTCCAAAAAAATGCAGCCATCTTTTATACCAAACAAAACATATTACTTCCTTGCAACACTTGTACACAACACTAGCAGAACACACACACTTGTTTCAGCATATGAAGCAATGCTATGCACAGTTGCCTCAGAACTAGAATACGGAAGGGCAGTACCACAGTGACCCATGCACTTCAACCATTTCCGATCTTTTGTGCAAACAGGGAGATGCCTCAGAACTATATTATATAGTGACTGTGCGAACAAGCCCGATTCACCAATAAGACTGGCAAAACGTTTTCTCATAAATTTAAATTCTGATAACGGAACACCTTACACGGAAGACAAAGTATATTTACAATGTCGTATGTCTGTAAGAGCAGTCATCATCTGACAGCGGACAGCCATCTGGATGATTGAATTGGAACCAACATGGCTTCTGTTTCCTTGGAGCACTCCTAACACTTCTTTGACAATCAGACTTCTGCAATGACACAGGTTTCTTCTTCTGAATCAATGCCTCCACTGACGGTACTTTTAGTTGAACATAACCACACTTTACACAGAAGACATGGCCATTATTCTTTAACAATGTCTGCAATCCACCACACTCATTCTTCAATTTCTTTAGTTTCTCTCTTGGTATTAGAGATGCTAGTTCCTCCAATGATAGCCGTCCTCCTGCATTCCATAATCTCACTTCACCTTCATTGCTACTTAGCAATGTAAGTTCCTGTTTATTCAGTAATTGTTCAGCCACCATCTTTAAAATTTCCTCTACAAGCTCCCTATGAAGTTGTGTGCAATTGCGGACCTTCTCTCCTTGCCCACGGATCTTTATACCCTGCACCCACTTTTCTTCAACAGAACCTTTCATTTCTAAGCAGCAACCTGTTTGTTCTCTACTTATTACTGCCAAGTGCTTGCTGGTTTTTGAATCTATTAATATTTTTACATCTCTATCTACGTTCACTGCATTTTCTTCTGGGTAATTTCTTGCACACCCCACAAGACATACTCTTTTGGTTGAAGGGATTCTAAGCCGATCAAGTTTAGTTTTAAATCCACAAACTTTGCATAATTTATGTATGTAATCCAGATAGTCCATATATTGACTGTGTGAGGAGTTGGCTCGCTGGTATTTCTGTCCATTCAGTTCATAGCAACAGCAAGGAAGAAGAAAGAATCTACAACTGTAAGAGCTTCGTGCTGCAATGATGGGAATCCATGGTGTCAGTTCATCTGAGTGGTTGCCAATTAACCAGTCTGCTTCCGGGAACAGACATTCAGCAGAAGGAACAATTGACTGAACCTACAAAATGATGTCACACTAATTATTCAGGATATGAAACACTTACAGTGGTTCAAAAATCATTATGTACCTCCCCCACACCTCAAAAAGAGAAAATAAGGTATATTAATCTCAATATAACCAGAAGCATGCGAATCATTACAAAATTTCATGCTAAAAAGGGTGCAATAAACACTAAAACAAAAATGGTGAAATAATTCACAATGCAGCTGCAAAATAGCAGTTTGAACATTTCCTGTTTCCTTACAACAGTTCTCCCTTAAGTGTTTTCCATTTTCACAAAACACAACCTGCAAATTCTTCTATACACCCTGTGGCATTGGGATCATTATCAAGAGTTAAATAAAGTTATAAAAGACATACCTGCAGTTTGGTATGGGAAGGATAGAGATCCCAAATCTTCCTCTTCCTGACATCAAGCCCAACACCTTGGTGACCTTCACTATTAAGTATATGAACCAAAAGACCATTCCCACAACCAAGGTCAACAAATGTTTGATAGACATCTGGTGTTCCTCTCTGCAGTCTCTCCTCTTCCCAAAGCAGCAACAAGTATGTAGCAATGGCTACATCCTCATACACAAACTTCAGAGGATCTGTATTTTCAGGCCATATCTGTGACAGAAGTAACACAAGCAAATACCAACTTTTGGCAGGATCTGCTTAAGGGATGACATCAATCCATAAAAATATTCTGTTACAGAAAATCATTATTACATAATAATGTCCATCTGTCCATCACACAATTTAAATATACTTTCAAAGAGAATGTAGATCTGGAGGTCAGTATACAGCCATTAATCAACATAAAAGTTGAAAATACTGTAAATCACACATGGGCTCAAATACCAGTACAGTTATTTTCTTCCACCTTCTGCATCTCCTACATGTAAGGTGCAGAAAAAATGGAAAAGAACGAACACTTCTGATTTGAGGTTCTTGTGGTGGCGAATATAACAATTACTGATTTGTAGTTCTCATTGTGCTGAATACTACAGGTACATTCTTCTAGGGTGTGACATCATGTAGAGAGACACAAGCAGCAGCTTCCTTCATAATATTGGTACATGTCTACAAAACTACATGCCATCACTTCCTAAAAGACCATTATCTTCACAAAGATTTTAGTTTTTATCAGAAAAATACAAAAACAGAATTTCCAGTAATACTACAGTACACTGTGTGTCAGATAGGTACAGAAAGTCTTATTTTCCAAACTGTCACCTGGAACACAGAAATTAAGAACAAAAACACATATTTGAAACTCTTGTTTTGCAAACATTAGGAAACTGTGACATCCAGTTTTTCCTATAGGCCACCTCACAGAATCAAACATTTTAGATCATGAATCAGAAAGAAAAAAGTGTCTGTTCTTGACTACATTTCATAATTGAAACAGTAACGTTTGTTACTGGATGTCTCAAACAACGTTTCAATAAAACCTACCTAGTTACTCAAGTCATAGACCAAAAAAAAACCCATAGCCAAGCGTACTTCACGAAAGCAATCAGAATTCTCAAACTCTGATACGAAATAAGTGAAACAGGGGGTGTAACTTATGTTTTATGTACAACACAGTTTGTAACACCTAAATGGAAATAAGATTCAAATAGAGAAGCGAGAAGTTTACTTTTAGCATTAAGATGAATCCAAATTTCAGACCACAATAACCAAAAATATTCAACATCATTAACCTCATGTACATTCAATAGCTGACAGAAGCAATTCCTGCACCTATTCACAAGTGTGGGAATCTTTAAGCAGGTCATCCTTCTCAACGTTTAAGTTAGCTGCATGCTGGTTACCCTTCTTTGGGTCAATTATACCTTCATATACAACTGTACCTCTAGAATATTCCCTGATTTTGTTCCTTACGTTGTTCTGCTTATCTCCATTAATGCAGCTCACATTCTGTAGAAGTAAGGTTGTCCCTGTCTATACCATGAAGGCATGTAAGGGGAGTAAATATAGAGCTCTACTCATTCTTAACCTCCATACTAGATGGAGGTCAGCAGTCAACATCATGCCCCGGCCACTTTACAGGACGCTGGGTGGGCCTTGGAGCCAGTCTGGACAGTTTTAGATAAAAGAAAATCTCTTGCCCCTTCCAGGATTCAAACCCTGGACCATCCAGCCCAGAGCTAGCCACTACACCGACTATGCTATTCCAAGGTCATATTCTGTAGCTGTCATAAATTAGCTTGCAACCGTTGATCTAAAAATTTTGAAAATTCTTTGTCAAATGATGGTTCATCCTAGTTCCATTTTTAAACTAGAATATTACTCTCCCAGATTTTCATATTGTCTCCAGTATTTTCCCCAAGGCCTGTTGGCTAATTAGCAAAAATATTCAATACCCTCACACAAAGAAAAAAATATAATTTTGCACTTCATATGCATGGATGCATCAAAAAATTCTGTTACTTTCTACGTACTTTTGTGGGTATATCTAGCAAAAATGTATTTGCTTTACCTGTACCATCTGAAGTCCATATTTCTTCTTCAAATGCTGGTACAATTCATTGTACTTGACAATGTTAACCAAGTTCAGTGATGAGGTTACCAATTTATTACTTTCACCTTCAATGTCAGCAGTCTCCGCCCACTTGATAATTTTTGGGAACAACTGACTTTTTATCCAGTTTACATTTGAAATGCAAGCACTGTTCTCATTCTTGACAGCCAAAACAATTTCACTTTTCTCTTCAAGGTAACAAAAAGTGTATGGAAAGTTGGGTGTGAGATTTGGTTGTTCACTGTGTCCCTGCAGCCCAGTGAAGAGTGCCACATTCTTTAACTTATCTGTAATGTCATCATATTTACATAAAAAAGGTGTCAACAAAACAAAACAACAAACAACAACAACAACAACAACAACAACAACAACAACAACAACAACAACAACAACAACAACAACAACAACAACAGAACATGGAGGAGGAGGAGGAGGATGACACCACCACCACCACCACCACCACCACCACCACCACCACCACCACCACCACTTAACTTTAGGCTGCCATGGGGAAAAATTATTTCCAACACTTGAGGAATAAATGCTATATGTTAATGATCAATGACTACAAACTTGGAAGAAGAACAAGTTGGTAGCCAACCTGCTAGTCAAGCAGGTAATGGGGGCTTTCACATTCACAAGATACTACCAACAGACCCCGTCTTAACATTGAGTTACCGTGTAATTCACACACTGTCGTCATTACAAAATTAACAATGTACATCCTCAAATATTTCCTGCTTTCCATTTTTATGTATAAAACATGACATCAGAGACAAATTTCATGGGACACCAGCAGGCATACAGCTTGAAGTGAGTGGATGGACAGGATAAGGAGGAACATACCATATTTGGCAGTATTTTGCAAGAACCATTCACTCTTCTTCCTTCAACTTCCTGTACAATATCCTTAAAAAAACTTGTTGAAATATATCCATAATGTTTCGAACCCTTAGCACTACTTTGAGGTCCACTTATAGCAGTAAAAGTTCCTCAGTGTCCAATGTAATTGTCAACATCCTCCAACAGAAAATTAGTGTCAATAACATCACCCACACCACCGTCATCTCTGTCACACCACAATACATTATCCTCCTGACCATCAGAATCTCTGATACCACTTTCATCTGTCTCCAACGATTCAAGTTTTCTATAAATTAATCACTTTCTATCAGCAGGCCTGAACACCTTCTTGCCACTTGAGGCCATCGTTGTGCATAAAAAAATTCCTGCTATTTTTGTGGTAGAATACCATACTTCCCCAGTCATATACACATGCACAGAGAGAAGCATGAACAAAGCATCTAGTCACACACAGACAAACACATATTCTGGAATGCTGGACACGAACTCTATGTTCACAAGGCTGATTGCTTGAAAAGACTTGATTGCGAGTACAGGAAGAGTTCACAGCAAAATAAATAAAGACAGAGTTTATTACTCTCCTAATCCCATTCACAGACCTCCCACTTTTTTAGAGAAAATGTTTCATTTTTCATGACATAACCAAGATTTTAATCATGACATCATGGTACCGCGAAAGTGTATAATGTCAGTGATAAAATATGGTATTTTACGCTTAACATTACTAACCTACGATAACAAGTTCCAGACATGGCTCAAATTTGTCATAATTTCTTGGCAACAGTTTCTTGAAATAAATATAGGCACCAGCCTCAGAAACATTACAGTCCTTCTCTGCCTGAATCTCAGCTTCCTTCAAAATCTTCAAAATATGATCATCTTCCAGTGAAGTGGCAGTTGGTATACTTGTATCTCTGATCTTGGATATGATTACATTATGATCCACTTCAGAATTCAAAATCTTGCCAACAAACAAACAAATTACTCCACATAATCGTCTGTTTACTACATGAGGGCACTTGTTCCATATGTCTATTGCCTTCCAGAACTGTTCCAGCGTGGCATGTGTCTGATGGCAAATCAAATTCCCCTGGTCATTTGAAGACATGATTTAGCAAACAGAATGGCAAAAATGCAGACTAATGACATGTTAGAAGTTCAGGCTCTGTATGGTTTATACATCCAAACTGTGTGCTATTTTGTGGATCTTCCTGCATACTGTAACAAAAATAAAAATTACGTAAGTCAGTGGATGCTCTTGATTCAATTATTGGACATGTTGAACAAAAAATGTACTCTAGCTGTAACTTGTGTGTTAATGAGACATTTTAATTTTTGGTAAGATGCAGCACAGGTAGGGGTAACATGCAACACACAGTACAGTTGTCAGTCACGCAGGCAGATGCTACTCATGACAGAAGTTGGTGAACAATGACAACAACATTCGAAACATGGTCCCCCAAAATGGTTTGTAGCATGATTGGTTTTTATTGAGAAAAAAACATGTCTTCTCCACTGACATTCACTGCCAATTGACAGATGTGATGGTGATGGCATAATAAGAGAGAATCATGCCACAACATGATGCAAATAATTAAAAAATGGTCAAACACATATCCACAATGATGATTGCACTGATCAACCCCACACAACAGGGACAGATGTGAATTCAGCATGAGTGGAACTGATTTTGGCAAACTGACCAGTCACAATTTGAGAATAATCCACTGCACTGAAATTGTCCATCAAAATTGTACAACAATGTCCATGAAGAAATAGGATACTGCAAAGTATGTGCATGCTGGATACCAGTGTCTGATGGAACAGCATAAAAATTTGTGTTTTGAGACTGCTGTAATATCTTCAGCAGTTTAAGAGAACATGCAAACAAGTACCTGAAATCCACAGTGACAGGTGACAAGACATGGGGTGCACCATTTAATTCCTCCAATTAAAAAAAAAAGCTGGAATACACTAGAAACACCCAACTTGTTTGAGAACAAAAAAATTCAAATTTTATAAATCTACTGGAAAAGTCATAGCATCTGTATTCGGGGATTCAGGAGGAGCATTGTATTCAAGGGCACAATAATCAACACAAATGCCTAGTGACATGTTATGACAACTGTGTGAGGCTATTCACAGGAAAAGACTATGCCATCTGTCATGAAGTGTGAAGCTTCGGCATGACAATCTAACACCACACAGTGCACGTAAGACACAAGAGTTGTTGCTTTACTGAGTGCTTCTGGGCTATCCACCCTACTGTCCTGACCCATTGGAGGTTGTGGATTCCACAATAATAAGAACACAGAAGTAGGTGCTCGGAGATGCAGGCATATACAAGAATCTGATTTGTATCGCTATACAGTTTTTAAACTCATGCCAGGATGGGCCAAATGTATGAATGTACTTGGGTATGTGCAATAAAATCATGATACATCAGTGGCATAAATGAGCTACATTTAATGATGTAATGTTTCTTCATTTTATTTTTGTGACCTTGGGGATCTATTTCACTTAACATCCTACATATTTTATTATTCAAACCAACACTTCACAAACAATAATTAATCCCATGCAGAACTCATCAAGACCACTTTCCTACTGCACATGTTTCTAGTCCTACATGTCTCTGTGACTTCACTCATGCCATGATCACTTCCTTCCAAAATTGTTATAGTTCGCCACATACCAGTCACCCTACAAGTCAATACTATAAAGTGTGAGACAGTAACAGCAGCATACAACAAACCACAAAAAAAATCACGCTTCTCACACCTGACACCATGCTGTTCTTTCTTTTATGGAAACTACACAGTCTTATAAAACATGTGAATATTGTACACAAATGATAAACCAACATTATTTAAATAAATTACCTAAAATATATTTCATAAAAATATAATGCTGTTTATCACTTGGGTCATCAGCATTTTATTCAGGTTGAATACTTCGGTTTTTTAATTAATAATTTCATTTCATTCTCTTTTTTCCTAAATTCTTTCCACTATAACAATTTAAAATCTCATGTTCACCTACATTCTTCAGCTTTGAAATGGGCCTAACATTGCTATCTTCTGGAAAGAGACCCCATATACTCTGGTAGAAGCACATGGATGTTTGAGAGGGATCTGCTACCTTCATCACTGTTGTAGACATCGGCAAAAACAGGATCCTCTGAAATGTCTGTACGCATCCACCAGATAAACTGGTATCGCTTCCTAGAAGACAGCATTCTTCATGCCTACCAATGCTGGAACCACAGGTCTCCCTAGTCTTCAATATATTTGAACTTACATGCACAAGGTTCAATGCACACGCACTAAAATGAAGTCTGCTGGTATGGGAGGCATGACCATTAAGTGCTGATGCAAGTTTGACTTATTCCTCTGAAATATTAGTGTTACAAGAACTTGATTCAGGTACTTTTGGCTGATTTTAAGACAACAACCCTATAAACTGAAGTCTGTCACTGATGATAGATGCTAGTATCCTGTCTAGGATTCAACCAGATATTTTAACATTATTCTACACTAATGAACTACATCATGAGTAAAAATAAAAATGTTTGGAGCTTTTCATCTGACATCATACTTAGGCAGCCATCAGACTCTGGACTGACCTTACAAATACATACTTGAAGTACATAACTAGAAAAGAGGGCAATACCTCAGCCTCAAGGGCCAGTTACAGAGAGATATGTTGAACAAGATTCAAAATCTAACACAATGTTATGGTCCACCTGACCCCAAAAAAGAAGCCAGCCTTCCATGAATAAATAAAGGAGTAGCATGACTAATGAAAATACAACTTTCATTAACTTGATACAATAGAACAAAAGCAGTATCAGACTATGTACGCACCTTTTTCACAACCCATGATGCGTCCTCTAGTGCTCTCTCTATAATCTGCCTTACTCGTACAGGATCAGATTCCAAAATATGTTGCTTAAAGCTCTGTAAATATTTACAACACACTTCAGAAAATGTACACAACGTTTCGAAAGCAGGCAAAAATGTTAAAAAACTTATTTTTTTGGTACCGCTGGATCCAGTAAATCTGTATCCCCGTCGCATTACGCATGTCTCAAACAGTGGGCAATAACTAGGGTAATATTCTTACAGTTAGTAACCCACTGTCAAAGACGTCAATGCACTAACATACACACACGTATGCTTAATTAACTTTATGGTTGAAACATTCCTATTCACAACAATCTTACTTGTCGTATAGAATGCTTGTAAAATTCTTGGGCATCTTTCGGAAGTTTCTGGCATTCCCGCAGTAAATATTTGTACAGTCCTTTAGACGTAGTAATATTCATACTTGCAAGCACTATATCACCACCTAAAGCAGAAGAGATCCTTGGCTAACATACCTAACCAGCTCCTAAGCGACCTACTAACAAGAAATACAAGAACAAATGACACAACGCAGCCGCAATCGTAACACCGCCTTCTGAGGTTAGAGGGCTACCGCTGAGTACCAACATTAAATACTACTCTTTACAGTTACCAGCTTAATCGTTGAAAATGAAGGCTCCATGATTCTTCAATACGTTGGAGAAGACTTACCGAGCGACACAATGTCAGATGCAAGAGGACTTAAATCTGTAACCACACCACTACGAGGACTTCCAATCTCGCAACTCTATCCGCAAGTAAGAACGGAGGGTGACAATTTAATTTGTTGGTATATGGCACTCCTGACTGCAACCTGTCGTCTGCTAAATCATGGCGTCGCAAAAAGCAGCTAGGCAAGTGGTGCAACAAGTACGACCAATTTTGTCTGTTGATCATAGTGAGGCCAGGAAGAGAGTTTTTAATTTATATAAAGCGTGGTACAGACAAATCCCATATATTGGTAGGTATCGTATTTTTCTTAAAATAAAATACTTAAACAACCAAAACGAACACATCAAAAGCTCTTTAAATACTGTTCTTTCACAAGTTAGAAACGAATTGACCTTTCGCTGTCTGCTCCGCTTGTGTGTTTATCTATATGATGAATAAATTGAATACTAATAATAATAAGAACAACAATAATAATAAGGGAATGAGTACTATATATAAACGCAACTATTTATGTAAAAATTACTCTCCCCTCCTGACATACAAAAGTTTCTTAAGAATTTCTTCTGTAAGTACGTGTGCAAATATAAAAGATTATATTTTCATCGATATGTTATAACTGTTATAGTGATGGACTATGACATCCCAAAGTCAGTGGAGCAATGCCGAGTCAAGCTCAGAGAAGAATTTGAAAAGAACCGTCACGTTACAGATATACGAGTGATAGATATGCTTGTTATCAAGGTATGTACATGATATGAATGGGTTTGTGTTTGGGCATGTATGCTGTAGTGTGTCATTTTACTGACGGAGCCATCACAAGATTAGCCGTAAAGGTGTACTATTAAACTGGCATGTATACTGGGCTTTGTTTTAGTTTTCATTAAAATGTGTCAAAAGCCTTGTGAATTATTGGGAAAACTGCACTGGCATAACAGCAGACCACTCAGCGTGTCTGTCAAGGAACATAAACACAACATGTTGGAGAAACTGGAATTGGCCCAGCATGTATATGAACAGCGTCTTCATACAAAGGAAGACGTAACTTCAGTCACATGACATACGCAGAAAATACAAATCTGCTTACATGGCGTGTCTAGACAATGTGATTAGTTAACCATTCTGGATGTCTGTCCTATGTGGATTGTTATCATTAGAAAGGAAGTTGGTAAGTTACATTCTTTTGTGAGTCCATCAATTGAAGTTTTTTATATGGTGGTCTTAACATGTACTTGTTTTGTAATATTTTGAGATTTTGGTTGTGGTCATTTTAATGAACTGGTGCTCTGGCTTGGATTTTCATGCTGTTCTCCAACACAGTAAGTTAGTGATAATCTTTGTTTCTTGTATCATTTAACCCTTTGGTATCTGTCAGCTGTACCCACTATGCAGTCAGAGTAAGATGATAGCATTTTATGGCCCTACTCATGCAGCTCCCACCAGGCATTTAATCCCAACACCAAAGGGATAAGTTCTTCCAAAATGGTGTTTGTTGGGTACCTCCTCATGGTTTTGTTCCACTGTTTTGGTTTTGACTAAAGAAGGGCCTCTCTTTTGAAGTTAGTTTATAAAAGTATATATATATATGTATGTATGTATGTATGTATGTACACACACACACACACACCCTACAATTTTTAGGAGCTGATTTCTCTTCTCTTGCTGTTGATCACCATTTATAAATAAAATACCCTCAATAAAACTACTCTTGTATATAGGGATAGAAATTACCTCAGTTTAATTAATCCAAGAGTATGTTTCATATTTACATATTTTTCCCTAATGATGGAAACTATCCAATTTTTGTCAGTTAATAGATTAAAAAACTGAAGTTATAAACATGAATGGTTATACACGTCTGCATAAAAGTAGAGGATGATAAATGTTGATGTGCTAACATTTCCACCAAACAACAGACCATCCTGGACACTGCACACTTCAGCAGTGATGGGAGTCCATTCCTACATGGAAGGCACATATAAGGCAGATTCTGTTACCTTGCTACTAGAACAATTATTAGAATGACTGGTAGAGGAACACAGATGAATGTGGACTGCAGGCCAGGATGGAGACTTGGCATTCCTCACAGTCACAAAGTTTTCATTTTCTCAAAAATCTAGCACCTTGTGGGTATACCACCTGCTCCAAAAAATGTTCAAAGTGTTTTGTTTAACAACACTGGCAGTTGCTGTGACTGTATGGAATTGATGGTAGGTGAATGAAGTAGAATTACGGAACATTGTTAATAATGACGGCAAAGCCAAAGTACTCAGAAATACCTCTCCCACTGCCACTATGTCAACCACAGATCTTGCGTTGTGTACCCTGAGGTCAAACCCAGGCATCCAGTGGTGAGACACTGGTGACTAACCACCTGCATCCTGGTCCCAAATTTAAAGTAATTTGAATGGCTAGGTCTCCCAGCATGACAACATAGCAGTTTCTGGTAGGATACTTTTTCTGAATGTATGCTTCTTTACTACTATTTAATTTTTTTTTGTGTTTCAGGGCCAGATGGAACTTAAAGAAACTGTTGAAATTTGGAAGCAGAAGTGTCATGTAATGACCTACTTTAAGGAAACTGTTGAACCAAAACCTACAGATTTTTTATCTAAATTCTTTGCAGGTCATGATTAAAACCATATATTAAATGACAAAGAAACATTGTTGCATGAGTAGAACTATGTAATGGATTACTATAATCTTGCATTCTGACAGTGTCTTATTGTACAAATCTTAGATGTTTTTCAGAATTGACTGTAAATAAATTGTCTCAGACATCCTTTTAACATTTTCTGTGGCCATAAGCTAACATTATATAGCACAGTATCATCTATAACATCCCATCATACATTAACATTACATTTAACATAATTTTTTGTTGAAGTGTAACAATAAGAAAAAAAATCTGGCACCTAGAATGGTATTATTCCAGTGACATACACTACTGGCTGTTTGGAAATATCATCTTTGTTTCAGACTGCACTTCATAACCATTAACAATACCATATCACGTGAAGGCTGGTAAAAGGTATGAAGATAAAATTCCAAGCTTTCTACAACCTTGCATTACACTGTAATGAGCCATCAGCTTTTTTCACTCCAGCCACTCCATTTCCAGGAAAGAGTCCTCAATACCCACTGATGGGCCCCAAAGCCAGTCTGACTTGGTGCTAAAGAGGAAGGTCTCTATCAGGAATCAAATACTGGCCGCCCAGCCCGAAGCCTGTCACTTATAACAACAGCAATTATACATAACACTACAAAATGAACACCACCACCAAATGGGTCTAAGAAAGGCACAATCCAGACCAACAAGAACATACTGACTGTACTTATCGTAACTGCTACACATTCTCTTTTAGTGCCAAGCAGGTTGGTATAGCGCATTCTAAACATTCCTGGTCTGAAACTGACCTGAGCTTTCCTGAGTTTTTCTCCATCTATCCACAAAATGGTACAACAATAGCTTGAAACAGATTTTCCTTCCAAATTACCTGCTCACTACTCAATCATCTTCCATGCTATTTAACATCATATAACCTTTGCTGCATTAAGAGCATAATGATATAACTCAAACAGTTGTACCCCTGTGTTTCATATGGTGTCCATATATCGCAAAAGGTAAAGCTATTCCCATGCTTAATTAAGCACCACATCACAAATATCGGGGAGTGGAGGTATATCTCCATGCATTCTTAATCTTTGTATTAGATGATGGTGAACTGTCAGCTTGATGATCTAGTTGCTCCAACCTCAGGGAGACAGCCCCCAGTACCCTTTGGATAGGATGCTGGTTGGTTTCCAGACCAAATCTGGACGCTGTGAAGAAAAGAAAAATCTCTACTCCTACTGCCTAATCACTACCAAGTGCTACTATCTGCAGTGAGCCCATTCTTAAGAGCAGTGCTGTCAACACAACTTTTATTTGTCCTCATGTTTCACTTCCTACAACAGGGATGGGTGCCATGTTACTGAATTATGACAAGCAGAGTGGGTGAAAGGTTTCTGGTACAGCCTAGCTGAAAAGACAGGGGCACAGATTTCACCAAATGGTCTTAACAGCATGTGCTCCAGCGAAAATGATGTAGGTTTTGTAGAAAGGGTACATATCTAATGCATCTGCAAGTAAGTGTTATTGAATTATTAAAGTTACTGAAGTAAACAATGCATAGTTCTTTATTACACCATTACAACAATTCACTTTCTTGCTGCAGGCAGCCATGAGTTACTAAGTGTTCCTGTGCCTGCCATCAGTAACAAAAGAAAGAACTGTCACCAGTACTAGACATCCTGTAAGCCTTAATGATGTGGACAAGGACGACTGTATGTTACCTTCACACTCTACCTCTCTACGATCCATCTTCATGTTACCCTCCTACCCACCCACCATACAATTCCTTATATCATACCCAGGCTTGTCAACCTTAAATAGACATAAATCTGGGACTACATTTTGTGTAAAATCCCTTAGATTTCTTCATGGACAGATGTCTTTAGACTTGTAACTGGTCACCCTTCTGAAGCAACAAAGCTCACATATGTTTATGGTCAATTCTGGCATTACATACCAGCTATTATATTCTGGCTTAATTTTCAACACTGCTAAATTTCAAGAGGGTGGGAATCATTCATGACCCCTTTTCTTGTGTTTTTGCAACCAGCAGTGTGTTGTAACTTTGAATTAAAAAATTGTACTTGAACAAGTCAATAAGAAGGTACATGCAGAAAAATCTGCATCACAAGAAATGCACCCACTAATCAGAAACCCAAAATTCAACCTGACTTTTGGTGAGGGGCCGTAGACGATGCTTTGTGATGAAGAACAGAATGCAGTAATCACTCCAAGTTTTGGCATCAATCCTGTGACATAATAATATTAAAAATATTTATCAGTTCAGTCCAACCTTCTGTTGATGGAGCTACAAACTCCCTTAGAGTGCTATAACATACCTCTACATCTCTCTGCATAAAACATTCTTGGCTATCAAACATTACATAAGTGCAGACAAATAATAAATTCGGTGAGTGTGACAGATCATAACTATTCACATTTATTTTGACGCAGTCTCCTGAATTATTCAGTCTGTATATCAATACCAATGTTGCACTGTTCTGTACAATAACACTGGTAGTCTGTTGTCAGAACACAAAACAAATTGGTTGTGACTCATTTAAACTTCATTAGCAGAAGGATCATATGCTGTGTTGTTACCTTTTGCATGACAAACTCCACAGCAAATATTCACTAACTGCATGCAAGCATCCCCTGCTGATGACCTTACACTCCCAAATGATCCACCTAGCCAGTTCATACCTGTTACACTTAAAACTACTGTCTAAGATCAGTGCCAGTGCCAGTTATAAACAAAAGTGCACGAATATGGAAGACAGTTGTGGGGAAGAGTGAGAAGTGAAATCCAACAGCGGGGCAACAAGGTGGTCCAGGCATATTGAAAATGTGGTGCCACAGTGTGACGGGTGTTAGGTGATGCTCAGTTAAAACATATATACCGAAGTTCCTGACTGGTCTCTGCCCTTCAAGTTTTCAACCAAAAGTTTGAGTTCATTATTTATCTATTTCTCAACATATGCTAGATTCCCTGTTCAACCCAACTTTCATCTATTTAATCATCCTAACAATATTAAGTGAAGTCTCTAAATTATGAAGTCCCCCACTGTGTCATTTTCGTCATCCACCTGTTACAAATTTTGGGACAGTAATTTAAAATCTGCCACAATAATTTCCTTCCTCTTACTTCTCAAGCGATAATTCATGACCACTATGTGTAACATAATTTTGTAATTCTGGATAAAAGAAGACACTTTCCTGAAATCACATGGGTTGTGACTTGAAGTGTTCATATAGCACCAAGTGCAGCTCAGACCTTCTAAACCTTTCAGTTCGGAGCTCAGAACCATTTTCTCTTTGATTTTTTCCCTTTGGTATGTTTTGGCAATGATTCTTCTTTTTCATCTACATCTTTATCCACATCAATCTCTGATTTTACAGCTTTCTTGTTACTCTGTTTCTCTTTGTCTCTTTTCTTTTTCTTCAGCTTTCCAGAATAAGAATTAGGCAGAGTAACTTCCTCTTGGCACAAAATCTTCCCCTTAGCTGAAAACAGGAAATGAAATTAATAACATCATGTTAGTTCATTAATGGCATAACGTATTTACGTGAAATTATCATCTGAAAAATGGGAAAGCATATAACAACAATAAACAGAGCACAACACATCTGAATGGTGTTCCTCACCATTAATATAGAGCAGTCAGTGGTTTTAGAGTAGGCAGCATTGCTATGCATAGTCTGGATAGGATGTCCTTGTTTCTAAAGTTATACACAAAACTCACTACACACATTGACAAGCAAAATTATCTTAGTAAGTTCAACAGAACAAAGAAAAAGGAAATTTAAGAGCCAAATCTGTATCAGCTTCATCAGTATTATGGAACTACAACAGAAAATTTAATGTTAAGCCTGTTTTCAAGCATTTGCACCACATTATCCGTGGATTGTGATGCCAACATTTCTGAGAAACTTGCCCTGCGTGAAAGATCATCCACGTGCTTCAGCAACAAAGAGGATGCCACAGCCACACAGTACCCACAGAACCCTTTCTAGGGTCAGAAACAGCAGCAACAGTTAATCTTAAACCTAATTTGACTGCCCTTTTAGGCCTAAGTACCTACTACAATTCACCATTACCTACTTAGTTTCAATCCCACCCCTGTCCCCACCTATTATAATATGGGATTTCACTAAATGTAGGAACACAAATTGGGGGTTCACTGTACAGTAATAAATCAATTTAAAACTACTCACAAAACATTCCGAGCCGTGAACGGATGCTACGATCTTCTTCTGCCTCACGTATCCTGTCCATTTCAAGACATTCCACTATTTCATTACGACGTTCAACTACCTCCACTAAGCGCTGGATCAACTCCTCCTCACGAGCTTTATCAGAATCTGTCTTAGCGTGTTCTGGCACATCCATAAGGCAACGAATCTGGTATTCCAAATCTGCATGCTCCTCTTCCAAGCGCTGCGTGCGACGCCTGGCATGTATAGCAATAATACATCCATTTTTGTTACTTTCTGATACACTTAATTACACTTTATCAAGTCCATGATTTATATGGCATCAAATGAGAGGAAGACTGAGCATGAAGAACTGCAAAATATGAGAAATGGGACAGTCATGACCTCTTTAATATGTAAGCTAGATTACAGACACATCTCTCTTTAACAGGAAGTTCTCTCATCCTGAGAAACAGAACAACTGTAAAATCACTTCTAATAATGGAAACAGATAAATGCAAATTGATGAGCAGACAATAGTCTGAAGAATCTGACTGAGGCTTATCTAGAACAAGATACACATGTTAAGCAGAAATCTGTCTGAAACAGAAAAATGTTCCTGCCACTTGGGAATCCACTATATGCAGTACCTACTGCTATTCCAACTAACACCTTTTTCTTTTAAAGGGAATCTCAGTCAGTTAAGAAAATGTAACTTTAACAATGGGCCAGAAAGGTACCTTCCAAATTTTTCCTTCTACAGGGCACTTCTGGGATTAAAAATCCTAATAAAAACCCTAAACCATACTTAGAGGCCCAACATATGAACACATGCAGAATAAGACTTTCATGCCATGCACAATACACACAAAGAAAATTAAAAAACCAAGAATATTTCTTAACCCTCTCAGTGGTATACGAAACCAATGCTGCAGTCTAGTAAGGTTAAGTAGAGTGTATTGTGGAAATCTGACTTCTGTTTGTGGCCTACACAATGCATTTAGTTGTTTGTAACATTTTTTGGCCGAATACACGATACCTTACCAAGACAGTGGCATGTATTAAAAATATCTGTCAGCTAGATAAACAGTATTGTACCCAATAGCACTATCAATTATAAATCCGATATAGACGACCACAAAATACTGTTTGAGAAGTGACAAACTCATCTATACTTACAAGTACATGAGTTCTGCCTGCCGCCGAAATAATTCATTCTTTTCATTCACCAATTCAAATAGTTGCAACACCAAATCTTCGACATCTGGAGTCATGCTGGTGTCTGTGAAACACAGAAAGATAAAGAAAAAAAAGACTTCTGTACATAAGATAACTACAAATGTCATACACATACTTCAACAATGTAAATTCAAAACAATTAGCTTATACATTACTCTCCTGGAGACGACGACAAGCACAAGGGACAGGGGTGTGAATGTGACACTCACAACTCTGCTATGAGACAGGAGATGTGGTTTAATATGTTATAACTTTTGCTTTAATTGCATTACTGAACTCAGTATTACTAACACTGCTGGGAAATCTATGATGCTACAATAAGCTTGATGGAGGAGACAAGAAATTAATTTGAAAGTTTGTAGAAAACCTCTTGGAAAGCAATAACCTGAGGAACTGACAAGAGGATGAGTTCTTACGTTTCTGCAGAATGTAGCTGAGGTTTCTATGTCCCGGAAGATTGGAGACCTCAAGACAGGACAATATTAAGATGCGAATAGGTTGAGGGCAGGATGTAAAATTAAGTGGGTTAAGATCCAAGGGCACACTTGGTATTATCCATGTTGAATCTTCAGGTCCTACCACCACATGGTCAAAGGTTACAAGTCTCAGTTTTACGTCTGTTATTTACTTTGGACTTCTGTTATTCTATTATGAACTTTCTTAAATGGTTTCTGCATGAATGTATATATAAATATGTATGTATATGCAAAAAGTAACAGGGGAAGCAGCCTACAAATGGTATGCACATGTGCAGAAGTCAGTCATAACTATCTGTTTCAACAACCAGAATATTTATGCTCACTATCATTGACATCTGGGGCCTGATGGTACTTATAAAAATGAGTTTTCTTTCCAGCATTCATGCTTACCATCATCACAATTTGAAGCCTGATCAAACTTGTCACGGATAGTTTTCTCGAGTGTGACTCCCTGTCGCTCCAGCTCCTGCTGCTGCACTTCGATATCATCCAGCTCTCTTTTCACTTCCTTCATTGGAATAGCTTTTATCTGTCTGCGCTGTGGCACAGGCCGTGGTGGTGCTGGTCCTTTCTTTCTCTTCCACGGACCATAGGTACTCTTGTTTGGCCCCAGAATCAGCTGCTGTTCTCCTAATGACATAGGACCTTCTTAAGAAAATTAACTACTACATGATCTACATTGTCATGCCATAAATGACAGTTTCAGAAATATGGTCCATATGCTTGCCCAGGTGCTACAGATGAATCAATCAAGACTGCTCTCAACCTAAATGCACTGAACATCTTATGAACAAGTGATTTATTAACATATGTAACATAAGGAGGCTGATAAGCTTGCTAGACAAGTGTCAGCTATATCGTTACTTGGTCCAGAGCCGGCTCTTGGAATACCTAGGTGTTCAGCAAGAGAAGCAGTTAAGAACTGGACTGAGCATCAACATTACAATGCCTGGAGAGACTTGCCAGGTCACAGACATGGGAAACTTTTCATAGGAAGACCATATAAGAGAAGAGCTGATCACCTGCTCAAATTAAGTAGTCATCAACTAAAAATGGCAGTTGCAGTCCTCACGGGACATGCTCCTGTGAGAAGGCACCTGTATATTATGGGCCTGTTTGATGGGGGTCTACCTTGCAGATTCTGCAGGATGGAGACTGAAACACTGCAGCATATCATTTGCTACTGCGAAGCATTGGCACGTCAGCACTATAATGTTTTTGGGAAGCTGTTTGCTGAACCAAAAGATATAAGCTCAGCTTCAATAAGGGACCTGCGCCTCTATATAAGAGGCATAGGGTTATTGGACCTGTGCTGAATGGAGTGTTTAGGGTTGCACAATAAGCCTAAGGCTGAGGTGTATCTGCAGCATATGCTGATGGGCCCAGAAGAAGAAGAAGAAGAAGAAGAAGGAGGAGGAGGAGGAGGAGGAGGAGGAGGAGGAGGAGGAGGAGGAGGAGAAGAAGATATGTAACAAGTAGAATGCATATTAAACATGAAACTTTGTTCACTGTTCTTGACATTTAATGATGAGTTTCTATAAAAACATGCCGTGTAAGTATACATGCATGCAAGAAGCATGCTGTGAGGCCATGTGCAAATGCATATCGTGAAGTGGCTAGCAGATTCAAGTTATATATCTGAAGCCTTAAAATAGTTGTTCAATTAAGAATGATGAAGTTAGTTATATACACAGCATAAATGGATGAAACATAGTTTACAAAATTTTGGTTGAAAAGTCAAAGAAAGAGATGTTTTGGGATACCTAGAAAGGATAACATTAATAAGACAGGATGACACTGAAATGGATCTTACGGAAATTAGCAGTGAACATGTGAACTGATATGGCCCAAGACAGAATCAGTAGTGGGCATTAGTGAACATGTCACAAACTTTCCCATTCCACATTAAAGCCTGACAGTGAATGGCAGTCAAAACGCAGTGTGTGGCTAAAATGCCTGACATTACATATCACCAAGAGCATGCAAAGTAAATCCTTAGCTCTTCCAGAGTACACCCTACAATTAATTCTAGTGGCAAAGGATTAACAATAAATTTATTGACAAGGTACACAATTATCAAAAATTAAATGAAAATCTTGTAATATAGGGCTCATTCTCTTTGCACATCATGAAACACTCAGACATGTAATGCAGCATGTCCAGAATGGCTCTGCAGTGCAACTAGCACCCTACTCAAGGGACACTAAGTGTGAAACAGCCACAGTGTAAAGCTCACCATTCACAGCTACCTAGATCCCTTCTATAAACAGCATGTTCAGGGTCCAGCTGGATGAATCCATTGAATACTAGGGGTTCTTTCAGTAAGGGTAAAACATCCAAGCATTTGGCTGACCAATCACATCTATCTACAGTCATGGTCTATAAAGCATGCAGCTATACCTTCATTTCTCCTGTGGACCACAAATAAAGAAACAGGTAAAGGATTCAGGTATAAAGAACAGTGGTAGTAAATATGAATGTGCATCACGAATATAACAGAAACATGAGAGGACAGTAATAAGGTGTGACAATTAAGGAGAAAGAAATATAGATGATTAGTAAGTAGTATGAATAGTCATTCAATATGAGGAATACACACACATACTAAGGTACACTGCATGATGTACAAATTATATACTACTGGGAATGGTAGTTTACATAGGATGCAAGAGTATAGGACCAGGGGAGTTAAACTCTGGCACCTCAAAATATAAATAGTAACAGACTAAATAATATTCATTCATATGCATCTGAAAGGTGCTTACAAACAAACATTTTGCCTTAACCTTTATACCTACCAAAGCTGACAGTGTTTGAAGACTGGCTCTGTCGGTTACGATTGGTCACATCTTTTTTATTTTTTTCACGTTCCCCTTCTGACGTATAAAAAGGTGAATCTTCCAACTTTTCAACCGCCAGTTTAGCCTCAGAAAATGACAGTGCAGCAGTTCCATGCATTGCCGTAGGTGGAGGAGGGGCTGGTCGAGACTTGCGATGCCGAGACGTAGCTACTGGAGAAAGTGAATATCCCTGCAATACAATATTTTAATAAAGTATGACATACCTGAATTTGCATCAATATGTAATGGATAACACTAATACAAATATAAACAATTTTATCATTTAAGAAAATAAACTTTATTGTACTGAAATTAAATCCATGAAATCAGTATTATTTTAATACTCTTAAGCTGAATATCTCAGTAATAAAATGACTTCAATATTGAGAGAGGTTATGTGCCTCATCTTGTGGGCAGGACATACCTGGCGCCTCATGTATATGAAAGAGGAATGTTATGCACTACACAGTAACACTGAGTGCCAAACAGAAACCATTTCACCAAATAAATGGAGCCAGGAGAGGCTTAAATATGGTCAAAATCAAGAAGGCAATAAGTAGGTAAATTATTTTATGTATAAAAATGCTGCCAACCTACCAAGCTGGGGCATGGAGATGAGGCCTCAGATGAGTTATCAGATGGGACAGTAAGTGTTTCTGGAAACAGGTCCTGGGCCCTTGGTGGAGCTGGTGCAGGCTTCTTTTTCTTTCGGCTTGATGTTCCACCAGCTGAACTGAGGCTTGACAGTGAAGATGCTGATCCAAACTTGTCACTACTGTTTCTCATCAATGATTTGCGGGGCACTGGACGCGGCTCAGGAGTGACACTGCTACACATGCATTCATCATCAAACATCTTTAAGACCTGAGAATCTCAGGGCAGTGACTGTGACAACTACTGTCTTCTGGAATGTGACAGCATACAGTCTGGTAGCAACTTACTGATCTTTCAGAAGAGCACATTGCCTCTGTCTTCAAAGTAGAAAATGGAGACAAATGTTCCTCCAAAATCTCAGTAAATTTCTACCAACCCATATGGAGTCATATCCCAGAAAAAGGCAATCTTCAAACATTTGCAAGTTTCCCATGTCTCAACAAAATTTTTCATTGAATTACGATGAATAGCAAGACACAAATGGCCTACTTCCATAAAGGCCCTGTTAGTTCTCATGACAACCTTCATACTCAGTCTCAGCAAGTCCACATTACATGTAACAAAATGAACAACGGTAATTCTCACTGCAGTGATGGTAGAAGCAAAACAGTCCTTCATATTCATAGCAGTGTAACTTGACTTTGTGGTCATTCTACCTCAGTCAAGTGATTACAGCTTTTACATAAGCAGACGCGACATTCTATGCTGACAACCCCACCTCTCTGATTGCAGACATAATATGATCTGTATGTACACAACTTTGCACCACCCCTTGAGTCTCATGATGTTAGCACAGAGCTCCTGATGTTCTCTGGGCCCAGCACCAGAAACATTATGAAAGTAATCCACACATACGTACTCATAAGCATATTCATGATAGGAAAGCAGTTCCATACTTGTGTGGCTCTTGTACAAGACAGCCTAAATGCAGGAAACTGATATTTGCACCATTCCAGATAGGAAGGCTTGAACAGTATTTCCATTTTCTCTTAATAAGATGTCAATAGCTGATGTTGCCGTAGAAAGCCGAAATAATTTACTTACGCCATTCAGCAGAGTCCTTCTTGAAAAGCTAGTACTTCCTCAGTTAGTCAAAAAATTACCTGAATTTTATGGAACCCGGAAGTTCATTATCATGTTTAAGAGCTGAACACTTGTCCCTGTCCTGGGCCACATGAATCCAGTACACACATCCCCACCCTGTTCAATTAATATGCATCTGAATATTATCCTCCCGTCTAAGCCCAGGTCAGGCATATCACTTTTGTCGACTACGTACAAAATTCTATCCAACATTCTTTTGTCAAGGTTAACTCCATATGCAGAGGAAATTATTGGGTATCGTCAGTGTGGATTTCGATGTAACAGGTCAACTACAGATCATATATTCAGCATTCGTCAAATACTTGAGAAAAAATGGGAATACAATGAGGCAGTGCATCAGCTATTTATAGACTTCAAGGAAGCCTATGATTCAGTTAGGAGGGAGGTCTTGTATAATATTCTCATTGAGTTCGGTATCCCCATGAAAATAGTAAGGTTAATAAAAATGTGCCTAAGCGAAACATATAGCAGAGTTCGGGAAGGCAAACATCTGTCTGACACGTTTCCTATTAAGAATGGCTTGAAGCAAGGCTCTGTCACCATTGCTTTTCAACTTTGCTTTAGAATATGCCATTAGGAGGGTTCAGGCAAACCAGGAGGGCTTGAAATTGAATGGTACACATCAGCTTCTGGTTTATGCTGATGATGTTAATATATTGGGCAGAAGCATACATAGTATAAAGAAAAATGCAGAAGATTTAATGATTTCTAGTAAGGAGATCGGTCTAGAAGTAAATGCTGAGAAAACTAAGTACATGGTCATGTCTCGAAATCAGAATGCAGGACACAATCACAACATAAATGTAGATAATAAATCCTTTGAAAGGGTGGAAGAATTCAAATATTTGGGAGCAACCCTAACGAATCGAAACTCCATTCATGAAGAAATTAAGAGCAGATTGAAGTCGGGGAATGCTTGCTATCATTCGGTGCAGGATCTTTTGTCTTCCAGGTTACTATCCAAAAGCACAAAGATTAGGGTATACAGAACTATAATTTTACCTGTTGTTCTGTATGGATGTGAAACTTGGTCTCTCACACTGAGGGAGGAACAAAGACTGAGGGTGTTCGAGAATAGGGTGCTGAGGAGGATATTTGGGCCTAAGAGGGACGAGGCGACAGGGGATTGGAGAAGACTACATAACCAGGAACTTAATGACCTGTACTCATCACCAAATATTATTTGGGTAATCAAATCGAGGAGACTGAGATTGGCGGGGCATGTGGCACATATGGGGGAGGAGAGAGGTGCATACTGGATTTTGGTGGGGAGACCCGAGGGAAGGCGACCACTTGGGAGACCCAGGCATAGATGGGAGGATAATATTAAGATGGATATTCGGGAAGTGGGATGGGGGGGATGAACTGGATTGAGCTGGCTCAGGATAGGGACAGGTGGCGGGCTCTTGTGAATGCGGTAATGAACCTTCGGGTTCCATAAAATGCGGGGAATTTCTTGACTAGCTGAGAAACTGTTAGCTGCTCAAGAAGGCCTCTGCTCCATGGAGTTAGTTAGTTAGTTCTAAGCCCAGGTCTTCCATAAGGTCTCTTAATATCAGGTTTCCTCATCACAACACTGTATGCATTTGTCTTCTTCACCAATTGTGCTGCTCATCTTGTCCTCCTTCATTCCGTAACACAAATAATATTTGGCGAATAGTAAAAATCACGAAGCTTCACAGTATGCGATTTTTTCCAGTCTCCTGTTACTTCATTTCATTCTCTCTCACTCTCTAACACACACACACACACACACACACACACACACACACACACACACACAGGTTAAAAAAAAAGAAACGAAAAGAAACTTATAAAATTTAAGTTACAGAACTTAATGGGAAGGGACCACACACAATTCCTAGGCACGCAAAGGAGAATAATATTAAAGTGGGCCTCAACTGATATGGATGTGAAGATGTACACTGGATTCAACTATTTCAGGATCAGTTCCCATGGCACAGTCTTAGACCATGCTCACAAACCTTTGGGTTCCATAAATAGAGAATTTCTTTCCCAGCTGAATAATTGTCAACTTTTGCAGGAACAACCTGAACCATGTACTAATGTTTAGTCAGCTAAGTTCTGAGGAACAGAAACACTTTATACTGAGGTAAATACAGAATGACAATGGTTCAACATCATAACTTACATGACAGTCCTGGGCCGGGGTACAGGAAGTCTCTCAGACTTGCTGCACGGAGAATCAGCGTTCTCATCCCCACTGCTTGGTTCCTCTCCATCACTCCAGAAAGGGTTAAGATTTACTTTTGGTGCTTCCAGCACCTTCTTCACTCTGTCTGTAATGACAGGAACAAGTGGTGTAGAAGGCTCCACCCTAATCTGCATCTCTGCTTCATCATCCGTGGACCCGAACGGATTCATATCTCGTGCCACTTTTCTTTCAGATGGCTTATAAACACCACTTTCTTCGCATGTCTGTTCAGTATCATCATCATCCCCAAATGGATTAAGTTCATTGGGATACATACAATCACTATTCTTCCTTGCAGCTGTACTTTCTGGCAAGGCCAAACTGGTCTGAAAGTCACCAACCTCCACAACTTTGATGGAACTTGTGTCTTTTGGAATGTCATTCTTATCAAGTTCCTGCATATCACTTACACCAGACAATGTCATGTTTGCCATTCTGTCTTTGCTATGTACACATTTCACTGAGTCAACAATATATGGCTGAGAATCTTCTTTCAAAGGTGAGCCTACAATTTCAATAGTCTCACATGTTTCAACTTTGCTTTTCTCTTTCGATATATCAAGTTCAGCAACTGACTTCTCTTGTCCATCTTGATTCTCCTGCACTTCAACCTTATTTGCTTCAACCAATAAGTTTCTGTCTGCAGGCTCAACAGATGCAGTTCTAGTGATAAGCAAGCCCAAGGGAGCTGAGCTTGTTTCATCCTTCTGGTATACAGTGGATTTGTTAGTAGATCTGGTCTTTGAAGCTTTAGCGTTTTCTTCTGTATTTCCACCACTTTCAAACAATTTCCGCCTGATCTTCACTATGGAGGATGACGTATCTCCAAAAGAGTTCAGTTCTTTATCATGAACACCCTTCACGGCTACAGTGTCATTTCTGGCTTCAAGCTCATTACCACCACCAACACTATTACAGCTACTGGAGCTAACTTTTAAAGGAACACTATTGCCTGAGACTAAACTGTCTCCAACAGTACTAGGTACATCTGACTTTGTAGAAAAATGCTCTGCTGCTACATTATGCTCACTGTCAGATGGGGGTGTATTATCAATATTTACAAAACTATCTTTAGTAATTACTTTGTCTCGTAATTTACACACATTGTTTAAGGAACTTGTGTTTAAAGCGGAGTAGCTGGCATGGTGAACATTCTGTCCCTCTAGTGCACTATACTGTGAGATCAAAGAACACACATTCTCTTTATTGTTATCAATACCTTGCTGTTCAATCTTTGGCAGTGTTTTCTCATTACTGGCAATGCTACTTAATTCTTTTGCATCTTGTAAGCCTGGGAGGTTCAGCTGACTACTCATAAAATCAGAACGTGCTTTAGAATGTTTCAGTACTGGCTGTTCTTTGACCTCACCGACATGTGGCACTCTCAATTTCTCCAATGCCAACTCAAATTCTGCACTGTACTCATCCTGTGGACCAGCATGTCCTATCATATCAAGGGTACTCTCTTCATTTTGACTAGCAATTTTAGATTTGTCTTCAAGGTTCAATGAGTCAAGAACCTCATCTGGACATGTTTCACAACAATATTCTCCCCCTTCTGTCTCATAGAAGTTGGCAAGACTAAGCTGGTGCTGGCAACGGGCGCAACGGAAACATGTGCGGTGATAAAGTGTTCGCCCACTCACTAAAAGACGTTCTGCTATAAATACTGGAAGGCCACATTTTGCACATGGTTCCCTGCGCCCTGATGATGCAGCAACCTGAAACCCATCAACATTTAGAACAACACACAGTCACAAAAATAACCAAAGAAATCTGTCTTTAAATTGAAAAGCTGTAAAAGTGATGTATGTAAAATGACAAAGGCAATTTAAAATGGATTGTTACAATAAAAATACGGCAACATTTACAATCAGAACATTACAAACACTACATACTAAAGAAACAGAATATTCTTCCTTTAGATGAAATATGTAATGAATGCATGAAATGGTGGTTCCCAAACCTTACACAAACATCTCCACAAAGAGATTTAGATATGTGAACCCCCAGCAATAATGCTATACTCACTTTTCCCCACAAACTATTCTTTGTGTGTTTTTATTGTCACCAGATTCTCTTTTGACTGGCCCATCCAGACATACCCCCGCCTTCATATGGAATTACGCAAAGCACATGCACATTGAAAGAAAGACACATATACAGCATACCTTATGCTATGAATTGCAACAGGCTACAAATGCAAAATGTTTTCTTCTGAAACAAACAAATCAAGAAGCATATGTAACTGATTTTTGTACATGTGTCTGGAAAATTACTAAAAAACAAACCAGAAAGTGGACATGTTTTCCAGGTACATTCCCAGCTAGCTGCATATCTGCACATAGCAGTTACGTATCAGTAAGTTAAATATTTACATTATCAAAAAATTATAAATAAAAGTTACAAATCTTAGTAAGACATATGTATGTGTGCAACAATTGTAGCTCATTGGATAATCACTACATCAAAAAATGTTTCAAATAAAAGCCCTTAATCTGAATGAGAACACACTTTACATCATGTGCCAATTTTTTTTTGTCATGAACAGCTTTTAAGCAAACTAACAAAATTCAGTTTGAGCTTTGTGTGAAATAGGGTGGACCAAACTGCATAAAATTAAATATGTAGTCTCCAGATGTAAAATTTAATAAAAATCTATTCAGCACTTCTAGAGATGAGACAAGAGGATGGCCAGAGGTAATTTCTGCAGTACGCATTTATTTTGTGCAATTAATGTACAGAATACCCAAAAATCCGTGACTAACCACAAAATATTTACAAATCAAAGTTTGGGAACCACAGACATAAATGAAGACAATAAAATGGTGATGAGCAACAGAGCAAAGCAAGCAAAACAAATACACAAAGCATTTACCTTCTAGCAGAATATTTCAGGTTTATACTGTCCCATAATGTCCAAGCTTTCCTCCTGGGGACATAAAACAGTACAGTGTGGGGTTAGATCTATGCATGACTTGGAGCAATTAAAGTTACAAAATGGTCTGTTCATGTCAGGATTCAGGTGGACACCACATTCAGATCCTAGGAATAAGGCTAGCTTTGAGGACACAGATATCTAGAACAGTGCAATGTTAAACTACTGATTTTGGGTTTACATGTTCAGACAGTGCAATTAATAAAGAGAATGGCTCCAAGTTTAAGGACCATGCAGTGGTGACAGACCCACTTTGTGCTCTCCCAGCTGATAACCCAAAAACCCTCCACCTAGTGTCAAAGTTAAAAATGCATGGAGCATTATCTTCACTTCCTCATGTCTGTATCTTCATGGCATGGTGCTTAAGCACAGGGGAAGACCTAAAATTTTTTAATGGTATTTAACGATACCGTTTGAGTCACAGTTACATGGTATTGAATGAAATGGGGAGATGACTAGAAATAGAGAGTACAGGAAGTTGTGACGTACATGATAGTACTATCCCAACATTAACTAGGACAGACTGAGGAAAACTACAAAAACCCTCAAACAGGATAGCCAATCATTGTGTTGAGATTGAAACTGGGTGCCCAGCAAGTCTTGAGCATTACCACTACACGAGCTAGCTTACTCAGTAACAGAAATTTGAGAACGATATAAGAAGGTAGTAACTGAGTTATTTTTCCTGTTCTCATTCTTTTTCAGCCTGTGCTTGATTGCTGTTGTGGATATACACATAAAAAAGATGCTAACACCAATAAATGCGTGCATTTTGTTCACCACGGAATTCAAATTCTAGGAGTTACAATGTACCAAAATGTCTGTACTTGTGTGTTCACTTTTATATATTACTGAGCTTTTAGGTATTGACAATTAAGACATTTTCAATAAAATTTAATTTTGGCACAATTTTCCACCAATTTTGTAGTTTTTTGTACACTACTTTAAAATGCTATCAGTATCTCAAGGTGGTATAGCACCAATACTAAGATGCTTGGTGAATGATAAATGGGAAATGATTTGGAAGGAAGCAGCCATGGCCTAATCAAGTTACTGCCCCAGCATTTACCTGGAGGGACTATGAGAAACCATGGAAACCTTCAATCAGGATACAAGTAGCCGGTGACCAGTCCAAAATTTGAACTGAACACATCCCAAACACATACACACCTACAGCAATACTTCTGCATTAACACTCTCAGTCCTCCAGTTAGGTAAGCTAACAAGCAGATTAATTAATCAGAGGCTCACTCACCTCTTTGTCTTTACTTTAAAACTACGTATCTTGGAAATACTTTTAAATTGACAAAGGAATACCTGACAAATATTCACTGTGAGGACGCTTTAACATGCAAAGCAGTTCAAGTCGTGATGCATTAAATTTGTATTTCAGAAAGGAAGGGATAAGCCCACAAAGGCAGTAATAGAAAATTATGCTTGATATTTCCGCTGGTCAAATTTTACTCAGAAAATCTGGTATATAAAGTACCTAATGTTATTTCCTGTCAGTATCTCATCCTTCAGTAACTACTCTAAGTTTCACACTGTAAGTGTTTCATATTGCAGAAGTCTGAACAGGAGCCCATGTTAGTACTTAAAACTTTGTTGTGCCACATTTTTTTTATGTATCCTAATTCTTATCGTATCCCTTTATACATTACACTTTGGTGCAGTAAGTGTAACAACTACCAACAAATATTTAATTTTGCTACACTCTACTGCATTACATGGGGGCAAAAGCTCAAGCATTTAAAAATCCACTTACAGAATTATAACACAATACTCAGCTTTAACATGTTAATTACTTTAAACTTAAGATTTTTTAAACTGAAAAAAACTTAAATATGCAAGGGTAAAAACTGGTCTGTCATATATAATGCTGGATCTTCAGAATCATCAGCAGAACTGTCAATGTCATTTCCAGGTTATGTGCTGTTACTCAACTACTTAAGCACTGCTAATTAAAATATCTGTACCAGTATAATACAGTGGGCAAAGTCAGAAATGTTTACTAATCTAAATACAAAATTACAATATAACAGTTTAAACAAATGTATGTCCTCTGTCAACTATCAAAATCATACAAACAGCAGTCACTAGAATCTCCTCACTTTGAACTTATACGCTAGTACCATGTACAATTACAGACCCAACCACCGTTTACATAAAATGCTAGTACAGGGCTATTATTTTTGATTGCCTACAATTCACAATTCACGTGCTACTACCCAGCTACAATCTGAGGACCAAACACAATTCATAATAGTTGTACTAGTACCCAGCTACTATTTAGATTTGGCCAAAATTTAAAATTGTTGAGCTAACACCTGGCTAATGTTTGAGACCTAGCAACTGTTAAATATTTTTGAGCTAGTATCTATCTCTATTTGAAGTTCAGGCTATTATTTAAGCCCCCTGTGTCCAATGAAGTTGTTACAAGGCTTCTTTCTTCCAATAACAGAAAATAATATCTATTTTTTGACACATGGCACAATCCAAGGAACCACCTGCACTTCATCACAATCTCAAACTTAACCAGACACGTCTATCCAGGACAAACCCACACACCACCATTCACTGGCTATTCCTGCATGTGTGCTCAGAAATATACAATGTGAAAACTATTAAGAATTCATGCAAAGAAGTCTGAGCTAAAGAGTTCAAACATTTCAGTTTACAGAATTTGAACATTCCACTGTCTTCCAACAGGTGGGAAAGCTGGGGCACTCTGGAGACAGTTTCAAGTTTATAAATGCAATTAAACTTTAACATGCAACATGGAACACAGATTAAAAACAAACCACATGCAACAATGGCAAGAATAAACACCAACATTCGCTACAATGATTCAGTAACATGAGGTATACAATTACAAAATACCGAGATGTCAGAAATATTCTACATTTGACAGGTTGAATTGCCAGATGCAATGTATGTACATGTCAGCACAGAAAGTAAGTCCACCAGGATGCCTGAAAACTGAAATATGCACACACTGTAAAAGTGGAAACTGCAGTCTCTGTCATTTTACACACTTATTTTATGCCAGTCTCTTGAGTTTTTGTTGTAAGTTTCTTAACACAGAATTGTTTACAGGGCTGTTAGCCCTAAGCAAAGGTCAACCCTCAAGGTGGAGATAACCACCTGTCAGTTGTCCACAAAAGACTATTCAATGTATTTTCAGTAATCCTCTTCTCTAAGAACTACTCATTCTCTGCAACCAAAGTACATATCATGACACAATTACAACAGACACACTTAACACAGCCTAAAGACAAAAGGCATGAAGAAAGTGGGGGAACTTTAAAACACCTAATACCGATGGGGCAGCAAAATAAAGGAGACTGTCACGTACTACACATGTAGCTAGCAGAACAGGCATAAGCAAGCCCACTGGATTTTGGTGGAGAAACCTCTGGGTAGAAGGAAATGTGAAGATATAAGGATGGAACTCATTCAAGCTTTGTTCGATAGCAGGGCTTGGTTTCAGCAATGTTAAACCTCCAAACTGCACTACCAAGACAGACTGATAAAATAACAGACCATCAAACGTAACTATTTCTAGGCACCACCTTTTTAAGGTCCAAGATGTGCTGCATGTTCTATTTTTTTCATGACGCCATCATCACGCACAAGTATCAAAAGTATAAGAAGTAAGTTCTTTATGTACAGAAAAGCATCAATAATTAAAAATGACTGAGCTATCAAACTTAAATTTTTCCTGCAAAATAAGCCAAAACTATGTTAATAGTTAAAATGTTTGGAAAAAATATGAGAACAATATATTAAAAAGCCATGCTGAAATAGAATTTACAAAGGTACAAACTCTTCCTTGATGGTTATTAGTTTCAGACTGGGACGATATTGTAGTTAGCCTCCTAGAGATTACATAGATTTTACTTTAAGGCAACTTATGTTCAGCAAGGTCCTTGTCACACCAGTCTTAACATGCCAATACTCTTTAACATACATTTTGTTTTTCTGGGGAGGCCTGGTAATGTGCAAGATGAAGGATACATGAAGCATGTGTTGACTTATGGAGGGATGGCTGTTCACTCAACATAACAGGATGTGCCATCCTAAGATTGTACTACCAAGAAGTTAGTTATGTCAGTAAGCAGTCCTCTCATAACTGTGTACATGGGGCAGTTCAGCTACTGTATAGTCTGTGGTTATCCTCATCTTAGGCTTTTATTACACAGATACTGCGCTTCACATTCGCTGGTTTAAATGGTGTTTACACACATATTAAGCTGTTGTAAAATAACAACACTACACATTCACAGTTATATTTACAGTACATTTCCTGTACAAACCATTTTTCAGTTTGGTAAAAAGGATGCAATTGATGATGTGAATATCCATTTGCATAGGTGTGCTATTTTAGGAAACTTATTAAGTATATTATTGGAATTCCAGTCTTAATCTGTAGAAGTTAAAATGCAAGGCTGTCCCCTGCATGTAATTAAACACCACAGCATGAAGGTATATGGGGGATTGGGGGCAGAGCTCCACATATTCCTGACTTTGGCACTAGACGGAGGTGAGTGATCAGCCTCACACCCTAACCACTTTGTTCCTGAGGGAAGAACCCCTACAACCCACAACACAGGTGACTGGGTGGGCCCCAGAACATGCCTGGACATGGAGAAGAGTATATCTCTTACCCCTGCCAGTTACATAAAACATTAATTTGTACGGTATGGAGTTTTAAAGTACTGGATTTTTTTCTTGGGTAAAATATGCGGTATACAATAAGTTCAACTTACAGCACTGGGGTAATGCTGCTAGAATAAACCTACTGATTTTCTTGGCTAGGGTTGACGCAAAGTTGCAGAACACTATGAGAAATATTTTGCTGCTCCCACTGGCAGTAGGGAGATGAGGGATCATGTAAGAGTTGTTGTCATTATGGTGATAACAGTGATGTGAAGATCTTAATGACAATGATGACAACAGTGACAGTGGTGATCAGCCCAGCAGATATGGCCTGGTATTTCATACATTCACAAAGTTTTAACTCTCTCAGAGGTGCAAGATAGGAAAGGCATGGGAAAAGTGTGCATTGCTTCTGAACACTCTCAAACACAAGACCTTTGGCAGACCACCAGGTCTCCTGGACTGTAATATGTATGTGATCTGACATGCCTTGAATTAATCTGCATCACATCAAAGTGTTTAGTTTACAGACATTCTGAAGGAGTATTTCCATCAGCATTAACTATTATCAGAAATCACCATCACCTTATGCTTCACGAATGTAGACCACTAACAGATTTGTGGTGGGACGGAAGTTTTGCATTTTGTGACTGTGTGGCTCTCACACTTGACAGTGGAGTTTGGGGAGACCGATTTATGCTTCACATTAGATTTTAAAACTTGTAGTTCACATCATGTCTCTACTAAGAGTGGACATGTATGGCATCACCAAAAAAGACAGAAAAAAAACCTCAATAAGTTAAACACAAACACAGGAAAAGATTTTACAGTCAATGTTTTATTTACCTCTCTTAGCATTACAGCAAAAAAAGAAGTCTTTTACACAAAGGGGATGGTTTCACAAGATATAACTCTCTCTCAAATAGTGACATGTTGCAGGAGGATCACTGGAAGTCTGAACAAAAAATGCAAGACATTTGGCACTTTATAATTAAATAATACAAAAAACAATGTATACTGCTGTAAGTAGGCAGATCCCAAGCAACTCCGATGTTACTGTGTTCCAGGTGGCCTGTTGCAGGCTCAAACCCCATCAACTCCTACCTCAGAACTTAAAAACATATCCAATATTTGTCATTTTTTTATATATGCCACCTTTCACTTCAAGAATGGCATTAAATTCTAATTTTTTAGACAGTGTACAGGTAAGTTGCCATTCTCACATATCAGATGATGCTACTGTTTTCTTGTGACAACATGCATTAGCAGTACCAACACCACATGCTAAATTCACAACATCTGCAGTGTCTTGAACACCATAAACACTATCCAGACTGTTTCATGAGGTAAAGAGGCACCACAAATATTCTCAGAAGAACTGACTCCTTAAACTAATCCATGGGGACATTTTTATTTGGATATTGTCCATTTTCTGCGTCAAAATGACAATGTATATGAGTATCTTTTGTATATCTATGTATATCTTTTCCCTCTACTGATCCCAGTGGCTGCCCGGTCTAAGACATGGGCCTGCAGCCGCTCACTTGCTGGGATTGGGGGTCTGAATCCCCACAGGGACATGGATGTCTGTGTCTTGCATGTGTTGTTTGTTGTCAGGTAGATGTCTCTGCATCAAGGTGAACACTCATACACAGAAGTCCTATCGAGTGTGGTGTGTCTGAGTGTGATCGTGAAGCCTCAAAAATGAGGGGGCCTTGACCCACTGGGGCTGTTGAGCCATGCAGAAAAAAAAAATCCTTTCTCTTTACCTTAAGAAAGGAAGCTTCTGAAACACATGCTTTTTCCTCCAGACAATGGGCCCGGTTCAAAGAAAATACTCCCACAACAATACTACATACAAGGTTCTTACAAACCGTCGGAGCCACATGACTGAGTGACTGTCTCTATGACGGATCAACAAACAAACAAACAAACAAACAAACAAACAAACAAACAAACAAAGTTTAAACTACAGTGAAATCTCCATTTAAGGTTTTCTGATAGACAACGAATTTTTACACTGAACTGAAGAACAGTAAGTGAGAGAATTTAACAGTGACCTTTTTATTGACTTATGGTTACTGAAAATTAACATTAATGAGGAAAAATCTTGAATTTATGAATGTTAAATGAGGATTTGATTGCAATGACCCAATTAACACCATGATATAATTGTCTTCCTTGATCAGCTAATAATTATTCTGCTAGTAAAATATATCAAAGAAACAAAGAGTAATTCACTATGTTCACTAACCCCATCATCAGAATATTTTCTGAACTACCTCAGTCATTTTAGCATGTCACTTTTCTATGATCCACCTTGATATTAACCTCTTATTCCTCTTAGATATATGTGTGGCTCAAAAGTGCAAGAAGCAGAGAATGCTTCAAAACAGACACCCAAATACGTAATTATGAGCATTCATATCCAACACCACACAAACTAAAAACAAGTTTAAGATATTTTAAAACATATAATACATAAGCCAGTGTGCCACCACATGCAGTTCTGCACTCATGCATCGCACACAAGACACATATGTTCAGTGCACTTACCTTGCTGGGTGGACTTTCTGACACAGGTGACAGTACTCCTTCTTCAGTTGAAACTGGCCTCTTTGATAACACCCTTGTAGGTGAAGATCCTGTAAAAACAAAATAATAACACATGTAAAAATGAATGTATTCTGACATGAGAAAGAAGTTGAGGTCCACATATAATAAGGGGTAACTAAAAAGCACATGCCAATTCCAGCACTCAGTTATCAGTGGCAATAACATACTACAGCTGCAGTGTCAGCAAAGAAGCCCACAAATGTGAAGGCCACATTTTGCTATAATTAAAGGTATGCCCTGTATTAAAACATAACTCCCCCCCAGTAGCAGTAAATTCAACATGTGACTACTGAAGAGACAGTCTAATCCTTTGTTCCTACTAACTACAGAATCCTTCCATTATCATCACACTTATTTCTATTCAGATCTGAATCAGTGTCAGCAACAAATTCCTCAGTAACTTCACCACATCCCCAAAAACATATGCATACTTCTCTGCCTCTACCTGACTTTTACTTAATTTAATACTGTAACTCTTTCACACCATGCTGATTACAAATATTAGAACCACTGCAAGTCCGCAGTATCTAGAAAAGGTAAGTCTATATAAGAAAGGATACCTGTCACTAACAAAACTACATGTATGAACAGTTACACAGAGAGTCTTCTAATGCAGGACTGAACAGCACTGCAGAACATTAGCAGTTGCTATGCAGCAGCGAGGATGTCTGTTCTACAGGGAGCAGTGAGTTTGTAGTGTCTGTTAGTGGGTTACACTTTAAGGTGGACACTTTGTACAAACATGATGCATTAATGATGCATTATTACAAAGATTAACACAATACAGCAATTTGTGTCAGACACAATAATGTGATACATGTTCTAAAGATGCTAATACAGTAAGACACATAAATGCAAGGTTGGAGGGCAAGGTCAATATGATCGAATTCCAATCAAACAACACTTGAGAGCATATCAATGTAACTGTAATAACAGCCAAAAATTACAAGGCATTTGATCCATTAAAGGATAATGGAGAAACACACATCACTATTGACTACTAACCACAATGTCAAACACAACTGTCATTTATTGTAAAACAAAAGCCTTGTTTAAACAAACTACATGTTTCAGCCCACAAGTGCCATCATTAGGCTTCACACAAAAAATAGAATGAAGGTAAATTGCTTTATTACAAAAACAAACCAACAATCAATCATCAAACACAACTATACATTTTATATTAACAAAGGGGGATGAATCACCTTAAAAATGGGTTTTATTGCATATTTTATCCTTACTGTTGAGATATCACTATACATATATCATTTACATTTATTAATTGTAGTGAAATATTATTTTTGTGGCTTATATTGGTTATTAGTCGTGTTATTCAGATTGCTGAAGTATTTGGTCTTATCTACTGTTAACACAAGCTGACTAACTAGGAACCTCATCCTGTGATTTGTATATGCAAATTCATGCAAAGAGTACTTACCTTGTTGACTGCCTGTGAATGTCTGATAGAACTGTGAAAGATATGTTAAGATGGACAGGCGGTCTGGAACTTCATATTCCACCATATCTTCTGCATCCAGAAGAGCAGGTATCCCCAGGTGATGTTCTGCTGTCCGGAATGCCAACTCATTGTTGTGATAAATATCATTCTTTTCAAGATTGTCAAAGTCACTGAAACAGCATGTTTATTAAGTCATGTCTCAGGAAAAAGCTGCCACTAATCCTCCAAATACCAACCTAAACAAGACGCTCACAGAATTTACTAAATAAGCTGGTAAAGCTCTGGCAGTAAACTGACAAAATATGGCCAAAGATCAAATCCTGCCCGGGGGAATACACTTCCTGTTCATCACAATGCTCAATCCAGCTTCGGAGTGAGGGGTGGGGTGGGAGGGAATCCACCTGCCTGTCTCATGGGTTATAAGGCTGCAAAAACAAATCCTGCTTTATATGTGTGTGAGATCACAAATGTAATTCTCAGCCTGGACACATGTCATCCTACATGATGCAGCTTTCCATGACTTTCCTCATTCCATCAAGGTCAATTATGCAAGAACAACTTAATGCAAACCATGCTAACATCTTTCAATGTCCTTTCCAATTCATAACTAAGTCATCCTGCCATTCAACACTATATAACCCATAGCAACAGGGAACTGTCTTGAAACTACCATACTCACATCAGATCTGGTCGGAAGTGATGAATGATAGCACAAAAGGCCAGACCATCCCTCCAACAAGTTGTCATGTTGTCAATTTTTACTCCTCGATAGCCATCTGTCACTTTCTTGCACCAGGCTTCTAGAGCTTTCATTCCTCGCTTCTCACCCATTCTTCTATGTTTTGAGTCTGAAACAAACCAAATGCTACAGTGCTAATGTAAGACAATCAGTCTTACTGTAACAAACTCTAACACAGCAACTACCGACGCATAATGGGCCTCTGAAAGATAAGTCCAGAGAAACCAAGCAGACAGGCCTCATAATTACTGCCTGCTGGCCTCTGCCCCTGCCTACAGCCTTGCATATGAAATTAATGTTTGAAAATAAAAGAAGAAAGAACAGACAAATATGTGTGCACAGAATAACAAAAGGGCTGAAAGTAAAATAGTTACAGTTTTCTGTATGGGTTCATACTTCCTTTATGGTTCACACCATCTCTCAACTTTGTGAACTCCACGTCATCCTCTTTCCCTTGTCTTTATTCTGACTGTCTCTAGCTTACAGCTGATGCCATGTACCTCTCATTTATGGCCATTTCAGCGCGTTTTCCCAGTGGAGTGATTTAAGTGTGTATCTCTCCTACGTATCTCACTTTCATCCTCTTTTTCATCAGGTTACAGCTGACGCCATCTCTCTCTTATTTATTACATTTCCGTCTTGTTTTCCCAGTAAGCATACTCAAGTTCTTCAGATCCTAGCTGAAGCAGTACGGAATTAAAATGATTTGAGCATTTTTTTAATTTCATATTTTCCCTTGAAACTGGCGCCCCACTTAGCTTGGCGCCCTACGCGGCCGTCTACTTTGCCCATATGTACATGTCACCCCTGCCAATCTCCACTTTAACGTGGTTCGCAGTTTTCGTTCTCAAAGCCTTTAGCCTGCAGATGACGTTCTCTCTCCCTTTCATTGATCTCTGTTTCATCTTATTTCCCAGTATTCAACCTCAAGTTTTACAGCTGGCCCTCTCGGTTCCTTACTGATCTCCATTCGTCACGTTTCCCGTACTACATTCTCAAAATCTCTAGTCTACAGCTGACGCTGTCTTTCACAGATCTCCGTTTCATCTTGCTCAAGTTGACAGCTGACACTTCCTGTTCCTTACTGATCTCTATTTCGTCATGCTTCCCAGTCTACTTTCTCAAGATCTCTACGTTCACAGAACACACCGTCTCTCGATTCGCAATCTCCGCGTAATCAGTTTTCCTGATCTTCATTATCACGATCCTACGCATCCATCCATTCAACTGCCCAGTTTTTTCTGTTTACCACATTTTCCTTTTTCTGGAGCAGTCCAGTTCCAGATTTTATATGACCACCTTGTCGCAGGCTTCCTTTGAAAGTTCACGTACACACGGCATATCAGCCGCTGTATTTCAACCCTGTCGAATGGAATCCCACCACTCAAAGAATCTGCGTTCCTAATATGTTGAAGTTTAGATACCTTCGAGACTATACGGCGTCGAATAATATGATAATTAAGTAATAACAATGTGGAGAGCAAGAGGAAGAAATCATTTTTGACGTAATGTGAGGTAGCATCCCGGTGTCCGTCGTTGGGACCGAGGAACACCACAGAAGTGTAACGACAGCTGGTGTCCCGGCCAAAATTCCGACTGGGCACCTTCCGGACGCAAATCACAAGCGTTACCACTTCAGCCAAATTGACTGATAAAAAATAACTGTTCAAAAGCTATTAAGTAATCGACCTGCTGAACATACTTAACAGGAACCCCAAAAGACATAGAAATTACACTACTAATAACGTAATCCGGGCGCCATATTGTACGGTTCAGTGGGTAACTGGGGTGGGGAGTAGGGAGAGTGGAGTGGTTGCGCCCGGCAGCAGAGTCGAAGGGGCGGCAAATTTGGCAACAAAATGAATATTCTAAATTAAAAATTTATTTCCTGCGCTCAACAAATTTTAACTTACTGAGCCGAATACATTGAAATTCAATAAATTTTGATTTTTTTAAGTTCATATTTTCTGTTAAGGGTGGCCATTGTGATTACTCACCCTAGACGCCAAAGAACCTCGCTACGCCACTGTTATGGTTTGGTCAGTATTCTCAAGATATTAAACAAGAATGTCCGTATCTGTTGCAGAATTCACTCTACTCTCTCGTACCCAGATGAGTAAACTCAATATGTGCACTAGGAACAAGATACCCACATCCGTCAAAATCTCGATTCATAATGTCTTTATTTAAATTACAATACTTTCCGCGTAATAAAAATGAGAAAGTAAAAACTGACAGACAGCAGTGTTATTAACAGACTGCCTGAAGATCACCACGAGTACGCCTGAATGTAGGCATTTTGTCAGCGCAGCATCATGTACTCGTACCGCAAATCCACTTCTCCTACTCTCAAACAAAGTGTGTCAATAACAGTACTTCCTTGTGTGTATAACTTAAACACACATGGAGCGATAAAAATTAACATTCATGCAATTTCCTATCTGGGTTAACGACCTCAACCAATGCTGAATTAACTGGAAAAGAAAACTGAACTCTCCAGCACTGTTTGCACACTTTCTCCTTCGAACTGTCACACTGCTAACGACGAATTGTAAAAGCGTAATTACAAGCATAAATGAGAAAGAAGGGCCGCGCGGGATTTGATCTTCACACGGCGATGACTATGGAGATTACTGTCTTCTGGGACGTGACGCCGTGTAGTATGACAGAAATCTACCGACGTTTAGCATGAACCTGCTGCTCCTTCTACCTTGAAGATGGAGGCATATATAGAGATATCCCTCACTTCGTTCAGGTTGTCATTGATAAGGCCACATAATTGTGCCCTATGTGATTTGCCGTGGTATGCTGATGTGAAAAATAAATCACCACGTTGGTCACTGGAATCGCCTCGTTCCAACAATTTCGGAAAGTAAAAACATGAAAACCAGCCTGCAATTTGGTCGCAAAAACACCTTAGACAGTAGCCCCAGGAAAGGAGACTCAAGGATAACGTTACGTTTTGAAAACACCCGAAAATTCCTAGTCCTGACAGCGAAAGATCGAACAACGGCAAACATGTTGTATCAACAAATCTCACAAATTGCATTAAAATAGGGTATTTTTGCGTTTATATCTTTGTTTCGGCGTACCTTGAATTTCAAAGTCAACGGACGCACGATAACGAAACATAACATGCACGCATACCAACATGAGAGACTACAGAATTCTTTATACAGACCGGAAGGGCTGTCGACAATGTCTCAACTCGCCACCGGCCGGGCGGCGGCTGGGAGAGTATGCGACTTGGCACAAAACTTATTATTGGTCCCTTATTATTACCATGAAGTCGCTTTGTCCATTCTGAAGTACTAGTAATAAATAACATTTAATTTCTAAATCTGTTCCCACGGGCACGCCAAAGAATTTCTCCGAAAACCATTGAGAATTTGGGAATGCGCCTTCAAGAAACGTTCCCTAGTGGTTACTCCTATGTACCGCAAAGTTTAACGTCCAGAATTTCTACGTTCTGTTCGCAGAGTGCCTTCATGCGTTTTGTGTGGTTCTCAGAACAAACAGCGATCATTTCTCAGTACAGCATTAACTGACTGATTTTTGTAACAGAGACGGCGTGTTTATTGCGCGGTACGAACTGAATGTTTTAAGTATAATTCAGACTAATTTCAATCTTCAAAGCGGCGCCGTGCCATGGCTGACGCGGGTTGTCGCCGGCCTCTCACCGGGGATGCCCGGGTTTGTTCCCAGATTTGTGGTGCACAGAGTGGGACAGGTTTTCTCCGAGTACTTCGGTTTTTCCCGGTCTACATCATTCCACCAATGCTGCATACCCATCTTCATCTGCACGTTGCTCTTACCAGAAGGACAAACTTGCGAAGCCTGGGAACCACCCAAAGAGCCATGCTCTTTCGGAAATCGAGGAACATAGGACAGAAGAGAACTTTTACTGTCTTTAAAGGTTAATTCTACTACTCTTATCCCTGTTGATTGCCAACGAGAACGTTCAACACAGCACCTGATCAGGCAGTTTCTTAACGACAACTAATACTACTGCACCTGTTACGATACTCAAGCGTTGGTTCAAAAATGTCAACCATGTGGTAATTTCTCACGCTGAAACAAATGAATCGTTTTCTATACCAGCACCATAATTAACCTACTTAAGTTGTGATGTTATGAAACCTGTAAGTTACTGAAATTACGAAAACACTGCTTACAGTTTATTTAATTGTAATCTGAAAAAAAAATTCTGAATAGTAGCCTATTTCGCAGGAAAAAAAAATAGTGTGAATGAATGCACAAACGTTACTTGCGTAATACCACGGACTGGGAACCACTGTATCAATCTCCAGTTCACATCCACTGAGCACTGCAAAGCTACTTGAAGTAGTGTAATCGGTACTTTAAGCACACTAGCTTTCTCGTAAGTTTATTTTCTACAACCTTCTAGGGTTCCGAAGGAGCACCTAAAACATTTTACAACTGTATTAATGGGCTTCACACGTCTCGCCAGCCTTCCTACTCAGGGGCGTAGCTGGAGGGGGGAAGTGATTGAGTCGCCCCAGGCATCAGAGTCCAAGGGATGGCAAAATGAATATTTTGAAATAAAAAAATCCGAGCTCGGCAACTTTTGACTTATTCAGCCAAATAAAAGGTAATTTAACAAACAACTACAATTTTTTAACGTTTGTGATTTCTCCTGGCGCGGCCATTGTGATTACTCGCCTTGGGCACCGAAAGGCCTAGCTACGCCACTGCCCCCACTAATTGAAACACAAATATCAGTATCAGTGACATTACAGCACCGACCTCAGTGCAAAACCGCATGGCTACAAGCCTGGATGATTCACTTCCATGCGTTCCGCAAGCACATTTGCTTTGTAATTAAATCGGTGAAAATAATTTGAGGTCTGTGCGACGGGCTGATCCCTCGTCCACAGGAGTCCTATCGAGTGTGTGTGTGTGTGTGTGTGACATTGAGTGTGATCAGATGCAACAATAACGCTCTGCACCTACAACGAGTAGGCAGACAGAGGCCAGACCAAGAAAGAAATAAAGCAGAAAATAATTTTGATAATTCTTAATTTCATTTTTTAAATTTCTTCTTCATCTTTGTGTTAAATGGCGCTGTGTTTGTTTTCAGTGTTAATTACCACTAATAAAATTTTGTTCTTCATAAACGCGCTAAAAGTTGTATGTCCTTAAATATAATTTCGGATCGTAAAAATTTTATTTCATTTTTGCACCCAATAAGTACACTTTCAATTGCACTGGTTCCGCGAAAATTCAGATCTAGTCGCATACATTCCATGTGTATTAAGAGTTTAAAGACCACTGGCTTATACCACACCAGAATTGTTATAAAGTACAGTAACTTCATAAACTAAGTTGTCAAAAAACGGAATGTTCGTCACAAATAGCCCTATAGTGTTTTCATAGTCAATTCGGATTCAGAAACGGCGTTATCTTGTTTACAGTTTTGTAACATAACTGCAACAGGAAAACCAAAACTAAGGTGGGAGGAAGACGTCAGGAACGACTTAAAAGCGATGAAGGTCCAAAACTGTAAGAAACTCGCACAAGATAGAAATAAATGGAAAGGGATAATTGAACAGGCCAAAACTCACGTAGAGTTGTAGAGCCTCTAGAATAAGAAGAACTACAACAGGAAGTTAGAAAATGAGAAAATCGGAACTCACAATACACTAGCAACTTACTTTCCAGTATACGGGATTCCAGCGTAATAACAACCACTCAGCAGTTTCACGGTCACTCCAGCAGCTTGCTTCGTGTCATCTTGCGAGCCAAGTATAAACTGAGTGTTTCTCACTGGCCGTTCAGGAAGAAGGTACGGTGACTTTCTCACAATGACGCAAGACTCTGCGTCACTTTCTAACAATGACGTTACATTCAACAATTATTTTATTATGTACAAAAACCAGTCTAAACTGTAGACCCGGAGATGTTTGACTTCTGCACCCGAGCAACGACAAGTTACAGAGTAACAGCCTGGAAGCCCGGTGGCGCAGATCTGCATGTCTGTATTTCTACAACACCCCTCGTCGGGGTCGAGGACTTAGCATTCCTCAGGGCTGTGGAGTCGTGGAGTCGGAGTCGGAAGGAATTTTAGGTGGAGCTGGAGTCGGTAAAAATGTACCGACTCCGACCTTAATTTAAAATCTTAACTATATACTCCAAATTCAGAGCCCTGATAGCTAAAATAACCATTAGACTTATACTTAAAAATAGGTTATAAGTCTAACAAGTAGCCTGATAATTCACGTGGTCGTGATGAAATGTCTTACAGGTTTACCATCATTAATACATACTGAGATTTTAAGAAGGAGTCGGAGTCGGAAGTTTTGTGTACCGACTCCACAGCCCTGGCATTTCTACTTCGTAATCAGAAGGACCCGGCTGCAAATCTCGGTCCGACGACAGTCTGACACGTTTTTCGCGTTTTTGGTCAGCCCCCCCCCCCCCCTCAGGAAAACAAGGGAACAGGATCTCCAATGAGACCATGGCCGCTTCCTTCCACGTGCCTTCCAATTCATTATTACCTTATTTCCCCACCACTCGACAATATAGAAATCACAATTACTGACAGCATCATCAAATACGCCATTTAAGTGTGTGTCTACATGTTTCAATGCGTAAAGCACTTTAACGTATTTCGATGAAATGTGATATGAAGAGGCGAAGAAAGGGCCATACTAAGCACTGTCAAGTGAGATCTTCATTTTCCTCGGTCGAACACAGCCCTACTACACACGAAGGCTATATTTCACCCCATCAAATTCCTTTTTAAAAAATGTACAGCAGACACACACAAAATGCCAAAGCGCAACACAAAATACAATTCTAGTTCCCTTCTCATTTTTACTTTTGGTATGTAACTTTAGTTTGAAAAATTCCTCAATATGATTAAAACCTTATGATCTATCTAAATTCAATGACGTGCTGTGTCAAAAACAAGTTTGGAAATTTCGTGTAGGGGCCGTAGATGGGTCAGCTGTGCTAACAACGCAACTGTATACTACATCAGTTAACGTCAACTCCTCTTAGGGCTGGAGTTCAATTTTGTTATACAGAAGCGGTTTTCAAGCTGGGCTTCACGGAACCGTGCGAAACCACAAGGGGTTCATCGGACAATTATTGACTTACAATAAAGACATTCGAACAAGGAGGCCTCCNAACGGCCTGAAAAAAAAAAAACGCACTAAAGATGAGACCTGGACAGAACTGCTCAGGACAGGGTCCAAGCAAGTCAGCCAATGAACATCATTCTGAGCCAGTTCTATCTACTCCCTATCTCCACAGTCTATCTCACAAACACTAACCTTAATGTCATTATTATCTCCTCCTTCATGGTTTCCTGAGTGGCTGCTTTTACAACACGTTATTGTCTCCACCAACCGAGCTGCATGGGCAGTCCATTGTAACCTTCCCAGATTTCACTATTATAATAGCAGGGACTATTTTTGCCGGTTGAAGGAAGACTGTCACTTTTCGTGCGCTGTTGAGAGCTAATGATTGCAAGTGCCTGTTTCCTGTAACCAGTGCAACGTAGCAAATAAATCTGCATCACTTTCACTTGAATAAGAAAGGTCGACAGTAACCTGCTACAGTAATATCTGCTTTCAAGGTATGTGGAGGATATCGGCTCCGGCATTTACCAACTGAACCCAGCAAGATGCGCTTTGTTCGAAGGCTATGTCGTGACGAGCAGTGATGGAGCAAGTGCAGCCGCAACAGACGATTTGTGAAGTGGCGCCAGGTAATCTGGTGCATACGAACCGTCGTTTAGGATACACCTGATGCCTCCATCTTCAATATAACCTTTCTTTCATTCCTTCTTTACCCTTCACACTACTACAGAATGTTACAATTTAACTCAGAACTGAGCTATTTTTACAAAAATACGTGATTCGCACACGTAATATACAGTAGTAGTAGTAACACCAGCACCCTCACAGAGACACAGCATAGCGTTCTTAGTCGTACACTGTCTTCAGCCGCTCGAACGATGGAATCGTCGGTTCAAAACCCACTGGGGGCATTAACGTACGCGCGTTATCTATCCTACGTACGTTCGTAAGAAGAGAAAATAACCTCAACAGATGCTCGCCAGGCTGTCTGCGTGTCCCATGTCAAATTTCATAGCTGGTGACTAATTTTCACGAAATTTGTTACCAATATCATGCCACTGGAAGCAGCCAGTTCAACGTCACACTTTGTAATTTCCTACAACGAAGAAAACGCGAACTTCTGAGGGGCAGTCGACTCTCACTTACAGGTCCCCCAATTATGTGTGGCAGAAGACCTTACAAAAACACGCAGTTCTTATTAATTTTTTATCGAATATAAAATAAGGCGGCGGCAGTGCAACACTTTCTTTAGTTTTCCGTTTCTTGGCGAGAACTAATGAACCAATGGAGCTGGGCACGTGATAGATCATCACCATACCCTCAGTTTGCATTCTTCTCTTAATTTGCGGGACAAAGTTTCACACCGACACGAAGCAACGGGCAAAATATAGAGTTGAAATCTATTATAACGTCGGACTGAACATTTTTGTCGTTATAAATGAGTGTTCTTCTAACGGAGGAGTATAATGTTATGGTAACCAAACGAAATTAATTGCCACCAAAGAATATGTGACGCTATATATGAAGTGTGGCAAAAACTGATATCGTTATAACCGGGTTCAACTTGTTTTAATCTTTGCGTTTCTACACAGCAGATGAAAATACAAAAGATTGTGAACTACATGGTAGCATTCGAGATTTTAGATATTCACGGCCGTGTTTCAGAGGACTCTGGCAGCACATATACCAGGAATTAACCCTTTAAAGACGAAGCGTATCTGTTTTATATAAGGACTCGGTGCGTACCGCGCAGTAAACACTCTCCACTTCGGTTATAAAAACCAGTCTCTTAATGTTTTATAAGGCAAAAGTTGCTGTTTGTTCTGAGATCCGTACAAAACACATAAACGCAATGTGGGCACCACGTAGAATTTTTTAATGTTAAACCTGGCCGTATGTAAAGTTACCGCTAGGCTTTAAAAGGTTAAATATGATCTTCATTTCTCCATGAAGGAAACTTTGATTTATTACTCTTTCTCAAATACATGAACTACGCCACATTTTCGACGAATCTGTCAGCTGTATTTGTACAATAATTTTGTCCTGTACAGGCAATCCTAGATTAATGTTGCCACGAAAAATTCAATTTCAAATTCAAACACGCTTCTACCGTGCACTTCAGTATATCAGGAAAATAAACCAGTTATATCATTTACGCTGTTCTTTTCTCCGGAAGTCTCAGAATGCACAATCACAAACCCTTGTGAAAAACCTGAGTTTCACAGTACGGAGCTCCACTATTGTTCATAAAATCCATTACAATGTAATTAAACTGTTTCGACGAGAACTTCACGTAACATAAGACCGCGTTCACAAAATTGCGAAAAGCAACTGTTAGCTTCGTCATGTCTGTCCGTCCGCGTGGAACAACTCGATTCCCACTGGACGGATTTTCATGACACTTGATATTTAAGTATTTTTCGAAAATCTGTCGAGAAAATTCAAGTTTCATTAAAATCCCACAGGAATAACGGGTACTTTACATGAAGACCAATATACACGTATGATCATATGACGCTCATTTCTTCTTAGAATGAGAAATGTTCCAGAAATATGTTGTAGAGAAAATCAAAACACACATTTTACATTCAAAAACTTTTCTCCGACAATCATGCCGTTTGTGAGATAATGTGGAAAAATATGGCAGCACCGAACAGGCCACAGATGACAATATAATACGGCGCATGCGCTTTGCATGCTGGATTAATACAGCTGCAGCCACACACTCGAAATATGTAATACTTATTGCTCTTCCACGGCAATAATGGTTACGCGAACGCGTCTCTGTGTTACGTTATACGTTCATTGCCTCTCTTGTTTAACTTTGCAGTTACGTTAAAACGAGATTTATTACTTGGTGGTTAAGGATACAATGATATTTGTTCTCATGTTATAAACGCGAGACACGTTCCTCACCGGACATGTTGCAATCAGAAACATGGTTATTGTGATCGATTTTCATTATATAAAAGCGATAACATTACAACAAGCCAGAAGAGACACTAAATATTACATTAACCCTTTAAAGACGAAGCGTATCTGCTTTATATAAGGACTCAGCACGTACCGCGCTGTAAACACTCTCCACTTCGGTTATAAAAACCCGTCTCTTAATGTTTTAATGTTTTGTTCTGAGATATTATTATATAAAAGCGATAACATTACAACAAGCCAGAAGAGACACTAAANATATAAAAGCGATAACATTACAACAAGCCAGAAGAGACACTAAATATTACATTAACCCCTTAAAGACGAAGCGTATCTGCTTTATATAAGGACTCAGTGCGTACCGCGCTGTAAACACTCTCCACTTCGGTTATAAAAACCAATCTGTTAATGTTTTATAAGGCAAAAGTTGCTGTTTGTTCTGAGATCCGTACAAAACACATAAAAGCAATGTGGGCACCATGTAGAATTTTTTAATGTTAAACCTGGTCGTACGTAAAGTTACCGCTAGGCTTTAAAATGTTAAAATAACGGATTTGCTGCTGACAGTCACCGTACGGTCTGAAGCGTGTACTGTCTTCTACAGCTCGAAGAGTGGAGTCGGGGTTTCAAAACTCAGTCCCGGTATGAATATACGAGTATGGGTCTTTCCTAAGTTTGTGTTATCCTGTGTATGTACGGACCCTGGGACAGGAGCATTAAGTACTTATTCGTCCAGTGATTCGTATCAAACATATACAAACACGATTCACAAAACAAGGGTTGCAGCACAAGTCTGTAGCACCACATACATAAGTGAAAAGTTTACATTGAAAATATTACGTTTATCTACCGAATTACAGGAACTCGCTACGAACATCTTGAACTCCAAACAATGGAATGCAATTTTGGACGTGGCTGAGGTTATCTGGAGATGGAATGAAGCGTAAGACGCGGAACGCACGGCGTACTTGATGGATATTGTGCTTAAGTCATATGCTAATGGAAATTACAGGGTATCCAACTGAACGTGGAACCCGTTCACGGCAGCACGGGGCTGCGCGCCATTCAGGTGACGACACACCGACTGTGGCATAGTGACCGATGACGGCTATAGCCGTACAGTACTCAGTTCTGCGTTAAAAAGAAAACAAGAATTCTCTGTAATATCACGTCCATATGAATCCCGACAGGGCTAAGACACCTGTCCACGTTTTCCTGCGGTGTCATTCGTAGCGTTAGGCGTTGCGATGGTCGCATGTTCCAGCCCATAAATTCTACCGGTTATGTGAATATCGTCGTCTAAAATGGAGCTCATGGCTCGAATCAGGCTGTAGCGCCAGAGGCACGCGGTTCCGCCTAAGGCTGGGACGCTTTTCTCCTTACATGTTTCCTGTTTTTTCCCCCAGTCCCTTAGTCCACGATCGCTTTCTCCCCAGTTCTTTCCCCTTCACCGTAAACAATAATCTAAGTCGAAACTACGAATTTCTATACTTAACACAACATCAATAGGGGCCGCGGTGGCGCAGTTGGTTGAGGCACTGTGCTACAAACCGGCAGGTCGCGGGTTCGATTCCCGATGGTGTCAGTGGAATTTTTCATTGGCATAATCCTGTCGGTCGCACTATGGCCCTGGGGTCTAACGGAAATGAGTACCAGGAATACTTCCTGGGGGGTAAACGCGGCCGGTGCGTAGGGCTGACAACCTTATCACCTTCATGTGCCGATTGTCTAGAAATCTGGGAGCCTCAACCTCCTGGAACCCTGTGGGCCTGTCCAGGCCTGTAATGGGACTGCTTTACCTTTTTTTTTAACACAACATCAATAAATAACCAGCCACCCTCCACAGCCATTGGACTAACAGTGATTAAGCTAAATTTCTCCGAATAAGCGTTTTGCCGCCGATCCCAGTGCCCGCGCGGTATAAGGCGTGGGGTCTGCAACAGCTCACTTGCTGGGATTGTGGGTTCGAATCCCGCCGGCGGTATGGAGTGTTGTGTGTTGTCAGGTAGAGGTCTCTGCGACGGGCTGATCACTCGTTCAGAGGAGTCCTACCGACTGTGTGTGTGTGTGTAATTGTGTGTGATCTAGAAACCTCTACATTAAGGAGGCCTAGGCCCGAGTTGGGCTGTTGCACTACAGGAAAAGAAAAGGCGTTTTGCTGGTCGGAGGTCGGCGCCTGTCATGAGTTAACGCAGCTATAAACCGAACTGCCCAATTCACGAAGATTTGAGGTTCTCACAACAGTCTTCCAGATCTACTGATCGCCTGGCAATAGACACCCTGTCGCCGGTTGGTGGCGCCCAGCGTTTCGAAGTGTCGTAGTGCCTTCACCTGTAAGGGTCGAGTCTTTTGCAGCTATGTCCAACCATACGCAATCCGTGAACGGCAATAAGGTAATGAACAATGCATGTTTCATGTTCAGGAGGAAGTCACGTGTTACCCATACAACTATGCGCCAATACATACCGCAGAGAGGTCAATGCAGCCTGTACGGATCTGAACGTGTGTTGACTTTTGTATCTAGGAAGGCATGAAACATAAATGACAAGTGCATGTTAGTGTAGAAATCACGAAATGTAAAATTCAAAGTATGTGACTGAATTTATGTCGGTGTACAACGTACTTCGATGTTCAAGGCCACCCCTATCGGCAGCTATTATACTACCAGGCAAGTAACGTGGTCTAAATGAAAGTCCTTTTTGTACATTGCGGGACCTCCAATTAAATCGCGTGGCAGCGTGTGATTTTGGTACACTAGAGTAATCTCTCTAGAAACAGGTTTAAAACGAAGGAATGAACTGCTCTGTGCATCACTGTCCTTCAACAGCCCGTGCATCAACAACAGAATGCTCATATTTCCAATTTAAATATTTACTTAAAGCTGTAAGATACAAGAAAACAAACAACAAATGTGACTTAGAAATTACAACACTATTTCGACACAAGTTTCCTTTATATCTCAACATACTTTGAGCACGTAACTTGGTAACTGTGCTCAAACAGTTCTATAAACTGCAAACGGCACGCCCGACTGACAACCTCGTTCCGCATTTTCTTGGTTAGTGCGTATGAAAACAGCTAGAATATCAGCAAATTACAAACGTAATATTGTCTGACTAAAGGCCATTCCAGATGTCACTGTGCGTAAACACACACAAGTGTGAAATGAGGCGTTATAGGCCACACAGCGCACACCCAGAACATGACACTTCAGGGGTGCACAAATCCCGTGCCAGGTCCCCCCAGAGAATAAATTCTGTATAGTGGCGCTTAATATTTGTGGCTCTTCATGTCACGCTTCTGGCGCCTAGAATTTTGAGGTGGTTCCTAGATTTTTGGAAAATTCGTGCACCCATGACATTCCTAAGGCGATTCACTGACAAACACAGAACTGGTAGATCTGTTTCTCTCCACACACACACACACACACACACACACACACACACACACACACAAACACAAACACACAAAAGAGCAGTAACATCTACTTGGACATTCTAGAAAATTATGCTTTTCCGCAGATCGAGGGTCTTTCTGACATCAACTTCCAAGAAGAGGAAACCGCACCCTTACACTTCGGTGACGTGTGGAATGCCCAGTTTCCGTACAAGAGGATGGGTACAGAAGAACCAATTTATTGACTTTCCCTTTCACTTTATCCCAGCCCGTTTTAAGATCTGTGTCCTAAGCAACATGTTAATGATGGCGCGTGCAGACCCTCCCCGCAGGCAATTTCAAGTTACACAATTTTTAAAACAGCAAAAAATTGAAATGGTAATATTTTTGAAAGGCGCCTAATTTTTCCTTACGGGAATGAAAGCGCAATGAGACTAAGGTGACGGAAGAACACTACGGGGCGATAACAGTGGCTGCGGGGCGGTCATGCTGCGGCCAATCAAGTTCCTGCGTGTTGGAGTTTGGATTTCAGTTGAATTCCGTTGTAGATTTATACACAGTCCAACATATTTAGGACTGCACTCAAACCCGACTTGCGCAAAATTAAACTTGGCCGGATCTTCCGGAACATGACTACTGCGTCAGTCTGGGAGTGCCTGTACTCCTGAAAAGAGACGTCACTGTAACTATAAAATGTCCACAGGTCCTCCAGATACACTGAAGCGCACATGCCAACCCACTAACGACCCGGTGTTAAGCCCAGTTAAGAAACGCAGTAACTGATAAACAAAAGTACACTTATCCGTAAGCCATAACATGTTCTGTTGTTCTGTTGCACTGCATGCAATAAGTACTTACACGAGCCCGGTTTTATCCAGCTGACACAACGGCGCTTTCAGGAATTGACCCAGCACCATCTACTTGGTTCAGAACACAGACCTGTTTGTTTCAAGAACATTTTATGTTCATGCTGTACATTTAGAACAAGAACATTAACTTACTCCACTCGTGCACAAGAACCAATGGTATTTCAACTAGGTCATGGTGATCGCAGTTAACGCAAGTTGGCGGACGGAACACTGGGATAATTTAGTGAAAGCTGTCAACTTTTAAAAGAATAAGTCGTAAAACCAACGACGCTGTTGACTAAGGAAACGCTTTTGTCAATCAAACGAACGGACACTGGGATCGCGACTCCAAATCTTTCGGAAGACGGACGCATGTTCGTGTTTTCTAGCTAGTACAGCAGCCTTAAGACAGACCACACTCCCGTTCACCGCAAATGTTCAAATGATTCACATTTTCAAAATTAATTCCGAAATAAAAGTTGCCAGACAGCCCAATCCACTAAACAGCAGAAGAAATTTACAAATAAGTTGTAACAACTTGGATATAAAAAGTATACAGAATTTTGATTAGGAAATCCCAGGGGAATTACAGAAACTTAACGAGATCTAGATAAAATTGAGATATTAAATCAGCTCTTATAAATACGAAGCGAAGAGTGAAATGTGTTCTGACAGTACAGGACAGACGCTATGAATATTTCCTTCTCTTCCACAAAACCGGCATCGTGTCTCAAAGTTGGGCAATCTCCGTTCGATTCCCAGACGGGGCAGGCATTTTATTCTTGTCGCCACGTCCTGATTGGTTCTGAGGTCCATTCAGTCTCGTAACCAACAGGTAGCGGAACGAGATAAGACGTGAAGCTTTCACCTCTACAGGCATACTCCCTATATCCCTTTACAGCTACAGAACCGTGTCGAAATGGTAACAGTTCACCAGCCTTTACATTTGATGTCGCAGTAGAGTTACAACTGGCGATTTAACCTAAATGATGCACATCTGTCAACTGTCTGCCGGACAGTAATGATCGAGTGTCAGAAAAAGGGTAGTTTCTACGGTTACGGTTTAATCATGTCGCAGATTTCTCAGACTTTGAGACTTTCCCTACGGCATGTCAATCGGTGATAATGCAGAGAAATAATCCTGAAAAAGAATGCGTGTCACGTATCTTTGTTCTACCCAAATAAAACTGGCACTTGTGACACAGAGTACACAACAACCAAAAAATTATGCTCAATAAAATGTGCAAAGTTACAACGCGTACAAATGCGTCTAACCTAAAATATTTACATACAAACTCACAACCGTTACAAAATTCGCCGGGAGTCCAGCTAGAGAACTCAGACTTGGTGAACCCACGTCACCATGAGACGGGTGACAACTGCACCGTAGGTGGCTCTGGGGTCATGACAATGAGGCCTATGTGGGTCATAAAGGCAAAACAAACTACCATAAAAGAATTAACACCGCACAAAAACTATGGTCTATTTTATAAACTTACGACAGTTCTATGACTTCGAAAAGCATTACGTTGTTTTAAATCCAAAATTTCAGCCCAACCTGGTGGCACATGACGATCTTGATCTTTGAAAAACTATTGCAGTAGCGAAAAGGACCAGAATATCATACATGCTGCATTGCAACTACACCACCTGATACAGAGACGGAGACTGCGTGGCAGGTATCGCTGCATTAGTCACTTCAACTCGATATTCAACAGATATGGATAGACAGGTCTGTCTGTCAGTAACACATCGCCACACCTGTGTCCCTGATATCAGTTTTTAACTACGTATCCGGCAAGAAAAACATTCCTTATAAGGGATTCACAAATGCGTTTCGTTCACAACCTTCAAATGAATTTGGCCTTTACCAGGATACTCGGTAGGAAGGTCGTGCCATCGGAGGTCACCCGCAACACCACATGCTTTGATTTTGCGGATCCCTGTCTTCCGTTATTCCAATACGGCAGGCACTCGAGATGAACGCCATTCATGTCAGGATCCTGACTACCTGAATGATTGTTGGCTTGTTAAAAACTGCACTAAGCGTAACATCACTCCTTTCTCTAAAATTGAATACAAAATGTCACATCCAAAATACTTTTATTTCATGACGAACAACTGTTAGCATAGATACTGGTTTTATTATTTCATGACGAACAACTATTAGCATACATACGGTTTTCCGGATACTAGAATATAACTCGCCCATAGTTCAAACACGAAAACAATATTAAGGGACAGACAGCAACCCTTAAATTATTTATTCAAGGGTTTGCGTCTTCCTGTTTCCCTTTGTTCCTCAAGACTATGAGTAATTTATTGCTTTCAGGTGACTGATGATGCAGAAATCCACAAATCGAATCCGGCATGCTATTTAGGAAATTACGGAAGACGAACGTCAACAAATGTCAGAAAATAATAAAGTTAAGAGATGTATCTAAATGCTGGAGGATACATTAATTCAAAGGATGCTGTAAAATCACGTCAAGTACACGGATTTTACTGAAAAACATCCAGTGAAGCCGGGGACGTAGCTGTGGCGTTGAAAGTGCGAGTGGTGAGGCCGCCCCGGGCATCAGAGGCCAAGAGGCAGCAAAATAAATATTTTAAATTAAAAAAGAAAAGATTTTCTGCGCCCAGAAAATTTTAAATTGCCGAACGAAATAAAAGGAAATTCAACAAATGTGACTTTTTTAAGGTTAATAATTTGTTTTGGGCGGGCATTGCGATTACTCGTCCAAAGTGGGGGGGGGGGGGGAACTAGCTATGCCACTCAGTGCAGCAGGCTGTATTTTCCGTCTGCGTGAGCAACTACTTGCTTTCCAGAACAAAGGCGGATATTATGCCGTGCATACACACACACACACGCACGCACACACATGTCCAACCAAGAAAGTGATTTTAGTTAACATTCTGAGGCTCTCTGCAGGGAATGAGAACCTCCATACAGCTCTTGTGGCAGAAGAAACTGTTTTCTCAAAGTCTACGTGATATGTAAATCTACCCAGCTTTCCTCCTCCCGAAAATCATCTTAGTGTTGTCCTTTTTATGCTCGACATCGGAATATAGGTACGCGTTTTATGTTCAATTTAACAATTATACAAAATACAAACTTTGCTGTCATATTTGTCAATGTAACTACAGTCAATCCACTTATTAATAATCATTATGTGAATTTAAAACGCGACACACCGGTTATAATACGAAAGACATTCCAGCACCTGTTTGGTCTGCACTGACGAAAACTTGCAAATAGGCTATGCCAGAGTAGCTGCCAGTACGTGTTGTACGTCACGAGCAATTTTAAAAAAGTGTCTTCTGACCTCGTGATACAAATTCATAGTAGAAGTGCATACATAAATCTAACTTTGACTGACTGCTGCCGAAATCGCGAGCAGCCCATTTTATGTAATTTTGGGTTCCCTGTCACGGCTTTTGTGTTGCTGGGCACGTGGTTCTGCATAGCAAATGCATGTCCTTTTTAAGTGAGAGAGTTTGTGGACACTCGTATTGACGAAATATGGGGCCTCGAATAGTCACGGCAAGTTTCTTTCGGATATCTCAGAGCCTTCCTTCTTACTGATTTCCTTCTGGTCAGGATTACATTTCGAACTAGGGGACTTGTGAACTGGATCCGGTTCACATAGCGGAAATGATCAAGCGATTTTACTTTTAGCAGCGAACAAATCAGAATATAACAACTATTTATAAATCACACGGGCACCCGAAAACCCTTCTGATGTCACCAACGTACCAGCGGGCATACAGTTATTAGAGATTACATGCGGACCGCGTGAATTCATTTAGATGTGCTTTTCGAAACGTCAGTTTTCCAGTAAGTCAACAATATATATCTCATCAGCAGTTTCCGAGGAACGGCGTCGGACGGAAAAACGATCCACCTCGCTTTCACAACGTTCAAATACTGAATGAAGGTCAACAAAGTTTATTGCGGCCACAGGTCACCAAGAAAATCAGAAAATTTATCACAAGCTGGCGTAAGGTACGAAGAATCTACAGCTTCGTGTATACTGTACCGACAGCCCATGAACTAAAGTACCGGACGGATGGACAGCTCGTCCAGAACTGTGTCAACATGTTGAACATGGTCCCTATACGAATGAAACACGGTCCTACATCAAAAGCAGAAAAAACATGGAGCACTTTTTGCGTTACGTATGACAGTGCGATTACACGAAGTATCGAATGGGTATGGAAGGTGGGTGTATTCCCAGAGTTAATGCGCAGAGAACAAAGTTAAGAATGAGTGGAGGCGTACCCTTATTTCTCCATATGCCTTCATGGTGTGCACAGCAACAACTTCACGATTACACTCGGAAAAGGTAGGATACGATGTGTAGTTTCGCGCCGCCTGTTCCCTTTCCAAGACAACATAAATGCCACACGTTCCCAGAAATTGATTACACAGCTCATTCATTGTTGCGTGAAACTACGTGATTGTGGGCCACCGCATGAGGAGAAGGAGTTCTCTAACTGCATAGTTTCGAAGAATTTACGGCCATCACGATATCCACAGTTGTCAACTCCAAATTTTTTTCTCTGGAGCTACTTGAAGCTTATGCGTACACAAACACCACACCACACGGGCCCTCGCCCCTCCACCTTACCACCAGCAAAGACACAAAGCACTGAAAGGTGCACATCAACACTTCGTCGTGTCTCAGAAAACATTACAGAAATGAAGAATGTGTTGCAGCATGTCAAGATTTAGTGTCAGTACGCAAGTTAAAACCTGTTAAGTCATGGGTCTCCAACCTCTTTATGGCAAAGGGCCACTCCCGTTATTGTGGGCTGGTTTGCGAGCCGCACGTGGAAATGTAACGATAAGTGGTATACCTAACCTCCTCAGTTATTGTGTAATCTGTATAGTGTATACACCGTTTACAAATGTGTCCGTGGGCCGCGGGTTCAAGACCCTTGTGTTAAGTCAAGTCGCCTCTTCTTGCTGGTTGCACGACTTTTGGATACGCTTGTACTACACAGAACCTCCTGCATAGAATATGTACGATATTTACGTAGGTCAGGAAATCAAATGGTACTAATGGTCTGAACCCTTATTATGTACCGTTTTTGTTGCTTTTCTATGTAACTTTACAAATGTTACTAACATTAATAATTCCTGTTCTTGTCGCTCATTAAGCAACACTGGTGCAGTCCTGCCCACCACACTTCTATGCAAGACAACGACCGTACGACGGAAAAGTTAAATCATTGATGAAAGAGATGAATATACATGTTTCCCAGAACCTGGTTTAGCTTCCAAGTTTGTATATGTCTACAAATATAATGTGGCTGTGACACAAACACGTCATAGCAACAATTTTTTAATTGTCTAGTAAGCGGTTGTTTTGTATCCTTAGCTCGTCAAAATAGGTTTTCCATCTTCACATAGCCTTATCATTTTAATGCCAAATTATGAAATTAAATCGATGAGAAAAGTAACAGTTACGTTTTTCTTTCTCTCACAAATGCTAAAATTCTTCTGATTCTAGAGCACATACTGATTATTCCACAGAAATGCGTAATTCTTATGTTCCCAAAACTGAGATACTCTTCAGAATCAAAACCAAACAAGATCCACGAACTGCACATACGTGTACATTCATGATTTCAAAGAGGAAGACGCAGACCTCACCAAAAGCAAACATACATTGAACCTAACCTCCTAACCTGAAATCGAATGAAGGGTACTCGCTGTTACTAAACACAACTCAAACACCATAACATAGTTAACTTCACCTTATTTTACCAAGTGTGACAGCTACAATTAACTTTACAAATAGGTTACTACCTTAATAAAGCACTACTAATGTGCGGAATACTCTAAACACATAAACCAGAACCGTACGCAAAGCAGAGGCAATGGGCACAGTAAACATCGGCAGCTCTTAATAAAGCGCCTGGGGCCACAGCAAAAAGGCCCATTCCGCCCAATTTTGCAAAGAATCGTAAAGTTGAACCAACACCACACAAAACGTTCACTTGGAGACAAATTTTATCTTTTACGTGTGAAAATCGACAAAATCAAGCCAGATGTGACTTACCTGAATACCACCAACAGGAGAGATGATACGTCCGAAATTACACAGTTTTCTGTACGAATTTTTCATCCATATGTCTAACGACTTTCACAAACACGGCACCCTAGAGTCGGAGCACAATCCTTACAACAGTGACTTCCTTCGCTAGACTGAAGAAAATGACGTTAACACTCGAGCTCGAAGGCTGCGTACCTTCAGCTGCTGTCAGTCGCCATAACAACGCCTTAATGCATGCACCAGTAATAATCAATTCTATACGTATCAGCACGAACCAAAACTGAGCGAATGCTCAGAAAAACTAAACAGTACGTACTTCAATTAGGGTACTGTTACGTTACTACCCTCGAACCAAATCGCTGTTAACACTGTTAATACTAGAGTTCCGTAATGTTATATAACTGTTTTCTGACAACAGCCAGAGAAAACATTCGACACAGAAACCAATTACTGCAACCACTTTCCACAAACTACCTGAAATACAGATACATCACCGTGCCACCTGCAACTCTGTTCCGATGATAAACTTTGTGTGACTACAGGAAGCACGCACGTTGACGAAGGCGATATATTCAGAGCTGCCAATAGTGTTTTCACACAGTCGCTACAGTCGTCTACAAATCTGCCAAAGTGTTGTCTCCCTGACTACTACTATAATTTGGCACCACTGCAAATGTGATTTTCAGTGAAAGTCTCATCACTAGATGGCTCCTCAACGAACCTCTTCGATCCTGGCGCCCGCGCCGTCGCGCGCGATTTTCAATTCGAGTCGTGAGTTCCAGCAGTGGTGAATTACGTAGTATGGTTAGTATGGCTCCGCCATACCACTGAAACGGAAAAAATGACTTCCTTTCTCTATTAAAAAAGGAGCGAAAACTTGTATATATTTTTTTCCGAAAAAAATTACTGTGTTACATTTAATTTGTGTCACGCATTTGCTACTGTGTAGGAATGCACACAAGTCACAGCCATGCCTTGTCGCGTGAAGTTGGCTATAGGACTTGCCAAAAAAGTTACATACACAGGACACATATAACAAAGGTAAAAGGCAACTTCACCCTAGACAGGCCATGAAGGCCAAGAGGGGGAGTAGAAGTATAGATCGACTCTTTCTTTAACCTTGGTGCCAGATGGAAGAGGGTAGTCAATGCCACACTCTGGCTGCTTTACCCCCCAGAAACTGCAATGCTGAAACAGAAACACAGATATGAACAGAGTATCCTGGGCATTAGCAGCAATTCTCATGGACAGGCAGAAAGGGAGGTCAGTTCAGTGATTGTAGTACTTACTTCACTACTACACACACAACGCACAATAAAAATTACACACTGCTGAAAGAGAAAAAACAAGTATGTGCACAGGACCCTGGGCATTAGTAGCAATACTCAAGGAGATCTCAGATGGGTGGTTCATTTGGATGAGTTTAGTAGGATACTATGTCCTTATAAGTTATGACTGTTGTGCTTGAGTTCGAAATGTTCACTTTTCTTTTATTTGTACCACTGAACCCATTTAGAATAATAACGCCAGACATGGTTCAGCATGCTTTGCCATCAGGGCAGTCACACAACATATGACAACAAATACTTTTCAATTAGGTTACTGTGAATATTTCTATTCCATTGTGTCTTACAAGACATCTTTTGAGAAAATTCAAGACAGAAAATGTGTTCACCATCCACATTAATAAATTCCTGGCAGGTGTCAAACAATCTCTTCCAGGGAATTATTTAAGAAATTTAATATATTTTCCTTTGCCAATGAATGCCTATTTTCATTACTGTCTTTCAAAGTAAAAAACGTGAAATAATTTCAGACACATATGAGGGCCACAGTATAAATACAAGATATAAACTTGACCTTCATGCACCAAATGATCACCCCATTAGTTATTACAAGGGTGTGGCGCTGCACGAATCATGTTACACAAGGCTCATCCACCTAATGTTAAAAACTTAAACAATTATATTCAAGTATTTATGTCAGTACTTAGCTCACTCCTTCCATTTAGTGCATTTTTGTTTTCCATTGAAACCTTATATTTTTTGTGTGAATAAATTTTGAACTTAGTGATCTGTATAATATGATTTTCTTATGAGATGACTACAAACAGCTGTATAAACCATGCACTATATTTGTATTGTATTATATCACTTTCATAACTTAACATGTTATACATCCTTGTACTATCAATGACCTATGGAGTATACATACTTTCTGTCCTGTTCTGTTGGATTTGCAGGGTAAAATCAATACAAAGTGATGTACAGAAGAGATATATAGGATTTTGTACTGATGGAGGCAAACATCTTAATGCTGTCTTTTAAGGTTATGTCTGTCTGTCTGTCTGTGTGTCTGTCTGTCTGCCTGTCTGTCTTTCTACGAATTATCTGCAGCAATGTCACTGCACAAATTTCCGATGCTACTCAAGAGTGCTCAATTTAGACTGCACAATAAATGAGACACGATTGTGATTATTACAATAAATATTTTGTACAGCAACAGAAATGTAGTTTAAAGTTACAGAACATCATGATATGTCTTCCACAGTCTTTGGAACAATGTACAATGAGGCTTTCATAGCAAGTGCGAACAGTGCAGCTGTAGGTGGAGGAATAACATCAGAATGGATCTAATAATAATAGGGTGTGATGGTTTACTGCATATAAATAGTGGTCTTATGGACACAGTGATATATGTGTGGGTTCCATAAAATGTGCAGAATTTCTTGTACATCAGAGTCAATAATGTCTAAACAAAAACTCAACTCCATGGAGTTATAACAAAGAATTTGGTGTAGGCTTTCATGATAGATGGGGGGGGGGGGGGTATCCTAGGCCTATATGGAAAGCCATGGAGTTGTTTGTTTATTATCAAACGCCAACCATTTGAAGGTAAATTTAAATTAAACAAAGGTATACCCCACTTTTGTAATGTATACTGCGTTGAAGTTTCTAATTAAGTTGTTCAGACCAACTTCATAACCTTTTAAAACATAGCAGTTACTTCATGTACCAAAAGGTTCAATATTTTAAAGTCATATGTTCTGTCCATATGAACACAATCCCGATCATGTGAAATTAAATGGTGAAAAATTTAATTTTTTCCACTGTTCTCCTTGAAATACAAATGAAATAGTTTCTGTAGCTTTGTTAATAAATAGCAACAAATATGTATACACTATTCTGTGTGCAGATATGTCTAAAACCTTATATGCCTGAGGTTACCTCAATATTAGATTACACTGCCAACTTTAATTCGTCTTTGCTACGATGGCAGTTATATGTGACAGTTAACAGCGAAATTCACTGTGGCTATTCTAAGCCGTTTATGTGTCACATCACTTAAAAACTTTTTAGTGAAAATTATCAATTCATGCCATACTTTTACAGTCACTGTTTACACAGTTTGGTGTGCATATTGGACAGTCATTTTCACTCGAATGCCGTGTTGTTATACCACCAATTTTATTCACGTAAAAGTCCCACTTATTCCGTATGAAAAGCCACGTATGTTAGATGCAGAAACATGATTTTATTTCATCATGACAAACTGCTTATATATGACGTGCATTTTGAAATGACAAACATTTTTAAATATTACAGGGAACAAATTTCCACACTTTACTTTTATTGCACAGCTAACATGAAAACATATCACATCACCATGTCACCCACACGTTTAGTCACTTCACATGTACTGATTACAGAACCATTATCCTGAACAGTTTCTGAATCTTTCAGCCTCTGCATCTGCATTGTACTGTGAGAGTCAAAGGAGACTTCAGGATCAGCATCATTTTTCTTAAATTCATATGGTTCATCCGAAACTTCTTCTTTTAAATGAGTTGATTTTTTTGAGTTTGTATGGAATAAAAATTCACCCACAATTCTTAAAGGGCTAAGTCTTAGGTTTTCAGAACTAATGGAAGTTCTGCTCTTGTCACTTGTTTCAGCACTGTCAACATTATTCTCAGAACCTAACCTTAAAACTTTGGCATTGTTAAAATTTGTTCTATCAGTGTTGGCTATAATAACTTCTTTCATTCTGAGGAGAGATGGTGACAGTTCAGTCTTATCATGGTCATCCAAGGACTTGTTATTGATATCAATATCACACATAACCTGACTGTTTGGCCAGTTTAATTGGCTGCTGGACTCTGGAAAATCTGTAACCACAGAATTTCCAATTGATATTGAACCTTCACGCTGTACACCAAGCTCAGATTGTTCCATAGACTGGTGAGGAAATCCTCTATCATAACTAAGAATATCACATCTGTTTTCCATTACAGTGTTTCCAACAAATGGCCTTTCACTAAGGACTGCCATATTTGTTGACCACGTTGCCACAGTTCCAGATACAAAGACATCATCATCATCATCTTCAATGTAGTCCAATGCAAGAGGATCTTCAATATAAGCAGAGTTCACCTGCCCTGATGTCCTATGTGTACCATTTCTTCTTTGAATACAAGTCTCACCATTATGTTCCACAGGCAGGGGTCCACTGCCGGCATGTTTATCTTCTTCACAAGTTGATGACACTTCATTCAGTGTCCACATCCTCTTGCGTCCATGCTGACCATCAGCAGTCTCCTCACCAAGGGCAAGGTCAGTCATGGCCTGGTGGATGCTGTTCATATTGGCAATTATTGTGCCAAGAGGCAAGTTTGCGTTTGGGCCACAGGCAGTGCTGCTGCTACTAATCTTGGTGGACACTGTAGGACACTCCGAGTACAGCCGCAGTTGCTGCGGAGTCCTTGCCTGCTGTAGTGACTGCAGACTGTTATTTCGTGTAGGAGTGTTCACCCCATGCTGATGAAGGGTGTTATGTGACACAAACCTACGGTCTGCAACACAAAAAAAAAATGATCAGTGTAATTTCAAATCTCACTTTTCTGGTGCAGGGGTACAGGGTCCTTGTAGTGTATGCACATCACAACCAAAACAGGAACCTGTCAGAAACACAGTTCATAAAATCCTATTACATGACCAAGATTGTTTGTAGTGGGGTGCTGGTGCATTGACAGGTACAAAAAGTGCCTAATATGTCTGGGACAACAAAATTCAGACAGGAAAGGAAATGTATTGTGACCAAGAATGAAAATGTATAAAAACAGCATGGATGATTTGTGGCTGTGGAAAACAAAGTGTGGGTTTGTTAAAAGTGTTTCAAAATCTCCAGGGGTTCTGCTGGTGCAGTAAAATCACACAACTGCTGCATGCAATGTCAGGCACAACACGCAGAGTTGTTTCAGTTACTGCTATAGAATCCAGCTGTTCTTAAAATTATCATTACATTCTGAACATAGATGTTGCAAAAATTAAATGGAATGGCACCTTCAACCCCTAATGCATAGATTTCCAACCTACATATCAGTTACTACTGTTATTACACATTTTTTAAATTTTATTTTATTCCTTAAAGGCATATGGATTCAGTCTATGTTGAATTTGCAAGACATAACCTCATAGTTCCACACAGTCACTATGCTTATGATCTTGAGTTAGATAACATGTAATATGTAGATACATGATCTATATCTATGCCTACCTTCATGTGTTTAGCTCTGAAGTTCCTTAGTTATCCCCATTAAACAAAGCTAAAAAAAAATTTTGCATTATCATATTGTTGTTACATTACATTCTACAAGAAAATTATATCAACGAAAGTTGCAAGTTTTTGACGACCGTCACAGTGCATCATTTTAGCACCCTAAATTAACTGTCATTCCACCTTACAAGTTCACGTCTGCTGTGATGTTATCACTGACTGTAGGGAATTATTATATTGGGGGTTGCCTCATGGCACAAGATTTGTACCAAGCTTCATTTAAATTGGTCAGCTGCTTAAATACGAGGATTCAAAAGTACAGTCAAATGTTGTATGAAATGTTGTATATGATGAATACCTTTTTGACACAATATTTCAGGAGGATATCCAATTCCTGAAACGTCATATATACATAACTATATCCCAAACACTATGTATCAGGAGTGTACCTAACTTACGAAAGACTGTATACGTTAATACATATCTGACGGATATTTTGAGTACAGATATCGTCTGAAAAGTCATGTTTAGAATCTTCAGCACAACATTTCATATAGTGATTTCCCGAAAGGTCTACTTCAGTGTACCTCACACACGACATTGCGAATGTATCTACTCGTAGCTCCAGAAATGTGACAAACACTAAGTAAGCCCTAAGGCCTATATCAAACACGAAATTTCGGCAGTAGAGTCAGCGCTCACAACGTGGTGTATATAGCGCGGAGAATGTGTAACACACGCGAAGGGAACCTGCCTCAACAACGTATCGAGGAAGCGTAAACATCAGCACGAATCACTAATCACTTACCTTGGGTATCGTTTCCTGCATTGTCTCCCTTGGTGCCGAACAAACAGCACAGCAGGCCTTTGAGGGCAGCTCTAAAATCCCGCAAGTGATAGGCGTACAACAGCGGATTCACGGCTGAGTTCGCATGTGATAATATGATGCAGAAGTTCGTCAGCTCGAGAGGAATCACACAATCAGGGCAGAAGGCCTGCACACCGTTGATGGTGTACAGAGGCATCCAACACACAATGAAGAATAGCACAATGATCGACAGGTTCTGTGTGGCTTTCACTTCCCTCTTCTGAACAGGACCAAGCATACGCAGCATTGTTCCTCCACTGGCAGGCGCAGCATTGCAGCCCCGCGAGGGGTTCATCGTCACGATGCGTCGCAGCTGGAACGTACGAAACAAATGGCAATAAAAAGCAATCCCATTACAGGCCTGGACAGGCCCTTAGGGTTCCAGGAGGTTGAGGTTCCCAGATTTATAGACAATCGGCACATGAAGGTGGTAAGGTTGTCAGCCCTGCGCACCGGCCTCCTTTACAAATGACAGTTACAGGAAATTGTGTTGGAGGCACTTTATATCAGAGGCCCTCTAGCAAAATTCGAGGAAACGAATCACAATACATCGCGGTCGAGTTGGTAGCCTTCCTACTTCGTATTTGGTACGTCCTTCGCTCACATCCCGGCCAGAAGACTGGTTACAATGACTAAGACGTCTTGTATTCCTCGACCGCTCCTGGGACGTTTCGGCAGACACCTACCTTTTGAAATTGCAACGCCTGCAAAACAAATATAATAGGAAGGGCACTGAGAGCATCTTATAAGGGTTTACCAGGCACCCAATCGTGGCCTGGTCGCGAAGTTACAGAACAGAGTTTCATCGCGTTATCCACTACTCAAGTGACTCAGTCATGCTCGGGCATAGCTCGTATGACTGGATGTATAAACCTACCAGTGGGCATAACAATACGGAAGTACACTTAAAAATGCCGAGGACACCCAGAGGGTCTGGTGTACGCAGTGGCAGTCGGTTGAGGCACTGCGCTACAAGCTGGAACATCGCGCGTTCGATTCCCGATGGTGTCACTGGAATTTTTCATTGACTTAATCCTTCCAGCAGCACTATGGCCCTGGGGTAGACTCAGCCTCTAACAGAAGTGAGTATCAGGGATGTATCCTGGGGCTAAAGGTGGCCGGGGCGTAGGACTGACAAACTTTCTATCTTCATATGCCGCCGATTGTCTGGAAATTCTGGAAGCCTCAACCTCCTGCAGTCCTAAAGGTCTGTCCAGGCCTGTAAAGGGATAGCTTTACTTTTTTCTTTACCCAGAAGGGTTTATATTGCTTCTGTGACGCTCCTGATGACGGCAGCGTTCAAGAACAAGAAACTGCAATGATATTGAATAACGACATTAATAAGACGAAGGGAGAAAGGAAGAAAGAAAGAAAGAAAGAAAGAAAGAAAGAAAGAAAGAAAGAAAGAAAGAAAGAAAGAAAGAAAGAAAGAAAGAAAGAAAGAAAGAAAGAAAGAACAAGGTGAAATAGATAAAAAATAGCCTGCAAATACTGTACCTGTTTGAGGACAACTCGATAAATATGAGCGTAGAAGGCGGCCAGCAGAAGGGCTGGTGCGACGATTGTGGCGAAGTACAAGAACAGGAGGTAGTTGTAGTCCATGACTTCGGTGAACAGGCATTTCATTCCCTCAGCTTGTGGGGACCTATACCAGCCAAAAAGAGGGAGTAGCCCCACCAAGGTTCCTGAAAGCCAGCACACCCCGATGATGGCTGCAACAACACAACAAAGTTAGTACCGTCAGAACGATACCAAATTCCAAGCTCTGTTCACAGCCAGCAGCCTGACAATCCTAATTTTACCAGCTCACCCAAGACCTACAAATCAAATATTTACAACGGAAAATCCACATTCAAATAAAATAAATAGTGGAAAGGTTTCCCGAATGCGTTCTTTTTTACTTTTCATCGCGCATTAGTGTTCATTTCATTTATAACTAACAAACCCAATACAGTTTAACTCGATTATAACGTCATGAAAGGGACTGAACATTTTTGTCGTTATAAACGAGTGATGTTCTAACCGAGGAGTACAATGTTATAGTTAACAGTGAGGAATTAATTGGCACCAAAGAAAATCTGACGTTATAAACGAGCTGTCGCATAAACCGATGTCGTTATAACCGGGTTCGACTGCACATATCCAGGAGTAGAAACGGAAAATTCAACACTGTTATTAGTAATGTACTCTACAGCACTGGATACAATCCAGAGCAAGTGTCATTCACTTCCCATCGTCACAACTAACATCCTTACGTCCAATTTAATATTATCCCCCACCTTCGTCTGAGTCTTCCAAGTGATATTTCTCAAGAGGTTTCATCACCAAAATTCTGCATGCGTTCCACGTCCCTCCCCTCTCAGCTACATGCCCACCAATCACAGCTTTCTTGATCTCAGTACCGCAATAAAACTTTAAAATACGTGACTTATTCAAGTCCCTGACATCCACTTTGTACAATATCCTATGTTGTCCCTTACTTATTCTTTCACTGGTCATTTTATTACTGATTTTTTTTTGACACAGCCACCCGAAAGCTTGTGTGCGGGGCTATGCACACAACCACATAGTGCTCTTAACGAACATGGGCGGAGATAACGTTTCTTGCGCTATCAGTAAGTTCGAATACTTACGCACAATCCCCACCCCCAGGTTTGTAGAATAAAGCTAAAAACAATTAAGGTTGCCGTGCTTAAATAACTAAGCACCACACCATTAAGACATACGGGTGAGTGGAAGCATGACTCAATTCTTTCGTAAATGTCTGGATTATATAGAGGTTTAAAATACCTGCGATCGACACGATATGACTGACAACGAGTGGCTGCTTTTACTATCTTGTTGACCGCATACGTGTTTCGACAAGCAATATATTTCGCACAGTAATACACATGCAATTAGTACTTTAACAGTATGATGGATAGCGGCCACAATAAACTTAGTCACACATAGCGTTTCAGTAGCACAGAAACAGTATGTTGAAATGGCAATGGGATCTCTGTGGTAATGCTTTTTCTTTAAGTTTAAAGGCGTTTTCTGGCCGAGGTCGACACTGTAGCCATTGAGACCGCCACAGAAGATAGCACCCACGGAAAAAAAAACCTGCGTGCAACATGTGTCCTGTCACATGGCGCCAGTAGTATACAGTAGCTTATTATGGTTTTATATCCGCAGTAAATAACCCGTGGTATTGTGGTGCTGAATACAAGTTACAGCAATAAAACGACCGGATATGCCGAAATGTGATCACCGCGGACGTCATGCCTACATACTGGGGACTCGTCACTCCCAGCCGATGCATTCGGACTGGATTTTACTCCTACATGCCGCAATAGGGGAACTGAATCCATTCATTCATTCTTTTGTTTCTTTCATCATTTGCTTGTTACTTCCTTCCATTGTTTTTCTCTCTTTCTTTCATCCCCTCTTCTTCGCACTTTTTCTTCATTCCTTTTTAGGTGTGTTCGCATTCTCACGAAGGGCGCCTACTGGTTTCATCATGTCCGTCTACCCGTCCGTCTGCATGCATCAACTCGGGCCCCACTGAACGGATTTTCGTGAAATATAATGCCAAATCTGTCCAGGAAATCCAAATGTGGTTAAAATCGGACAAAAATATACGACACTCAAGTGAGTTTATATTGTTGACAGAAGAAACACTTTGTAGCTTCACATCAATGTACAAGGAACCCACTGTTGCGTTTGCGTGGCAACATTCAAGTTTCATACTGTTTTATATTGTTGACGAACAGCTGACAGAGACGCATAGTTTCTTTTCCACGCCAACATAATTACGCGAACGAGCCAAAGTGTTACATTATACGTAAGCTGCCTACATTGTTTCTTTGTTTCTTCTGTCGTTCTTACTCTTTACCGATATTCCTTCTTTGAAACCATATTAACCCTTTAAAGACGAAACGTAATCTGCTTTATATAAAGACTCTGTGCGTACTGCGCAGTAAACACTTTCAACCTCGGTTATAAAAAACGAATGAGTTGCTGATGTTTACGGTAGAAGTTGCAGTTTGTTCCGAGATATGTACAAAATATATAAACGCGATTTGAGCACTACGGAGAATTATTGAATGTTGAACCTGGTGGTACGTCAAGTTACCGCTAGGCTTTAAAAGGTTAATGAGAAGTATGGCCTATGATATCAAACCACCGATTCTGTTGCAGACACCAGTACGGTACATAGCCAATTCACGACCGATTTTCGTAAAACAGTAGGAAAGGTACTCAGCAGGATGGCGTAGCGGTAAGCTCTGTATTTGTATTTTGAAAGTGACCTGTTAGACTCTTGACAGCGGCATCGGCTATCACAAGAATATTCGTGATTTTTCTCAGTTCCTCTACGTAAATGCTTGGATAGTATCGTAAATGTCGCTTCCTTCCGAACCTTAACAAATCACCCTGCCATTTGATGCTATGTAGCCCGGGATGCTGAATAGAAAACACTGAAAAAGTACAAACAAGACACCATAAGAGGCCACCGATGATTTATGTACCTCGATGTGTGTGTGAAATTTCATAACTAAATGTTACAAACACATCTATTAGTAGTGGTATTATAATGCGCATAGACCAATGGAACCCTAAACCTCATGTCGCCAACGGCCAGTCCTTCTTATCGCTGTTTGACCACAGAAACGTTTAGGCTTCCTAATATACCAACAGAACACTGTACCAAAATAAATCGCAGAACCGAGGGCGTAACGACCATAAAACAGTACAGGAAGATTCACCTATACAGAGACAAGGGCACATACATGTCCACATCGAAGAGCTCTCGTTTATCTTACTGGGTTTTTAAACTACCTGGAACGCAAGATTAGCATCCCGCTAATACAGTTAAAATTTCGCTAAAATCTTGCGTTCCTACAACCACAAGCGCGTACTAACACAGAACAGAGGAAACTGAAAGGAAACTTGAGGATGGGAGAATGACACTTGCCCCGCGATCACGTGTGGGGCACACTTTGATTTCAGCACTACCACACTGTGGGGTTCTAATTATCTCCTGACCGATTTCTGGGTTACATAAAAACGCATTTTGATTGCATAATTATGTTACGTTGAATTGTAGCAGATTGTGAATAAGTAATTCTTAAGGATATGAAAATTAGACGTGGCCAATTTTAAGTCACTATATCCGTATTTACTTACAGGGACCGTGGAGAAGTCTCCGAATCAAGACTCAAATTCAGGATCTTCTGAAAGCAAAGCAGTAGTATACTCACTTGAACCTGATATTCGGCCTTATTACACGACAGTCCACTAGCCAGGAGAATATTCCTGCTAGGAATGCGATATATACGCATGCGCTAGATTTGTGACGAATAGCGAGTTGCTACTAGTTGCTCTCACCAATAGCAGTCCTTCACTTCGCCCTAGAGAATAGCGCTCCCACACACCGCACCAGAGCCAACCACACAGGCAGAGATTTTCTCCTGGTCGGTGGACAGTACCAGTGTGTGTTAATGTGGTGATAGGTAGAAATGAACACCGTGGATCATGCAGACCATAAGAGTTTCATGGACACAGTTTGAGTATCACTGCTTCAGATAATTTACATACCATGCATGTTTCTGCAGTGATAAGCGTCATTCTTCAATGCGTCAGACTTATCGTGAGGACCGTAACTGCCATCGTTGTAAAATGTTTCTTTGTATCAACAACACAAATATTCCGACCCGCAACAAATTAGAAGGCGCTATGAGACCTCATTCTAAGGTTTTAATCTAATCTTCGTGATAAATTTCATATACACCCCTCCCATGCAACACACATTCACCGGAACTCGGCAAGTCTGTTTCAGTTTTACGCAATAAATATTCATTAGTCCACAGTATATTCGAATTTTTAATAACGTTACAACACGCAAAATAGAAAATCTACACGCGAATTTTTGTTGGCATATGGCCCACAAATCAGATCTAATTCTGTGACTCAAAGTTCTTAAATACGATACAGCCAATCGCAGTGGCCACGCAGTCTTCCAACGCTCGAGCACTAGGATCGTTTTCGAATCCCACTTGTGGCATGGATGTACGACCACGTTCTAAGGCACTTTCGCAACCCTGGGTAGCGCCAAATAAAGCCGCTCGATCCGTCTTTTCGTATCTCTACACGAATATAACGACTCCAAATCCGCTTAACAGATTTTCATGAAATTTGATATTGCAGAGTTGCACGAAAACTTGTCGAAGCACTTCGATCGCGCAACTTCAACGATCACTTTACGCGAAGATCCATACGCGTTCTGCGTGCACCTTGAGAGTAACTCGCCAGATATCTACTGGAGCAAGAAACGTCTCAAACAAGACATTTAGAAAAGATCGAAACACATTCTATGTCCTACGCATTTTTCCCGGAAATATTACCGTTTTCGTGACAGTGTAACAGAAATTAAAAACGTAAACTGACTAATAAACAGACTGGAAGTGGCACAGCGCAGTAGGTGTAGTGACTAGGAACGGGTTGGATGTGCGAAAAGCCGGGGTTCGATTCGCGGCGGAGGAAAGAGATTTGCTTCTCCTCCAAAGTGTCAACACCAGCTCTGGGACGCACCCAGCCTCCTCTTCAATGGGTACCGAAGGCCTTCCCCGGGCGTAAAACGGCTGAGGCGTCAGACTAACGACTCACCCCATCTACAGTCGAAGTTAAGAAGGTGTGAAGCTATACCTCCACAACTCCATCCCCCCCTTATGATCCCATGGCGTGCAAAGGAACAACTTTACTTTACTTTACTAAGAAGATTGGTTGCATGATATTCTTGACCTTATGATTCATGAAGATTTCGAATGGTATTAACTCGCAACGTCGCAAACTTACAGCTCTTTCTCTCTCTCTCTCTCTCTCTCCCTCTCTGCGTAACAAGCTGTCGTGTCACTTATCCACTGTGCTGAATCCATCTTTAGCGCACAGACATAAAATTAGTGCAGTTTTCCTTCCATGGTGTCGTACTTGGGTACGAACAAAACTTACCTTAACCTTGTATTCACCCAATTTCTTTAACAGAAGGCAGAAGAGGCTGTGATCAATGATGCGCGGGACTGGGCGAGATCGACCTTACCAATACACATTAGCATGGGCATGCGGTGAGGCTGCGTGACAGGATACGACCATTCTTCGTCACTTCCTTCCGCGCCAAGACAGGTATAACGCATAAAAATACTGGATGGTTACATAAATATATGGGAAAAGGTCTGAAGGTTTTTTGGAATGGGAATGGACAGCGTAGCAATTCATGAAATAAATTTGCGTGAGACGTCAAAATTCTGGGTACCACAAAAGAGATAAAAACGGATGGAAGAAGGAAACATACAGAGACAAAGAAAGAAAGAAAGAAAGAAAGAAAGAAAGAAAGAAAGAAAGAAAGAAAGAAAGAAAGAAAGAAAGACCATAAAACATTTAGCATGGTCTCTGAAGATGCTTACCAGGTTGAGGAGGAAGACTGGTATGCTAATGAACTGAGAAATCATTCATCTCGGGATGCCTAGATTTCGGGATGGACCAGAGTTCGATTCTATGCCGGGGATCGGCTACCCTAACAGGATTTTACGAATTTCCTTTGTCTGAGACACATTACTGGATAAGGCGTTAAAAAAGGACTCGGCCACTTCCATCTATGTCTTTTACAGTCCGTTATTCACAAGCACTGACCCACACCTAGGTGAAGGTGTCGTAAATAAACTAAGAAACACATATTCCCTCATCCCCTTGGTTTTCCAAGTGGCCGTTCCCTCACTAGCAGTCTGTATAAATTTCTTGCACGTGCGATAGGTACACGTCCACCCGCTCATTACCATCTCCTTTATCGGTGGATATTCCACATATTCCTCATATTCCACATATTCCTCGGTATTCCAAAACCACTGTTACAACGAAGACGTCAGCACTCCTCCGTATTCTCAATGTCGTTATCTCAAATCTCAGTCAGGACACGGGCTATCCTGGCTAAGGATATTTGCGGTGTTCCTTCCGCCTAGCAGGCAGTGTCGTTACACAGCCGTTTCATTTCGTCACCCAGTCACCACACCATTTGACTCTACGTAACCTTATCCACTTGAAGCATTAATGCGAGTCCAAGAATCAGTACGTCTCTATTCTGAACGGCCACGTACAAAAACGTTTGCCTACCAAGAACTCTACTCGATTCTTTGTTTCGCCCACACGTCCAGTCCATAATCATCATTACGTAGTCTGTCTTAAGACAGGTCCATAGACTTTCCAAAGCTGGCAGTCTACAGAGCGAGATGTGTGCTTCCTCTTCGAACTTCCAGTATCTTCTAGTTTCCTTAAGGTCATCCAGTAGCTGCTTACGTCTTATCTCTCGTCTTCCCGTCCCTTATTATCTTTCCCTTTACTTTCCCTCAATAACGGGTTTTAGAAGGTTGTTCCTACACAAAACGTGACCAATCCAGTTAGAATTTCTTCGTTCTCTTTTATGCAGGATGCTCCGTCAGTCCATAACCCCCTCCTTTATTTAACCCTTTAAAGACGAAGCGTGTCTCTTTTACATAAGGACTCAGTGCGTACCGCGCTGTAAACACTCTCCAATTCGGTTATAAAAACCAGTCTCTTAATGTTTTATAAGGTAAAAGTTGCTGTTTGTGCTGAGATTCACGCAAAACACATAAACACAATGTGGGCACCACTTAGAATTTTTGAATGTTAAACCTGGTCGTATGTAAAGTTACCGCTAGGCTTTAAAACGTTAATTCCTCGTGCAGTATACGTATACCAGAAGGGTACATCAGGGATTTATGGTAGACACAGTGGTACTGAGACGGGTTAATCCGCCAGTAGTTCGGTTTTCCCGTCCCTCATCATTCCATCAATAATCCTTACAAATTCATACACCAACCGAAGGATAGAAAATGGGCTCATTCGGGACAACAGTTCCAAGAGACACAGTCTCACCCCCAAGGAAAAATAATAAAAATCACATGTGTAATTGTTAAATTATGCGCAAGACATTCAGATCACTTACAGGCGCAAATAATACTGAAACGAGTATATGACAAAACAGTGTTACCTCAGGTGCACGAACACCAACACACAATGGTTTGTTCTTGTTCCTTTCATGTAGGTATCTAGTTCATTGATCGGGGTAGGCTAGTTTGGGGTGTCAATATACACCCACATGTTGCTGCTATTGCTGCCTGAAGTAACTGTTCTCCCCTCGCAGAGATCTAAAATTAAGCTTATGTTGGTGTGGGAACTGAAGAGCGTGGACAGAGGAATTCGGTTACGCGGAATATGAAAAATTTGGGACAACTTGCCTGAAGTACTTGTTTCAGAAGTCCCCATACGTAGATTTCTGGCGATGTTGGAGCTTAACAGTGCACACGATACATAAATTGGGTTCGCCTGAAAAGCAGATGCTCTAGGAAAAGCAGTCTGAAATATGTGCTCTCAAAAACAGCCTTATGGCGGTGTGAGACATGATCATTATGCAGAGTAGAAAAATTCAGTTTCTCTGAGAACCAGGTGTCCTCAGAAAACCTGCCTGAAGTGAATTACCTTTCACACGAGTTCCCATAGGCAGTTCTCTGACTGTGTGAGATCGTGAGAGTGCGAAATACGAATTTGGTTCCTTTAGATACAAAGCACCCAGGAAACACCTGCTGTCGCGTGTCTCATTGCAGTATTTTCAATACAAATACAATGAAATCAAGATAAAGCGTGTTTGAAACGCATTATTTGTACTGCTGTGGCTAAATGACACGCAAGGAAACTAATATAAACTCCCTGATACACAACAAGACTAACACGGTAGAGTTTCTGTCATCTTTTGGACTATACTGTACTCGGCTTTTCCTGTATTTTAATTCCTGAACTTTAACACTTTAAAACCTAGAGGTAACTCTACATATGACCAGGTTTAACATTAAAAAATTCTGCGTGGTGCCCACATTGCGTTTATGTGTTTTGTACGGATCTCAGAACAAAGAGCAACTTTTGCCTTATAAAACATTAAGAGACTGGTTTTTATAACCGAAGTGGAGAATGTTTACAGCGCGGTACGCACTGAGTCCTTATATAAAACAGATACGCTTCGTCTTTAAAGGGTTAAGCAAGAACACGATCCTGCGGAAGACTTGGAAGTCACTATCCTCGTGACAATAAATTCATTGATTACAGTAGACATAAAAGGTGAGAAGTCACAATTTATTTCCATATTTATATTTTTTCTGTTTTACGCGAAAGTAACTCATTTGTGTAGGGTACCAGTACACTGATTTTTAACTCTCACTATACAGTTTCTTAGGCGTGGCCTCTGACAACTGAATGCGCAGTGAATTTGGTCGTGTTAACTACCTTCCCTGTACGATTAACCCTTTAAAGACGAAGCGTATCTGTTTTATATAAGGACTCAGTGCGTACCGCGCCGTAAACACTCTCCACTTCGGTTATAAAAACCAATCTCTTAATGTTTTATAAGGCAAAAGTTGCTGTTTGTTCTGAGATCCGTACAAAACACATAAACGCAATGTGGGCACCACGTACAATTTTTTAATGTTAAACCTGGTGGTACGTAAAGTTACCGCTAGGCTTTAAAAGGTTAAAGGGGCGCGCGGACCTGCAGTGCTGTAAATGCCACCACCAATTATTTAATTCCACCATCACCTAATCCCAGACAATGGAGTTATGACGGTAAAGCACTCATAGCACATATGTTATGGATGACAGGCACACCTGATCAGGAACATCACGGTATGGCGGTATAGTCTTTAAAGCCTACAATTAGCCACTGCCACCGTGTGAAAACCCAATCGCAGTTAATAACTATCATATCATATATCACATAAATAGCATAAAAATCCAGTTCCTCCATGACGCAAACACGCAACACCTCCGTTAAAAAGACGCATCGGTTAATGTTGTCTGTTCTTATAATCAAACGAAACCTGTACATACGTCATGTGCATAAAATGGAGTTTTTCATCCTTTCAAGACCAGAATCAATCCACATTATGCAGAGGCAATTGCCGAGTTACGTCGAGGTTCCGTTATTGAAAGGCTTACGTAACCCGAAATTTACGTAACTCGGAATTGGCCCCCCCCTTCCGCCCACTTATTTATGAAACTTCATCGGTTATGTATAAGATTTTACAACGTCAGTGTACATGTTTAAAATGTTATTTCTATCAGTTTTTTCAAACTGAACACACAAATGAAAGTAATTTAATAATTAAAGTACCAATAATATAATAGTATCGTAAATATTGTAAGTATGGTACTAAATAAACAAATTTTCCGTAGTTCAGAATTTTTTGCGTAAGTCCGAGTTTACGTAAATCGCGTATTACGTAACCCGGCAACTGCCTGTATAAATACTCAGTCCGTATCTCACAGAAAACACCGTCTGCGTCCATGAAAAATATAAATTCGTGAACACCATCTAGGAATATAATCGACGTTTGTTTTGCTAATAATAAGGCACATGAATGCAAAATGCAGAGTTTTTAGTGTTACACTTATTGGTACATGTAGTAACCACTACTTTACAGAGGGTTGATTTTAAAATAGGCGGTATATAAATATACAGCAACTCCAGCAGCTAAGCAGTGTAACCACTGCATCTGTGTTGAAGAAAATACGCCACTACCTAATTCATAAGCTCATAGAATTGAGGAATGACCATTTCCTCCAATATGATTCAAACGTCGATATTAAGAAGTAGGTTAAGCTCGCTTTAAATTTCTGTTTCGGTTGTCCCACGTGACACAAAAGACGTGAAAGACGACCGCAGCAGTGTTGAGTAAATAAAAAGTGACAGGCTTTAATGTAACTCCAGGTAACGGCCCATTTAATGAACGACGCCGTACGAGACTTCGTATCGCCTCTGTCACCTCTATCTACAACCACGAACGCAGTACGCAGTTAAAGTCTAACGACACTGTGAAAGTGTTTTCTAGACCGAATTGGACATAATTCCAAAAGGCACCAGTGGAGATCCAATATCCCAGTACAGTCTAAGCCTTGTACGCAATTCAGAAAGTTTCGGGGCTGCAGTACACTTCGTGAAATCCTCTGTTACAAAACGTATATCTCAAAGGGTATGTGTGTCAATTTACTGTTTTCTGGGTTCTGGGGCCGTCGGATGTGGAGAGTTTGGCGCCAGTAAAAACATCGGTTCGAATAATGGCCCTAAATTTGAGTAAATAGGGTAGAATTATGCACACGCAAACAAGAGGAGCAGTGCATCAGTGACATTGCTTCAAACTTGGCCGCATTATTTACCAGTACAGGAACACACACTAACGCAAATTCGTAATCAGGAACTCATCTCCGTCTACCAGCGAGGTTAAGAAGGACGAAGCTACACTGCCACTCCAGCACATACCTTTATGGCGTGCACAGGAAGAACCTTGCCTTTACCTTAACCTTAATCAGGAAACTACACCTGTCAGTCCACCCGCTGCCTATTTCAGCTGCCAACTCACCTACCGGCTTTTGTCAACATTTCGTATTAGGCTCTATAAGGAAAACTGCGAAATTAGAAAGTGGTCGTTACCTGAACACTGTAAATCTGCTTTACTAACTACATATTACAGTCCTTCTTGACAAGCTATCAGTCCCTCAACTGCCCAATAAAACTCATCTTTTATCGAAGCTGAAGTTTCATTACGACATTCACAAGGGCGTGCCACTGGTCATATTTTGAGCTGCATGAGCTCAGATTACACCCCGATATCTTATTTCTTCGAGATAAGTTTTCAATTTTTAAGTAAACCAGCAGTACCTAATTGCGTAACACGACACAGTTTTCCGTAAGGAGTCCTGATAAGTAACCTGTCTTTGGTTCACGCATTCCTGTGACAGGAACGATGCCCAAACTTTCAGATTACCCAAAATATGATGCACTTTGTTTGTCATAAATGAGACAAGGCAAATAATTATCGGATAGAATCATAAAGAGGCTTACGATCCTTCCCCCAACCCCAGCGCTTTAGGGCCCACAGTTTTATTGCTTAGACTCGCCAAGAAAATTAATGACATCGGTTGTGCTCTGTCACTACACTAGCGTCCTCCCATCCACGCCAAAGTCTTCCAGCTGGCATCAGCTTCGGGTTTTCTGCATGAATTTATCTTTCCCGCTTTGCTGCAGTAACATCCCGCCCATCCAATTCTCCTTCAACTGATCACCCTAATTGTAGCTGACGAAGAGTACAAATTATGATGTCCCTGTCAGAAGGACAGCGGAGAAGGGTTTTTTTATAAAAATCTAGAACAGAATATCGAAATGCATAGACCGTGTTTCTCTGTTGAATGCCATTTCATTCATACTACGTGATTAAAAATGTAATTAAGTAAGTACTGAAAATAGTCACTGTTATCTAACCCCGTATTTCATCATCATCGTCAGCAGCAGCGGCAACAACAAAAACAGCAGCAGCAGCAGAACAACAACAACAACACAAAAGCTCGGAATTTAACAATATTCTGGGACACTTCAACCCACTTTATATCTTCATAACCTATTCAAGTTCCTCTTTAATATCATCCTTCGCCATACCGGCACACCCACGTCTCCCACTACGTATATTAACCTTATGCAAATAGAGAATTGTTATTAACTTTGCAACATAATTTTCTTTGTGCATTCAGAGTTCTTGCTAGTGGGAACATCCGGAAACCCAACCATTAAGAGAACGAGGGAAATTGAAGAAAATACAAAAAAAAAATGGATTTTAAAAAATAAATTTGGAGGATGTGACCTGCATTGAATTTTCTCTACGTTTAAGAACACTAAATCTTTACATTATTTTTCCGGGTAATGAGAGAGTCAGTTGCACGGTTAATTCATAAATTAATTAAAGCTAAATATAATGGAGAATATGACACATTTTGAAGGGTATTGCGCTGGCCGAGTGAATCGTAGTTTAATAAAGAAACTGTGAGACGAGTGATACTTGTAATAACAATTTATGCGCATTAAGAAAGTCTCCGGTAGCAAAGAGGTCAATTGAGAGGCACTTGGGTCGTGCAACCCTGAAAACACTATCGCTCTCACTGTCAATTAGACCATAAAAGTTACTATTCTAATAACTACATGCTGGATTCTTCTGTGGACCCTAAAACATTGATTCTCGGGCTACACGACGATTTTAACTGCACGGATGGCACAGCATGGACTGCGTAGTAAATAACCGGATAGAATGTGAAGTGGTCAACGCGACCTGCTGTAAGGCAGCTGTTATTCCAGGAGCTGCTTTGGGACTGGGAAAGACAAGAATGCGTTCAGTGAGAAAAGTGGATCTCCGGGCCGCCAGTGAAACTCGGGACTGCCGAGTATGAATAAATACTAACCACTTCACTGGAATACTTGACATATTTATTTATATATAATTCTTCTTTGCTTCAGTCAGGGCTTTTATACATATATGGGCCTTCTACATTCTTATTCAGACCCGCCCTACGAAATGCTACTTTGGATGAAAGATCAGGTCATCATAAGGTGTGAAGTCACAGGATGACAAAAAATTCTGGAAATAATTTTCTTTAAACAATCCAATTTAAACGTTTAAAGAATGATCAAAGAAACTAGAAATTAATAATTATACATACAAATTAATAAATTAAATTCCAGTTACATTAAATTACATTAAATCTTGTTGTAACAGTAAGTGTGTCATAACATACAGGAGCTGTACTGTCAAGTACAGAACCATCAGATCGTACAACTGGCCAGAGTGAGATATGAACACGCAGGCGCGCACCGAGAATTTTTCCTTGGAGGGCTCTGACCCTGAAGTTATATATAATTTACGTTCAATTTTAAAAATTATGTTATAAAAATCACGTTGTAAGTATAACATAACACTGCCTGCAGCTGTATTTATATACTTACGAATATAAATACCTGTTCCGTGACTCAATCACAGTGTCGTAACTTGTTTTTTTAATTTTATTAATTTATTTTTCAAAATTCTGATGTGCTAGTCATCAGCCGATTTCTGTGGCGGATTTCGGCTGAAGGGGAAATCACGTAAAACTCTTGATATCATAATATCTGCAAAATGTTTTTTAAATTTCAGTTTTGGGGGGGGGGGTTTGGGGGGGCGGCCCCCCGGCCCCCCCCCCCCCCCGGGGTGCGCCCTTGTGGCCACGTAAATATTCGGGTTTGGTTCCTGAGATAGGTTTCCTTGTTGCCTGTGTTAACGTCTATTGTTCTATACTACATAAAGGTAATAAATACACATATATGACACATTTCTAAACCATGAAGGTTAAAATAAAATAACCACGCCATCTTTCTTGTTTTACATGAGCGTGAAACTGAGCCTGTCACATTAACCCTTTAAAGACGAAGCGTATCTGTTTTATATAAGGACTCAGTGCGTACCGCGCTGTAAACACTCTTCACTTCGGTTATAAAAACCCGTCTCTTAATGTTTTAATGTTTTGTTCTGAGATATTATTATATAAAAGCGATAACATTACAACAAGCCAGAAGAGACACTAAATATTACATTAACCCTTTAAAGACGAAGCGTATCTGCTTTATATAAGGACTCAGTGCGTACCGCGCTGTAAACACTCTCCACTTCGGTTATAAAAACCAATCTGTTAATGTTTTATAAGGCAAAAGTTGCTGTTTGGTCTGAGATCCGTACAAAACACATAAACGCAATGTGGGTACCACGTAGAATTTTTTAATGTTAAACCTGGTGGTATGTAAAGTTACCGCTAGGGTTTAAAAGGTTAAGGAAACAACTAGGCTGAGGGTGTTCGAGAATAGGGTACTGAGGAAGTGACTTCGGCCTAAGAGGAAGGAAGTAACAGGAGGCTGCAGGAGACTGCACAGCGAAGAACTTCATGATTTATATCCTCATCAGATGTTATTCTGCTCATAAAATCAAGAAGAATGACACGGACGGGGAAGGTGGTACGTACGGGGGAGAGGAGAGATGCATATAGAGTTTCGGTGGGGAAACCTCGGAGAAAGACACCACTTTTAAAACCAAGGCGTAGTTGGAAGGATAATATTAAGATGAATATTAAAGAAATAGTATGGGAGGGCGTGGACTAGATTCATACGGCTAGGGATAGGGACAAGTGATACTCCCGTGGACATGGTAATGAAAATTATGGCTCCATTAAGTGCGGCGAATTTCTTGACTGATGACAAATTACTGACTTATCAAGAAGGACTCTGTTCCATAGTTGTTATTATTATTATTATTATTATTATTATTATTATTCCGAACAGTACCAAAATATTTGTACATGTCGCAGCAGTCTGTCGGACATACGAATCACAATTACGTTTCCAGGAATACTCGTCACGCCTGACCTCCCAGCCACTGTAGCATGACTCCGCCAGCGGACTCCAACATAATAGTGGCTATTTTACAACGACGTGGCTATACGGATCACAAGTTGCTTGTGAAAACCGCTGACGTTTCGGCGAATAAGTGACTAAATCTATAGCAGTGTATCTTGCTTGAGATATTTTCAGGTTACTCGGCGGGTAAAGAAATCCCCAATTTTTATGCAACCCAACGTTGCATAAGCTCCTTCACATAACACCCTAACCTTACTGAATTCAGCCCATCCTCTCATATCCTACCTGTGTAATATAGTTTCAACATCATATATCGATCTACGACCTAGCCTCACAAGTGAGTTTGATTTTTTATTCCAGGTATTGCACCCAAAATTGTGTAAGCGTTTTTCAGACTTCAGCCAACCTTGCATGCAACATATCCCTCCACTTCATTCATTTCGGTTTGACTGGTTTACTTTTATATTGTTTAACGACGCAACACTAACTGCGTGAAAGATTTGGTGACGTACTCATGAATAGCAGATTCGGAAAATTATGCACCTTGAATTGACCTGGAGCCACTGAGGAAATGAAATTAAGTCCACGTTAAACGGGCACGGATTGTGTAATGTTACTGCTACACAACCTTGTTCATCCTTGATTTAATAAGCCGAACAATATGAAATTCGTTCGTTCTTCTTTCTTAGTCTGTAGTCTTCCACCTACTCATTGTACGTGTGGAGAGTTATTGTTGCACCTGATCACACTTAATGACACATACACACTTGGTAGGATTTCTCTGGACGAGGGATCGACCGGTCGAAGAGATCTCTACCTGACAACACACAACATTCGCAAGACATACATCGATGCCCCCGGCGGGATTCGAACCCGCAACCCCCGTAAGCGTGCAGCCACCGGGATCGGCAAAAATGTGAAATTTATTATAAAAATTATGAAGGCTCTAGTTGTGTCATTCATTACATGGGAAGGATAAACGTGGAACACAAAATGCTCTAATCCGGCCAATACGGCTGTGAAGCATGTCGTCAGGATGAAGGCTAGCAATATTTGAAACGAAAATACTGCGAAGAATCTTTCGACCAGTCTAGGAAAATGAGTTTGGATGGAGGCTAAGACATAACGAAGAGCTCTAAGAATTGTTAGGTGGACCTGATAAGTGAAATATGTTAAGTTCAGAAGATTACAAGGGGCCTGTCATATGGTGCAAACGGATAATACTAGAACACCAAAAAAAAGTACTGAATGGAAAACGTCACGGAAGAAGAACTGTGGGAAGACCATGGATAAGATGGAATGACAACGTCCTCACTGCTATTGAACATAAGACGATGGAGAAGACTATCAGAGGACAGGTACATCTGGAGGCGAACTAATGAACAGACCTGGGCCTGACGAGGGCTATCTCGCCACTGAAGAAGTTGTGTAATTCTGTCTAGTCCTCTCACACCTTATGTCTCTTCAACAGTCAGCTGGCTCAGGCAAGCATACGGGCTTGTGTGAATGGACTATAATACAGTCCTGCGCAGCCAGAACTTACCGTCCACCACAGAATATTTTACATGCGCATATCCCTCGCATGTGGCAGCTAAAGCATGAAATAGAGTACGTGGCGCCATTAGTTAGAGGCTATTCTGCGGGAGATATGACACAGACATGTTACTTTCATTAAAGTGGCTTTTTAAAACACGTTTGCTTGTATACACACAGAAAACTGGGTGGTCACTGAACAACCCCCGACTATAGAAAGAGACGGGCACCTTGATAATTTATACATATGAATGTAGAATTAGGACCTTGATGTTTCGTAATTCGATGGCGAAAATGATGAGTAACGATCCGAAATATAAACATTACAAAAATACATTAACGTCGCCATCATTCGGTTCAGGATATTTTCTCTTCCTGTCCCTTCTCTAAAGACATAAAGATTAAAATAACCGGCAATCATAAGACTACAGTTTTACATGATGCGACAGCTGTGGAACGTTCTAACGGAAGAAGAGAGGAATTGAAGGGTGAAATGCACTGAGGACAATATTATACTAAGCTCAGAGAATTTACGCAACAGTGGATATTACAACTCACTTATACTGCATCTTAGTGCGATTAAATCAAGAGTCATGTGACGAAAATCCTAATGCAGAAGCGCAGACAACGCGCCTTTCTTTAGCGTCTTATCTAGCTATGTTTTCAACCACTAAGAATAAATACTGTTGATAATAAAGGGATGAACATGAACGTGGAGTATCGGTAGATTCAAAGTGACAGGCAAAAACCGTTACTGTCTGAAATATTCTGATAAATTCCAGTGTTGTTTAAAATCGGGACAATAAAAGAACACCATATTAAGACATAACGCAGTTTAGCACTTATCTCGAGCGAAACTCGCTGAACATCTATCGGCGCGAAATACGTTTCAAAGAAATGTTTGTAGACAAAAATAAACCAACATTTTCTATCCAGTACACTGTTTCCGTAGGTAGTACGGTTTTCTAGATAAAGAAAAGCAGCGTGCCAAGTCACTACTGTCACAGGCACGCCACTTTTAAATTTCAACCTTGTTTCTGTCTTACTTAAGTTTTTTTCTTCTTTCTGTATTTAAGGTGACACACTGAAGCCCAGTACACATATACATACTGCGCATTCGTCTGTGTAGGGAAAGACCGCGCAAATTCGACCACTTCCTACGTTTTGAACCACTGCCGTAGAAACTGACGCTGGTGACAAAAAGTCGAAGCCTTTATTTACGCTGAGTAATGGAGGCAGTTTAGCAGTAATCAAGAAGTGCTGCTCTGTGGCGTGTTTTCTTATGCTTTATATGTGCTTCGTCTTTATTTTTCACTTCTATATCTAGTTTTGCGAAGGGGGTACTGTTCAGCTGAGGAAGTTCCATCTACAGATGTGCAAACGCACTTAGGGCCTTAATACTTTATATTCTGCCATCAAATCTCTGAAAGTCTCTGGCGAGAAGAAAAATGGCGTGTTGCTATAAACTGGACCGGCAGCTGTTTCGTATATTGGACTTCTATTCGATCTATTTCAAGAAAATGAGAAGAAACCCTACGTTATGAGTTTTCAAAGCTGTGGGGTTTATCAATCAGCAGGTAAATAACGCGATCTGAATTCAGTACGTGAATATACAAGTTAAATTTAGGCGCCCTTTTCCCGCAGACTTGAGTTCTGTGGTACATAAGGCACGGAATCGGGGGAAATACGGAGCGAGGGAAGAAATATGACGGAGAGAGCAATGGTTGCATATCAGAACTGGGATTTAGCCGGTACATATAATTTGGGCACTGTGAAGTATTCTTTTTCTTTTTTCTGTAGTCCAGTTTAGGAATGCACATGCTTAAATTGAACTGATGCTGACTTCTAGAAAACTGTTTTTTTTAAATATACTTTCTTGAGCAGTAAGACAAATAGTATGTGGTTCAATCCCAATTCCTAACGCGTTTATGAGAGAAAATTATTGTTTTATTTTCTTTCCTTCAACTCTCCTGTAGAAATGCTTTTGTTTTTAGAGGGTCCAATATAGTCTGTCTTCCCCTACAAAAAAAAAACAAGTTGTGAGCTACAGAACAAGGCTTTCAATGTGTTGTCACATTATTACGTAACCACCACGTGTGCTGTAGAGGACATCCTCTGCCTAAACCCACATGACCGTGTCGTGGCGGTACTTGTAACCTGTCAAAGCCTAGCGGTTGGTTGTCAGCATCCTAACAGACCTGTTATTTCTTTTATCGTCTTAAAGTACCCAAATAATCATGTAAAATGACTACCAATCACGTGAAGTTGGCAGAACGTCCAGCTTCATGACGATGTCGGTAACTACCTGACGATCGAAATGGACACACATCCAATAAGATCAGCATTTATTACATGCATAGCACATTGTGATCAATGTTTTATTTCTTTCTGCGCTTCGTATGTCTTCCTTAATTACCTTTCGGTTTGGCCAATGTAAGATTTGTCACAATCATTACATGTCAGTCACCATATACCCGTCTTACTGTACTCCGATGTCAACGAATGCATATTCAGCACATTTTGATTATCGTTATTAGTTCTAACTGTGACTGTTGTGGTTGAGCTGTCCTTAGAAATTTTGTGATTTTTCGACCGTATGGGTCACGTTGCCCATTTTTATTTTTCTACATTCCCACTTTTCTCTTGTTCAATCATGCCGCTCTTACGGCGCGTATTTTCATTCATCTTAAGACTTTATCTTAATAGTTTTGATCGAGTATACCAGATAATAATGTAAACACTTCATTATGAGTTTGTGGGTCAAAACGTCTGTCCTTCATAAACATATTTACGAACTCAATATATTGAGCTACTCGACCGTTCAGCTTCACAAATCGTGACGGAAGCGCCACTAAGTACAGAAGACCAAATCATGGCGGCACAACCACTGCACCTGTATTGGAGGAATGCCACTAGCCAACATCCGGGCTAGCGTACCGGGATAGTGATTAGGCCATGGATCGGCTACGGATTGGACATCCGAGAAATCGAGGTTTGATTTCTGGCAGGGGAAAGAATTTTTCTCTTCTTCAAAGCGTCCAGACCGGCTCTAAGGACCATCCAGCCTCTTATCCAAACGGTATTGGAGTTGCTTTCCCCGGGGATAAAAGCGGCTACGGCGTGACGTTCACTAGTCACATTCATCTAATACTGATGTTACGAATCCAATGTCTCACATGCTTTCATGGCGTGCACATGGACAGACAAAACACTCTCGCAATAGGCATTAAATCTGTAGTTCAAGAAATACCACACTCTAACTGGAGCTCTACCCAATTTGAGAAGGGTTGATCGGGGTGGTACAGCCATGAAATCTGACGATGAGGAAATGCGACCACATGATTTAAGACAGCTGACAGTGAGGTGAGGAACAAATGGCATTAGGTAATTTCAGATGACTGAGCCGTGGTGGTAAAACCATTATTTACAATGCGACGAACACGCTACTACTCAATTCCGGAAGACAAAGAGTGTTGCCTGTGCAGACATATAGCCACTGTGCCCGTAGTGACCAAACGCCACCACCGAAATCCAGAAAACAGAATGGTGACCGTGTGATCACTGCATTTGCTGCGGACATGTGAAAGTTTATGTTAAAGTTTCTTCTGTTTACATTACAAGTTCCAGCTTCATTTCTTTAGTGCGTTAATGGCCGTGAAAAGCAATGCAGCTGCCTCGACTTTGTAAACTCATTAGCCAAACACAGTACAGAAGAACGACAACACTGCCTGCAGATAATTGCTTCGCTTTTTCACATACCGTTCCAAAATTGAAACCGAAGAAAGTAATATAGTAAACGCATAATCGACGATGACTGGAAAAGATACTACATACACACAACGATAAATTATTTCTAATAGTCCTACGTGTTAGACAAACGAGGTAAACAAAGAAACTAGCTATAAAACAGCAAGACAATAATTAGTATCTGTTTGCGCAGAAGTGTGGATCGATGGGAGGTTGTTACGGCGGTAGTGGGCGTGGGCCCATATCGTATGACCTCAACTCGCCTGTCAGGAGAGCGGTACCATGCCCACACGCATCTTCCCAGAATTGTACCAATAACTTATTCCAGTGCAACACAGTACAGAGACCTGCATCAGTTATGCGAGATTTTAGTTTCCATGGCGGCGCTGTTAAACATTCCCTTCTTCTAGGATACGACGCCCACGCCGCGTAGATTGGCTTATAGGTACTGACGTTTCGGAGGAACGTCAGTACCTGCCATCTTGAGAGTAGTCCATCAAGTCCATCAAAAGAGTGACTTGTTCTACTCTGCAAATTGAGACAGTACATTCTTCCAAAATGCTGGTACTTACGTACTAGTCTATACGGCGTCATATGCCAGAACAAGGGGATCTCGTCCTTCAGCAATTAACAGTTATTCACCTGACTTGAATTTTACTCTTCCGGTGTAGCCAGTCGTTAGGCATCCTCCCCACTAAACACGGTCCTGTGCCAGATCAATCCAGTCCACCCACTCACAAACATTCCACCATATTAGCCCCTTATAAAATAACTGTTTCGAACTCCAGTGTTTTGGATGTGCCCACAGTTAAACTCACTAACTGACTGGAAGGTGCAAAATTTGTTATAGCCTTCTATGGGATGAACATACATTGCGTTTCACATCAAAGTGCCAAGCAATCCAGATGATACTTACAAAGAGGCAGTAACAGAATAATAGATAAAATTACATAATGAGGCACATCATGCCTTATATCAAGGGAACGAAGCGGGCGAGAGACGTAGCATGCATACGCGATAAGAAACAGAAGCACTACATTGCTAGGAAAACCTCATTCAATGAAAGAGACCTCTTGGTGCACCAAGCAGTAGGTGGAAGGTTAATGATGAATGTAACTTATGGAAACACAGTATGGGGGAGGGTGTTGTATTGAATGACATCAGGGTAACTTCCAATGGCAGGTTCATGTGAAGAGGGCTATGAACTCTCTGCCTGTATGAAAACAGTGAATTTATTGACCATACGAGCAAATATATCTGTTCAGAAATACCCTGAAGCAAGTAGTGAGTGTAAGAATGTAAGGCATTATACGATTCTAACTACTCCATAAACGGCTGAAAATTACTCATCTGATCAAGAAATTTGTTTTTGCTGCAGATATTATAACCTACCACCAGGCACCATTCAATTTCTCACCTCTATAAAAATTGAAGTACATTAATACATCACCGAAAGGGTTGACAAATCAGCACCGTGTCTAATTTTAATTCAGAAAGCAATGGATTCAAATTCGGGCCACGACACCGCCTATCGTACCCCTTTTCCTCACATTCACGATCGTTTATTCTTGAAATAGTCATCCTACAATTCCTCGCTCGACACTACGTAACGCAGAAGTCGACATATATCGCAAATTAATTTAAGGATAAAACCACACTCTTGTGAAATGAACTACGAGTACATACGCGTACAATACAGGGAACGGTAGTGTGCGTGTCCGAAAATAGAGAGACAGAAAGAGAATCACTGACAGGCAGGGATGAAAAAGCAGGAGACCTCAATATTGAGGAGGAGGAGATGAAGAAGAATAAGAAAGTGAGTTTTCTTGCAGATAAGCAATACGTGACGAGAGCCAGTGGATGCAGGATCAAATCACCTCTAGGCCTTTCACATCGCAGGCCACCTTTAACAAACAATAACGAACATCAAACCCTAAACGAAATTCGAACACGCAGTCCCAGAATATGAGCGACTCACGATCACATCCAGCAACCCCCCCCCCCCCCCCCCACAAGCTTCAGTCACGGGCAGCCTCTGGGAACGACATACGCATTCACACTTCAATAGGCTCATTCAAATAAAAAAGAAACTTGTATTTATTTTCCAGCCATCAGCATAACAGCAGCAGCAACATACATGAAACAAATGAGCATAACGGCACTATACTTCCCGCGCTCACTACTGTGGTCATTACACTTGATACATTGCTTTCATAGAGGTTTTCAGAATACAAATTTCATTTCATATATTCTTCACGCATCTAAGTATTAAAATTCTTCTATCATTTCCTCCTTTGCATTTCTTTTTCACTATATTTTTCCGCCTCTTCCCTTGCGTCTTTATTTTTTACATCCTTCACTGTTTTCTTAACATGACAGTGGGTAAAAGAATTCTTGCCCAAGGGTAAAGCGGCCAGGGCGTGATACTGACCAGTCACCTCTATCTAATGCCGAGGTGAAGAAGTAGAGCTATACATCCACTCCCCCTGTATGCCTTCAGGACGTTGACAGGGACAATTTTACCTCTTCAAACATACAATGTGAACAGCCATTACTCTATTCTCACAACGATATTTTCCCTAAGTCTCTAAAACTGGTAAAATCTACCCAAAAAACAACAGTTTTCCACTCCTCTGACTACAGTCCATTTTTACTTCCTCTGTTTTAATTCCTATAGGTGTACTACTAAACATTTTCGTTCGAAACGCTTATCTTGAAAGACAAATGACAGTGGCGCTCAGTACGATTTTGAACTCATCTGTGCGTTGTTCAGTATTCATAGGTTACACGGTCGGCATCGAATTTGCCAGTAATAATCAAAATACGTCTTCCTGTTTAAAAGGAACAACGCAACATAATGGTGACAGACGTCAGTGTAGTAGCGTCCACTGGAACTCGAACAATACGACTCAACATGTGTACGCACAAAAACCCTTGTCACGCGAACACAGATGGGTTGCGTGAAGCGAACTTGGACACGCACTTCACGCTTATGAGTTTTTGCCAACTTTGTCCACATAGGTGTCTCTAATGAAGGCTTTCATGCACTGTGACTGATGCGTAATGTCGCTGGAGTGCCAACATAGAGGAAGGGGGCATCCAGTGGCGCAGTTGGTTGATGCACTGCGCTGCAAGCCGGCAGGCAGGTCGCGGGTTCGATTCCCGTTGGTGTCATTGGAATTTTTCATTGACATAATCCTTCCGGTCGCACTATGGCCCTGGGGTCGACTCAGCCTCTAACAGAAATGAGTACCAGGAATATTTCCTGGGCGGTAAAGGCGGCCAGTGCGTAGGGCTGACAACCCTACCACCTTCACGTGCCGACTGTCTAGAAATCTGGGAGCCTCAACCTCCTGGAACCCTCAGGGCCTGTCCAGGCCTGTAATGGGATTGCTTTACCTTATTACATAGAGGAAGATAAGATGGGTGGCACAAGTATAAAAGTGGCAAATTAACATACCTATATAATTTTTGTTGGTAAAAATTAAGAGATCACAATGATATGGGCTGGACAGGTTTACATTAGTAGTACGGACCTTAGAGAAACATGGTGTGAACTGCAGTCACATGTCTCAAGAAAGGATATGACTGGTGTGGAATGGCGTGGGCTTCTGTGAAAACATGAATAAGTCTGGGTAACTATTAATTTTCCACTATAGACCCTATCCCTTGGAGTGAGATGACTGACCAGATCTTCAGTTACTTTGACAACGCTGTTGCAGCTGGAGGGACGACCTATCCCAGACTCGAACCAGGTACGTTTAATAGACAGATTCTAGAGCGGTACCGCTACACAGACCTATGAAATATGAAATATCGGAAATGGGACAGTATCAATCGCGGATATGTTCACTATGGGGGGGGGGCCGCCTTGAGCGGAGGGAGAGACGGGACGGTTCTACAGTTAAGAAATTTCAATTAAAACCACTGTCAACTCAACCCTGATTAAATGAGAGTGCAGAAGTTTCATAATGAAGTGTTTATGTAGACTTTTGCTACGAAGAGAGGTCAAGTTAAACATATAATATTGTTAAGCCGAAAATTATAATGGGTACAATTACGTATGTAAACTAATTTAATGTGTTCCATGTCCGTGCATTATATTATAAAAAACAATAATCACCAACAAATGCACAAAGAGAGTTTTATCATCAATTGTAACACAGTCCTACATGTTTCGACCCTGCTGGGTCATCTTCAGGGAGAACTATTTTGTTATCGTTACACTAAGGTTGCACTTTATAGATGAGTGAGAATGTGCTGTTGACTGTGTACTGCGTTGTTTTTGGAGGCGTGAACTGTCTGCGGTCCGGGCCCGCACTGCACTGCAATGCAGGCCGGGACTGCAGAGAGTTCACGCCTCCAGTACACAGTACACAGTCAACAGCACATTCTCACTCAACTATAAAGTGCAACCTTAGTGTAACGATAACAAAAAAGTTCTCCCTGAAGATGACGCAGCAGGGTCGAAACATGTAGGACTGTGTTATAATTGATGATAAAACTCTGTTTGTGCATTTGCTGGTGATTAGTGTTTACGTACGTAAACGTTCAGTCGACTATGCACAACAGCCGTTGTGGAATTTGGAGCAACTCAGGAAATAACTCCTTTGCAGACCTACTCGAATATATGGTTTGCAGCAGACAATACTTGTAGTGGGCCACGAAACTAATTTTACTTTAGAAAATTGTAAGCACTCTTGCTTGGAAACTTGACACATACGCCTAATTATTTATGGGCCTGTACACCCATTTACTTAATTTAAAACTCTCACAACTTGTCAGAAATGCGTAGCTGTTTAGAGACCACACCCTCAGATTTCAGCTCATTGCCGGAAATGATTCCCTTGCTTCCTTAGCTTATTGCCTTAACAGTCATGATTAACGGCAGAAGATGGTCTAAGATGTAACGAACCATGGTGTCACGTTCCAGCACGAAAAATGACGGGACCAAGCTCCATTTGCTGTCTCGGGGATAGACGCTGGCTTGGATGTCGCTTATCTGCTTTCCGCCAAGGGGAAAGTACATCACATTTATTGCAGTATTCCCTGCTACCTTATCATTCTGCCAGCAGACAACACCCTACGCGCACAAAGGGCACAAAATGCAAACACATCCCCACCTCAAACTTCTCATCCCCAGACCCCCCCCCGCGGGGGGGGGGTGCTGACACTGAGGCTACATACAATTTATGTTCGATTTTAAAAATTATGTTATAGAAATGATGTTGTAAGTACAACATAACACTGTCTGCAACTGCACACACACACACACACACACACACACACACACACACACACAGAGGAATATTAACACCAAGTTCCGTGACTCCATCACAGTGTCCTAGCTTCTTGTTTTTTGTTTAATTTGTTTTTAAAAATTCTAACGTACTAGTCATCCGACGAATTCAGTGGCTGATTTAGACTGAATGGTAAATGATGTAAACCTTTGATATCATAACATCTGTAAAATCTGTGTTTAAATTTCAGTTTTGGGGTGTTTGGGGGGCTGCACACCGGCAGCCTCCCCCCCCCCCCTTGGGTGCGCTCATGCCCATAATTATGAGCGAAGTTACTCCCACATCTCATAAAAGATATCCAGCAAGAAGTTTACGACACAGTCAAGAGGGAATAACGTCTTCAATTATTTCCACACTACAACCTTACACGGCAAATACGGGCTAATTTTAACAATACTTGTAAATGTCACACGCCTTATTTTTCTGTCACGCTTTCTTAGCCGGAAACTAATTTAGAATTTCCCATGTAAAAATATGGCCTTCTGCCCCCTTCCCCGCCAAAAAGAATCCACTCCAAAGAACCCGCAAACAATTTTCAATATCCTGTACGTCTGGGGTCTACCCTGATGCACAGCCGCAGGAGCGGCGGAGTCTGCGGGCCCTTATCTATGCCACCGGACGACAACATCTGGATATATCGGAAGTGAAAGAACAGAGAAATATAATTACATAATAACAGGCTTCCAAATTTACATTCTTGAGATAATACAGTTAGCGCAGTTACACGGAAATGGCCAGGATAAACGGAACTTGCAGCACGAATTACAGGACCAATACATTATTTGAAAATATGTTGGAAAGTATGCATGACTGTCGGCAATTTAAACAAGACTGTAGAAACATACACTGTACAATCAAACAAGTGCTTTTGACAGAAGTAATGATGAACCACCTGCTAACATCCATGCCGAACACTGTGGCTGCCCTGTCAAATCCTGCTCGTGGCACTGGCGTAGGTGTGAACTTCTTGCGTGTCTGTAACGTCCTTCTGACAGCCTGATCCCCCATCCCAAGAGTCATGCATGATTCATAAACTCGGAAAACGGTAGCCCCCTGGGCCGCAACTGACTGTAGCGTGATACAAACAGCCGACATGCTCCCAGCCACGCTATTCCCTATTATACTCACACTCGTATCATACCACCGACCGATCGCCCTTCTGCCCTTTTCCAGGGAACCAAGTCTGAAAATCTATTTCAAGATTTCACGTCTTGTGAAAAAAAAAATTCATTAACGTTGTACCATACGATTTCTACGCTGAGAAAGCGGCCAAGATCCCTGCCTCATTAAGTGTACCCCTTTACAGATTTTGAGACCTGATGTCTACGCACCAAGCCACACAGGAATGTAGCAAAGATGTGTCGTTCCTGAATGAACAAGTCAGAAAAAACGAACAAGCGTGCGGACTCGTGATATCCCTGGTCTCGGCTCCACAGAACCTTCATTCACTTACATCCAGACGGGTACGTATCGTTCATAGTTCACTAACGTATCTCGCTCAACAGTGTGTATACCCCCGTGGTCACAGATCTCACGGATGTGCCTGGTTCACCAGTTCCCAGTTAATTAACACCTCCTTCACCGTTCAGATACCGGTCTCATTCAATAGTTAACAATGCTGAGTGGCAGTGAGCCTATTAATTACGTAACTCCATTTCGTTCAGTTTTGTATGCGTGTATTTGCAGCACATTCCGACCTCTGTCCACTAATACACAAACGATGCACTCCGTAGTTACACGAATTTATGTTAATATCTTCCGTATTTGTTGTAAACTGCTAGAAAAAAAACCAAAACAATCGTTATACGTTTTCAGGGTTTTAGTGTTTTTCAATTTATGGTCGTCTTTTTAGGTTTTTGTGCGATTTAATACATGTGGTTTTTTGCCCCGAACCGTGGGAACAAACCGACTGTATTACACGGTATAACACTCCAAAAGCCTACCATCATCAGACAAAATCATATTAATTTCGCTATATTGTAAAACAGCGGAGTAACTTGTTCCCCCCCCCCCCCCCCATGTGCCGTTTACAAGCCTTCTTTCACTAATACTGCTAAATAAAGATCATTTTAAAACACATGCACAGTATTTAAAATTATGAATTTCTAATTCATTTCGTTTCGTAATCCTTACCTCTGCTATCTACTCACAGTAGGTGTCGAGATTGTTTATTTTCACTTGATCACACTCAGACACACATCACAGTCGATAGGACTCCTCTGGACGAGCGACCGGCCCGTTGCAGAGACCTCTACCTGACAACACAAACTCTCACAAGAGACAAACACCCATGCCCCCGGTGGGATTCGAACCCACGATCCCAGCAAGCGCTCGGCGGCAGACCTACGCCTTAGACCGCGCGGCCACTGGGATCGGCAAGAATTTCTAATACAAGCACAATATACATAGTACCTGTAAACTTTAATGTCACATCATGCATCGGTCTGACGATCTGTCGTTTACTTGATCTAGACCGGTCCCGTCCAACATTACGTCCACAGGTTTTTGTAGGTCTTCGTTCACTAATCTTCGTCGTTCAGCAGTTACTTCACCTGCATCATTCACAGTCATTTATTTAACTTTCGTCGGTCAACAGTCCGCATTTCGTTTCGTTCCCCCGTCTCAGTGACCTGTCTCGTTCACCGGTTCCCCCTCTGTCGCTCACCAGTTACTAGCCCACATCGTTCAACAGTCAGACCGGCCCTACCGGTACACATTATGGGATCTGTAAATGTTGTATGCAACATAGTGCTGCCTTTGGATATCCTACACGTAAGCGGTGCTTACGGTAAGGAGGGATTTCAGAGGATGGAACGCCACTTCCTCTAGGCAAAACTAAAACCATCCTGAACATACTTAAATACTGCAAAAATCACATTTAATTGGTAATTACTCCTGTGACTTCCCCCCAGTGTGCATCAGCATGGCAATATATTGTTACTTCAAATGACGCAACCTATAAATCTGGGAAGTGAACGGGTTAAATGAACGGATCGCCAAGGGGGCCCGCCACGAATGATCCGGATTTCAGTAAAGACCCGTTTTGCTCATCTCTAGAATATAGGAAAAATGGTGGTAAAGCTTCACGCATTCTAGACTGGCACTAGACAGAACAAGGTGATCACATTCAGGCTCGGGCCGCTTTCCCCCGCTTTATTACATATTCGCATATACTACGTCTACAACGAACGCGACGTACATATTTTATTATGAAAATAGGGCAGTTATGATAAGCCATTCTTCGAACACGTCATAACATTAGAATTATGTTGCATACAGAGGTGCAATGAGCAGGAAACCTGACATGACATCATGACAATTTCGGTAATGCTATTACCGTATATTGTAAAGTACAGGTAAAGTCCAGCCTAGAACAGGCTATGACACCCCAGAGGGGAAGTAGAAGTCTAGCTCTTTCTTTAACCTCGGCGCTAGATGGGGATGGGTGGTCAACGCCACGACCTGGCCGCTTTACCCGGAAAAGAGACCGGACACCCATTGTACAGGAGGTTGGATGGGCCCTAGAACAGGTCTGGACGGGCGCGGAAAATCTCGGCCCCACCGGCATTCGATCCCCGGACTATCCAGTCCGTAGCGAGTCGCTATACCGACTACGCTATCCCGGGCCACTTACCGTATCTGTCTAGATATAAACGGAAAGTGTGAAGGGTCCTTACACAATTCCAATGCATCATCACACCTAATTTTACAAGTAGGCTGATACAACTAACACTCGCATAATGCGGTTGTTTAATTGAACACTTCGGCGTAGTCGTGCCAATTGAGGTGTATTCGTGAGACAGCCCCTTCAGAACACGACTGGGTTACTTGTCTCTCCAGGTGATTATCGGGACAGTTCCGTAATACAGGTCAGCAAAACTGCACTGTATAATACGCCCATCATTCACAAAGCGGCAGACATATTGCGCTACACAGAAGAATAAATTAGTACATTTCGTTTATTTCTTTCAATACACACTAGGGGACCGAAAAATTTTGCAAATAAAGAACACAGATATTAATAACACAAACATTATAATCAGTCCATCAGTTTTATTGTAGAACGAGGCATTTTAAATAAATTCCACGTGCTATTCATGCAAAGCAGGGTTTCGTGGTTCCATAAGACATAAAGATGAAACTTATTCCACAACTTTTAGTGTGGACCCTAATGTAAAGTTGGACAGAAATTGCGAGTTATGAAGTCCTCACAGCGATGTTGCTGAAGATTCAAGTGTCCTGCCTGGTATGTTACGCCTTGTCGAATGGTAAACGGTTACTGACATTTCGAAAGACGGTAATGCCTTTACCTTACGGAGCAAACGCCGGTAACTATTTACCAGTCGAAAAGGCGTTAGATCCCAGAAGACTTGGATCCCGACAGAAAGTGTGATCTGGCAGGTCTTCACATCACGCTGTCTTTGTTCTGCTGACACAGTAAAGGTGTCCGTATGCCTAAACGACTACTTTCAGCATTATTCAAGAAGAACAACACCGCAAACTCGGAAAATTAGCGATAAATACAAGCAGATAAGTGCTTGAACGGCCTTCATAATGTCAGCAAGGTCTAATGCATGAAAATACAGGGGAATCACAAAATAACGGGGAAAACCTAATGCATAATAGATAATACACATACACCAATTGTGCAGAAACTGCGGATCCAGCTTTCCATACCGTGTACATATGAATCAAACATATGTTCGCATCCTTAGTCTATACTAGATTATCACTCTATGTTTATTACTACTTTATATGCCGAAACATGTGTCTAAAATCACCATTAATAAACACACACTATTATTTACTATTTATAAATTATACATTCATCAGTACATCTACAAATCATAAGGCAAGAACGTAATAATTCTGGAACAATTTTTTTCAACCAAGCGTCCGGCGCATCTTACTTAATTTCTGATGCGTTTCAAAACAAACAAAACAAAGCAAAACAGGTAAGTTCATCATGTTTATCTGCCCGTCCGCTTGCCTTCAAAGTACAAGGCCGATGTGGATTAAATGTGACTGCTAGATCTGCAACAACTTCTGTCGAGCTGCTTTTGTCTTGATTTGGTTTCGTCAGTTTCAAGTACGCACTTACAGTTCTTTGAGAGGTGTTTACATATACAAACTCATAGGTACACACAACACTTTCATTACACGCGTTTCATTTGGTTTAATATGCATTACGGGTCTCTTTACTTACCCGTCTAAATAAACCACTATAATACATTTTGACGAAATTTAATATCGTGCACATCTGCTGCAGAACACTTGTGTGCACACTTCAGACATCCTATTTCGTCCCAAGGACCTACTTAGAGGCGTATCTCGTTAAGCATCCACTTGAGAGAAAAGAACTTACAAAACCGTTGTTGGTATCCATAAGATGCACATGTCAGTTAATATCGCGTATTACATTTACATTACGTTTACCGATTTTGTGAACGTCAATTGTGTAGGGCCAATACATATTAAATATGCGCCATCGACAGCGGTGTACCTGCTGAGGCGATCACCTTGCCACTCCCACGTAACGCCATCAATTAAGATTTTCAGGCCAAAATTATGTACTTCTCAGAACACAGCCGGCTGTCTAACGAAGACAATATGAAGGCGATTGTATTTTTCAGGCACAGTATAATGTTCAGTTGTTCTATTCTATTTGTAATATTGGTAAGATAACACGGTACGAGGCGATAATTCGTAGGGATATTTGGATACCGAGATAATACGTTGCTCCTGATAACAAACTTAACGCAACTGCGGCCTTTCATAAGACTAATCCTGATGTCAGGTGCAGCTGCCATGTGCCAATATAGCCAGGTCTTCCCCACTGGAGATAAAGTGCTGTATCATTCAAAACATTAGTAGCCTACGAGTATAACAAGCTCCCGTATGCCATCATGACCACAGACACAACATATGCTCGAAGTAGTAACATATTTATGGTTGAATTTTGGGAAAAGCGCGTGCTTTTAGAGACTAGTTCAAACAGGGAATATTTTGTAACAGTGACACGTATGTAACATTTTATCTATGAAATAATGTTGGTCTCAAAAACTACTGACGAAACGCCCAGGAGTACAACAATGCCGTCAATACAAAACGGACAACAAGTTCTAACGTCTACCTCCTGTGAACGCCTGTTCAACGTGCTATAAATAACAGTCAGTCTGCAGAGCAAGCTAGGGTATTCATCCCTTAGACTGGTTTCTTCACAGTCTACAAAAACGAATTCCTAAACCAAATTTGCTAATTTCCCCAGCGTCTATTACCACATAAAATTCCACGATTTGATATTAGTAAATGGCGCTGGCATATCTTCCACATCAACAGCGTGCACAACTGCTATGTTCATGTTATTGGTTGTAGCATATTACAAATTACAAAGGGGGTGTGTCCTCGAGTGTCACGAGGTTCATATCAAGTGATACTCAAATCTATTAACTGGTTGAAAAGTCAGTTGGGGGGTAGGGGAAGGGGAATACCGACAAGAGCATGACGCTGCCATAAAGCAAGACCTACATAGTCAACCTGACTGGTATTTTGGACATTGTCTGTCGTGTAGGTTATTAAAACACGGCATTCCAGAACCGGAAAATGTATTCAGGTGGGGAAGAGACGTGCAGATGTTTTTGTTAGGCCCGTTAAAAAGAACTGAACCCAGTCACTATATAATTTATGCACATAACATAAAGTACTGTCAAACATTCATTATTCTCCGGTACTCTTGGCATGTCAGCCTGCGAGGAGTTAACATTTCATCACACTTTGGCTGGCCGCATTAAAGACGAAATCATAAGGCTATTTCTTCTAAATCCACACAGTATTTGCAACTAAGGGGCCTATTCCAAGGAACTGTAACGCGGGATAAGGAACGAAAACGGAAATGGAAGTGGTAGCGGCCTATTTTCCAAGCCTTGTTGATATGACGGAAGTCTAAAGTAACCACAGGTTAAAATTAAACGCGTCTGTGACCAACAACCTTTATTTTACATGGGTAAATGCATCATTCTGAATTCCAAACCCACAATAGCTCAATCACAAACACTACTCCCTTGAGATTCAAATATGTTCTTTGGTTACACTGTCCATACAATTGAAACGTTGATCAGTATTTCGAATTTTAATACTGAATTTCTGTGAATTTTTAAAACTAAGATTCTCGAGTTCCCACAAACATTTGAAAAGAAAAGAAATAATCTACTCGCATCTTTAAAGTCTTTGGAAAGAAAAGGGTTTGCACAAGTGCACTACGAAGGGTGTGCATAAACTTACGGGCTATACGAGTATATACAAGGTGTGGCAGAAAAGTAATGAGACTGATTTTCTTTTAACCATGAATTTTATTCTTTTTACAAATCAAGGTTATTCCCTTCAGAATAGTTCCCTTGGGCAGCTATACAGCGACGGAGGCGTTGTTTCCATTGTTCGTAGCAGTGCTGGAAGGCTTCTGCTGGAATACCTTACAGCTCGTCGGTTACGCTCTTCTGGATATTATCCAGAGTACCAAAATGGCGCCCTTTCAAGTGGTTTTTGAGCCGGGGGAATAAAAAGAAGTCACAGGGACTGAAATCCGGCAAATAGGGGGGCTGAGGAACCACAGGAATGCTTTTTTCTGCCAAAAATTCATTGATGGAGACTGCCGTGTGACATGGGGCGTTGTCGTGGTGCAGCATCCACGTGCGTTCAATGCCTGGTCGCACATGTGCCACCCTTTTCCTGAGTCTTTCAAGGACTTCCCGATAAAAAGTTTGATTGACACTTTGTCCTGGTGGCACAAATTCCTTGTTGATGATCCCCTGACTGCCAAAAAAACAAATGAGCATCGATTTGATTTTGGATGTGCTCATTCTCGCTTTCTTGGGACGGGGAGAGTTTGTAGTGTGCCACTCCCGACTTCGGCGTTCTGTCTCCGGGGTCGTACTCCAAGATCCATGATTCATCACCTGTGATAACATGACTGAAGAATTCTGGCTCCCTCTCAAGGCGGTCCAGAAGATCAAGACACACATCCCTCCGATTGGCCTTCTGCTCAGTCGTGAGGTTCTTTGGAACCATCTTGGCGCACACTTTTCTCATGCACAAATCCTGTGTTAAAATTTTATGGACGGTAAACTGGTTCAAAATTAACTCACTACTGATCATTCGCAACGTCAATCGAAGATATGACCTCACAAGAGACCTCACTCTTTCCACATTGTCGTCTGTTTTTGAGGTTGAAGGTCTTCCCGCATGAGGTTCGTCTTCCACTTGTTCTCGGCCTTCTAAAAAGGATTTGTGCCATCTGAACACTTGTGCCCTGGGTAGGGAATGTTCTCCATAAGCCATTTGTAACTTTTCATAAGTCACAGTAGCGGATTCGCCAAGCTTTACACAGAATTTGATGGCACAACGTTGTTCAAAATTTTGCCAGTCCATTTTTGTAACACGCATCACAAACACAACTTCACTTCAGACGCTCTCAACAATCACGTAGCAACTGTAGCAAGTTCAAACTTGTACTGAGTCTACGGCAGGGGTTAGCCTAACTGCCATGTGAAGGGGAAGGCAGCAGCATTGTCGGTTCGTTCACAGCGTTGCCAGTCTCATTACTTTTCTACCACACCTTGTACACTCAAACCCCTTATAGAGCCACCCTCCATATTAATCTATTGCAAATACAAATGTATAACTGTAAAATATTAAACAGAACAAATATGAAATCACATTTCTTTCTATTTCGTCAAACATAAACCACACAGAATAATATTTTACATAAAGGTTCCATTTATAGTTGTTAAGCAGGGTCCAGTACACATTTGTGTAAAGAGGCAAAGCGAAATAATACACAACCGACGTACATTTGGAATTATCAGACATTACGTAATGTTTACCTCGCTCGTACGGTCACTTCCGCGACCAGAACACAATTTCTAATCGGTGGCGCATTGCGTCTTATAGTAGTATCCTGGGGGGTCAAACCACGCGTGAAATTTAGAATGTCATCAAGTTTCATGAAGTGAAGAAAGTGCCCTTAAAATCGCTCGAAGAAACCAATTTGAACAGTACTTTTCAGATTCGAAACTTACAGTGTGTTCCTTGACACTTCTCACAGACACGGACGGTATCTGCCTTCTTCAAAGCATCCGATACCATCGTTATCACGAGGTTGGCTCAACGCTTTGCCAGGTTATAATGAGCCACCTTTTTAGAGCACTAATACTGTAAGATTTGAGCTTCGTACAAAATACACTTCATTGTGGACCGATAACGGTGACAATCAAACTTCTCCGACAACAGAAATTTCCATGACCCAGTGTAATCTAAAGCCGTTATGCAATTTCGCAGAAGGACAAAGAGAGATAAAAGGACTCTTACACCATACGTCAATCGTACGCACTTCGTGCAGAGCATAAAAGCAAAAACAAAAACAGAACTAGTTCGAAGGGTCACAAACCGGATGGTAATATAGGTCTAATATATTGAATAAATGTTCGTTTTGTTTCCAACGATTAAATGTTAGGTGCGTCTACTGTACCAGTATTGGCCTGCAAGAACTGTGGCAAACCAAGAGAATCCTGAGGTTAATAATCAGCCTCCGCTAAATACGCTACACGGGCGTCCGCCACTATCAAACCTCGACTTTCAACTCCGTGAAGTTGTTCGTTGGATGCTGACTAAAGCTCCATGTCAATCGTTCATGTGTCTACAACACTGAGGTCAGAAATTTGGATCGTGAAACAGGACAGATCAACGGACAAAAGCAGCTCGCTAGAATGGCTCGCAAGAAGGATAGGTGGTCCCTCAAGCACCTAAAATCAAACCAGGGTAAGACTCCACCAGCTGATTAACCCTTTAAAAGACGAAGCGTATCTCTTTTATATAAGGACTCAGTGCGTACCGCGCTGTAAACACTCTCCACTTTGGTTTTAAAAACTAATCTGTTAATGTGTTATAAGGCAAAAGTTGCTGTTTGTTCTGAGATCCGTACAAAACACATAAACGCAATGTGGGCACCATGTAGAATTTTTTAGTGTTAAACCTAGTCGTATGTAAAGTTACCGCTAGGCTTTAAAAGGTTAAGCACTCCTTGAACTGACCACACGGTACACATCAGAGTTACTCAGTCGGTGTGTCGCGATATTTTGAATTCAAAATGGTTTCGACCCCCGGCAGAGGAAGGAGCCTTATATCTTCTCCAAAGCGACCAGGCCGTCTCCGAGCCCTTTCATCCTACTATTCAAAAGGTACCGGGTGCGCTTTCCCTGGGGATAAAGTGGTTGGGGCCTGAAGTTGACCATTCACCTCCACAAAGAGCCAAGGTTGAGAATGCGTGGTGATATACGCCTGCGCCACACGCCCTCATGGCGCGCACATGGACTTTAGCTTACTTTACATTCCATCTACAGTTCACGACATTCTGTAGCATAGTAGTAGCGAGATTTTAATTCAGACGTTTTCTCTCACCTCATCCGTCTGTGCTATTACTGCTTCGTTAAACTGCTGCTGCCTCTATGTCTTTCACATTTCTTTATCTTTGTTAAATGATTCGCTTTTGTACAACAGTAATTTTTGTTTTAAACGTTTTACATGTAAGTCGTTTAAAATTTTATTGGTCCGGTAAACCTCTCTAAACTGTGGGTATAATTATAAATAAAAATCATAGGCCTAATGAAGTGGGAAGGATAACGTGGGCAAAGTGCGTGCACGCATCCACACGACTTGTAATAACAACGGTGTTCCGTGCCGTGAGACAAAGAAGCTAGGAAACACCTGTATGAAGGATACAGCCAAATCGACATATTCATTTTGTATACACCCGCGTCCGCAGTCAAGACAAGAGACAGGATCAGTTTGCACGGTTGGCTTGGTTTCCCAAGGTGATACAAGACTAGCAAAATCCCACGGAGACACCACTTCTGTGACACAGTAGCAGCGAAGCATAGCATGTACTCCTAATGGATGGAAACTGAATAATGCATGGACTTAACAGAGAGAAATTCGGATTTATTTCCACAATACAATGCGACATGTGCAGAACTGTCGGTGTGGCAAGCACGTCTAGAGTTTAGTCTTATTAAACTGCACTGATGGTAGTCAAAATTTACGTATCTGTGAAACGCAATAAGCAACACGTTCAGCTGCAGATGATTCCTGACAGTCATCATCAACTTCGCTATCATTCTATCATCGGAGGCAAAATGTAAACCGAGTCATTTAGGCAATCATATCTAAAATAATATTCCCACCTCGTAAGACACGCGGAGACAGTCCACAAGTGTCAAAAATAATAAGCAACAAGAACAAATACAAATGAGGTCCATGTTAATATAATAAACAACCCAAGAATGGTTGTTATTCAGTTCGAAAAGTAGCGCCATTCTGGCTGCTCTCCAAAACGCTAGGACGAAACTACACAAATAAGCCAAATAACTGTGACTTGTTACATACGGCTGTGACATACAGTCTCTAACATAATGAAGCAACACGAATTACAAGTGTTTGAAAGCAACATTTTCTGGCAGACTGTTTGAGCCTAAAAAATCAGACAACGTGAAAATATCGAGATTTACAAATGAAAACCGAAAATTTTAACACAGTGAAATATAACAGGTTACAATTGGCTTAACGTGTATCAGAATGGTGAAATAAACGCATAGAGAATTTTGGGTGGTAAGTTTTTCAACAAATTCTCGACACCTGCTGTGAACAAGTAGGTAGAAGATGGAAGGACTAAGAAAGAAGTTTTTCAACCAACGGTTTCTTGGAAGGTAGACAAGCGGCAAACAAGATGACGTTACGACAAATCATATGAACAAGAGCGGTGGCTGGAATTGGATCAAAATCGTGCCCACTGGAGCGGTTTGGTATTAGCTACGTCGAACATCCGAGTTCCTACGACAAAGCGAGTTCATTATCTAACGTCAGTTTATGGATGTACAATGACAGAATCTTTGTTGTTCTTTTCTTGTCATTATTGCCACCGAAGTCTGAACCACTACAATACTATCTTTGTATGAAAGTTACCCCGAATTTTGAGTTTTAGTATGATTGGTGTTAACGACAATTTTAGTTCGATCCCGAAAGCTGCCACTACTGCATGTAAAACCAGCAGTATAGCGACAATGGACGTTAAAATGGCAACCTCAGGAACAAAATATCATTTTGCTCAAATCGGAATAGACAAATACCAGTGCTAAGTGTAACTGGGAACTGAAGAATTAGTTCCTTTCTTTCTCTCCGCATGCTCCTTCCTCTTTGTTCCTTTATTTCTTTCAAAATATATACTACGAATCAACTAGTTATTGTTTTTTTATCCACTGTCCTTCAGTTTCGTCTGTATAAGACAACCATATTCTCCTCACCGCTTTGTTCTCAGACACTTCCAATTTCATTAGCTGCTCATTGTGAAGGGCCAAGGTTCACGCCTATTGAAGAACAGGCAACAATTATACCCTTATACGTAACACAGCAGCCGGAAAACCATAACCTGGCAGAGCAGCAGTAACCGAGAGGTTAAACACCAGGCCAGTAGCCTACTGTTCTTTGGTACTAGGCCGATTGACTTATACCGTTGTTCAGACTCAATCGTTCTTTTACGACACGTGGCATTACTTCCGTATGTGGGACATCAGACGATCGCAAGGACTACACCAGCACATGAGCAGTTTCTTTTTGGTCCCACAGTTGAGTTCTAGCCTTGATCTTCTCCACTGCAGAAACTTCCTAATTCCTTATTACGTCATGTGGTATAGACACGTGACCATCATAAGATGTACGTAAACAATGGACAACACATAAGAGCAATAACAAACACAAACAGCACGATTCGAACCCGCGACCACCGCGCTGTCCTCAGACAACATGGCTGTCAGGGTAAGTGACAGACATGAATGCGCTTTGCCTTCTCATATATACTATCAACTACATTTACAAAACACACAAAGTCACACAAAACATAATCAAATCACACACGCACAATAAAACATACACAAACAATGATTATAGCAAAACTGTCTATTGTTCCCTAGTAGGGATACAGCTCCTTGCCCGTTAAATACAAGCTTAAATCGTCTGACGTGCACGGGATCACGCACAATACATTATGTCCAACAAATTACAACAATTCTAAGCGCCTGACACATAGCGAGTCTAAAAACACACACACACACACACACACAAAGGAGGACTATGACGTATTTGCAGCGTGATAGCAATCCCATAACGGCGAGAGAAGTTCGAAGGACAAGCATCACCACCACACCCAACATTAAAAACAAAAACAACAACTTGACAAAGCTAATAAAATACAAGACACATACATAAGAAATATAAGAAACCACACATTATTTTACGGATACGAGCAGCAAAGGTGACAATATAATAGAAGCTGGAGTTCCACCAATCAAAAAAATCCTGAAAAATAGGCAGCGAGAAGAAACAGAGTACAAGCCTGTCTAGATAAATCAAATGATTACGATTACTGGAAAAAAGTTGAAACAACACCAAATACAACAGCGACAAGTGTTACTTCCGTCACCCTTAATACCAACCCTGTTAAGTCTGATTTAAGACAGCAACTTACACCAACCAGGAAAATACAAATGGCTGTTTGTCTCCAGACTTGTCAACTAGTAAGAGTATTTTTAAGCACCACTGACTACTGAAAGACTTTGGCGCAAGATCCCGTCGTAAGGTATTTAGCCTGCGGAAGAATTAAACGCTAAGCTTTAAATTATGATGACAACGACGATGATGTTGATAATGAAATATACATACATACACACACACATACAGTGGCGTAGCTAGGTTCTATGGCGCCCGGGGCAAGTAAGCACAATGACGGCCCCTAAGGGAAATTATGAAATTAAAAAAAAATCACAATTACTGGTCGAATTTCCTTATATTCCGCTTAATAATTTAAAATTTCTTGAGCGCATAAAACTACCTTGTCATTTAAAATATTCACTTTTCCACCCCATGGACTCCAACGCCCGAGGCGGCCGCAACCCCCCCGCCCCCGCTACGCCCATGCATACGTGCATAACGAATTCAGTGCTAACGAAAGGTGGGGGAAGCGGGTACAAATTACCGGGGCCCGGCAGTCTGGAAGGGGGCCCGACTATGTTATTTTTTTTGTCTTTCTCGGTAGTATCACTATTTGTCGACTGCACATATTAACTGTTTCAGACCAAGCCCAAGTGACTCTGCAACTAAGGGTCACTCCTCCTGATTAAGTGTAGAGACTTTCAGCCGATCCGCCCTTGTTGATGGCTCGAAACCGCTCTCAGCGGGCCTGACGCTGTCCACCGATTTTTGAGTTGTTACGTACGTACAGGCAGAGTGATTTTAATAGGCGTTTCGCACAGATGTAAACAGACATATTAATTCAATTCCTTATTTAAGTACATAACACTATTTACGAGGTAACTGAATGACCTACATAAAAAATTAAATGTATCTTGTCATGTAAAAATTTTAATAGCTTTATGCATAGTTCAAATCCATCAAAAAGGATGAGTAATAGCAGAAGCGTGCATGGGAAAAAGGTTAAGATAAATAAAGCATGCCACACTTGACAGTACTGAAGCAACACATATTGAATATACAATATTAATTAAATCTAATATTAAAATACCGACACGCAAATGATCGAGCTAGGGACCACACATATGAAAAAACATACATACATACAACGTGTAGGTTGAATAATACATGCCCAAAATGAAATGGATCAAACTAGAGTTCACCAAAGTTTATTTTTGCCTAGCTGATGAACGAGTTCCTCAAACCAAATAATATTGACACGGCATATCCAAATTCTGACAGCATTAGCCCCAAAAACAGGCCTGATAAGACATTACATAAAAAATTAAGTGTCAGAGTCCAACAAACACTGAACACAGAAGTCAGGGCTTCAAGGACTACCAAACCGCACACAATGAAACTTCTGGGAAGTATGTATTGCTTTATAATAGTATATTACAGCACACCGGCAATCAATAGGCCTATAGACTTTCTGTCGGAATGATTTCAAAGGAAATTACAGGCGTTGATGGAGTGTCAACAGCTGTTAATTAACTTCAACTAAGCAGACAGCCCACCTTACACTGACAGGTACAGTACAAAGGCGAGGAGCAAAATGATTCGAGTTCACAGCATTTACGAAAAGCCATTACTACAGAACGGGAATATAGCAAATTGGATGATGTGGGGCTTCTTAATTTTACCCCTCACTTAGTATGATTACGACAAATTAATTATGATGATTGAAATGGACAAAACATGCACCACGAATTGTGGGTAGTACTCAGTGGGCACGGAAAAATATATACATACGAGCCTAATAGTCTACCCTCCCTCACGCAGCTTTATTAACTAATTTTAAGCAAATGTATTTCTTCATCAGCTAAGAGTTTCTCAGCCAACCAACTTAATTCATTAAATAATGATTACATTTAGCAAAGGGCAGCCTGCAATTAAATTCGTCTGGAAATTTATTCCGTATCAATCAATTAAAACTCCTACTCAACAAGAAACTCAGGTACTAATTCATCAAATTACTTAAAATCGTCCAATCACACACTCATGCGCGCGCGCGCACGCACGCGCGAGCGCACACACACACAAAATTTTTGTGCACATATACTACAAAATGTGGATCTCTTAAACATGTACAAGTTTTATCCCTAAAATTTTTGACCATGGCGTATAGTTGACGAAAAAATCATTTGCGCAGTGCAGTCCGCAGTATTCATTAGTTTTATCAACATATCTGCATTTTAAAAGAACATCAAGCCCACTGAAGGGTGCACAGTTGTGCAGAATGCATTGGGAAGACCCAAACTGGAACAATCCTTTCTACAACTATTTAGCAGGTTGAAATATACGAGAGTGGAGACGCTGTGATGTTAGTGTCAGGGCGCGTCCTACAAGAGAATTAAATTAAACAAGAAATTATGTGTTTGCTGCCCGTTCGTAGGCAATAAAGTTTCATTAGGATGCTCTTCTTGCAATCTTTTCCTTTTTCCTCGGCCCTTTTCTCCCACAATTCCCTACGTCATACACTTATCAGCGAAAAAACTTTTCTCTTTGTCTTTCATCACTTTCGCAAGGAACCCAAAAATGTTCCACGAATACGTTTCTTTATTGCAGGCTTGCGTTCTAAACAACGTTCTGTCATTTTAGCCTACTTAACAATATCTGTTCAAATTAATAAGGCAGGTAGCTGTTAGTAGAGTGATCTGGCTATATTAGTGTTCGTTTCTTGGTGGGGGCACGAATTTTTCACTCGGTCACTGTGTCCAGACTGCCTCTGCGGACACAATGGACACAGGGCGTTCTTCTACCATAGACAAAGTGGACGAAGTACTGAAGCTGACCAGTCACCCTAATTTAGTGCCAAGGTTAAAAATGACTGGCGTTTACGTGAATTTCCGACGCATTTTTACGGAGTTATACTTAACCATAGAGACAATTTAACTCTACCTTCTAAACGCCAAATATCATGAATAATGTATTTGGTTGGATAGGGAAGGATGCGGTCGTGGCGCATGCCCGGATGGAATGAAGAAAACCATAAAAACGTCACTCAGAACAGTCTCAGAGCCGAGAATAAAATTCAAGGCTTATTGAACACGAATTAAGAACGTTCACTCATGCGTGGCTTCTTCTTCGTTTCCGTGTCGTACGTAGCCGTATTGCAGCGCGTCTGATGCCTGTTACGCCTACGGCAGATCGCTTCGCTGATTTATAGTGCTCCAGTGTTTCTTGCACAAATTACAAACCGTTCATTCATGTTCGCTACGTCCCCTGCACAAGGCCTAGCCATTTATTTCTGAAAGCAGTCAGACTAATTCATTAACTGAATTCAGATAGGCCTATTTGTAACTCTGCTCTAGTGTCGCTTATTTCGATTTGTTCTCCAATATCCTCCTGCCAGATCACTTTACACCATACAATACAACAAACAGAATCTACAGAGGACTATATGCTAAAGTTATACATAGGAAAGCATTTATTTTATTCAAGCACAGACTCTCCCCGACTTACACTGTTTCAAGTTACGCAATATCAGGCTTAAGTATTTTTTTCTTGCGGGAATAAAAGCGCAATCAGACTAAGGTCGCGGAAGAGTACTGTTGGGCAATAACATCGGCGGCGTGGCTGTTCTGCTGCGGCCCATCATGTTCCACTGTGTTGGGTCTCAACTGGATTCCCTTGTATATGCATATATAGCTGACCACGTGTATACTCAATTCCGACTTGCGCCGGACCTTCTGGAACGGACCCATTGCGTAAGTTGGGGAGGGTCTGAACCCCGAAGTTGAACTGTGGTCGTTACAGGCGAGTTTGGGAGCCTTCCGATACGCCTGCCTGTAAATAAATACCCACATCTTCGTAATTCCTTCCATTTTCCATTAGAGGGTAGTTAGCCTCTAGGCTGCAAAAGTGGTTGAGATAATTAGGGTGATTAAACTAGGAAGGATGAAATGGACGGATACATTTCACACAGCCAGTAAAACAACAGCATAAAGAATGACGTCGCTGTCGAGAAGAAATAATTCCCGCTTCGTTTTCGTGAACTTCGGGGTTCAAATCTCGTCTGGAGATCGACCATCGTGAGGTATTTCGTGGCCTTCCTCAGTCTCTCTAGAAGTGGGGCAGTACATTAACCCTTTAAAGACGAAGCGTATCTGTTTTATATAAGGACTTAGTGCGTACCGCGCTGTAAACACTCCCCACTTCGGTTATAAAAACCAGTCTCTTAATGTTTTATAGGGCAAAAGTTGCTGTTTGTTCTGAGATCCGTACAAAACACATAAACGCAATGTGGGCACCACGTAGGCTTTTTATATTTTAAAGCTGGTGGTACGTAAAGTTACCGCTAGGCTTTAAAGGGTTAAATTACGCCAAGACCACTTCCTTTTATCACCCACAAACCCCATCATTCAGCGCTACACAGTCCGAGCCACAAACAGCCTTTTTAGATAGCCTATACCACATATCAACAACATCCGAACAGTAACGTTGTAGACTTGGATTTGGGAGATGTCAGATTCGAATCTTGGCCCAGCACCTCCTACTTTAACATATTTCATGGTTTTCCTCATTCCCTCCGAGTAAATTCGTGGACAGTACCTCGATCAACCCACGACTGTTACCTTCCAAGTCTTTTCCAATTAATCATTCGCCAGCCATCCTACCATCAATGTTATATAGTCTTTATTCTGCACCGGGGCGGCCACAAAGGCCGTTCGCACACATCACTGTCGCTGCTCGCGCAAGTTGCCTTAAAAGACATAATATTAAAATAGATATTGTCAATTAAATTAGTGTTACTTCACCCGAAGACGGAAACAGTTCCTAAAACATTGTGTGGTGTTGTGTGTTGTAAAAACAAAAAAAGCCCTAAAAGATGAAACTGAAAAAACCTACGTGAAACCATTGGCAAAAATTTACATGATTCAATGTTGAAATCGTTTACATGCAAAGAAAGCTGAGAGAAAACGGCACTTCAAAACATTTTCTAAAGAAACGAGACTCGTCACTAACTAGAACTAACACACTGTAGCTGGACGAACAGAAATAAGAAGATACCAATCAACGGAAACACAATTTTCTTTTACTGATACATAGCTTTTGTCTAAATTGCCACCTACAGTGCGACTACTGAAGCTCGTCTAGCTGGCCACCCTGGCACACACACCGACTTATTCACGACAGAATCACAAAAACGCATACAAGATTTTGATTCAAACCTCTGCGAGGAAGTACAATAGAATGAACTGGTTCTGCACGTCATCCAGCGGAACTTTTCCTGATAATAACGCTCAGTTGCGCCGGATAGGAAGTATGACGACAGTAATGGAGATCACAGCATATTTCGTTAAATATGTACCATGCCCGTGCACTGTATTATACGAAATAAGAACATCAACTAATGCACCAAAAATATATATAATTTTATTCTTAAAAATCTCATACATGTTTCCGTCCTGCTGGGCCGAAACATGTAGGAGATTTTTAAGAATAAAATTATATATATTTTTTGGTGCATTGGTTGGTGTTATTATTTCGTAGCATATTTCGTTATCCGAAAAATGTAACAAAGAGAATGGGTGAAGCAGTCCGACTGAAGAACTTAATTCTCTCACACTTTCTCACTGGCAAAACGGCATAATCCTTTAGTATCTACCCTGTTTTTGTATACTCGACTAAAAACCACGGTTTTTTTCAGTTTACATCGACTACGCCAAACGAAATCACACTGTAAATATTATAGCATTATGGGGTTATATTATACAAGTAGCTCAGCTTAAGAATGAGTAAAACCCAGTTATAGAAAAAGACACTTGAAGCAGTGGCGTAGCTAGAGTTTTCGGCGCCCGAGGAGAGTAATCACAATGGCCGCCCCTAACAGAAAAATTCACTTAAAAAAATCACAATCACTTATTGAAATTCCTTTTATGTGGCTCAATAATTTAAATTTTATTGAGCATAGAAAACCTATTTTTTCATACAAAATATTAGTTTCGCGGCCCCTTGGACTACTTAAGGGCACTGCTGGGACAGCGAGAATGAAAATAAAACCGCTGTTATTAGAAGCAGCTAAAGGCCATAGCAGTGGCCCTGCAGGTTAGGTGAACGGAAATCGCCGCCAGCAGCGATATCGCGGATTCCATGGATGTTTGTCTGTCAAATTCGGCAATGAGACACGCCTTGCTATCGGCTGTTACTTCATCGACAGTGCCCTACAGGTGTCGTTTTAAGGAAATTCATGAGATTCTAGAATATAACAAACCAAGGCACGAAACGTAATTTAGCACAAAGGAACCTGACATGTCGCCACATGACTTCCAACCAAGAAAACAGGAGGAAACTACTCTCAGACATTAAATTATCATTTCACTACAAGTGAAAGGTATTAAGATGTCATTCTTAAGTATGTGATCTGCGAAACGGCCAGATGCAAGATGGCCACGAGATGGGAGGATTAGATCAAGACATATCTTACGGAAATAGGTTGTGAGGATAGCAGGTGGATGTAACTGGCTCAAAGCCATGTGCCGAGTGGTGCTGTTTGGTATAAGTGGTGGTTAACCCTCGGGACAGGCCGAGAAGATTACGACGGGGACGGGGGGGGGGGGGAGCTCTCGTCTGACAGCCACTTGGAAGACCGTGAGATTATGCTGTGCCCAATGCGATGAGACGACCAAGAACGGCCAATATGAAGGCTTGGAAGTAGTTCGTCTGGGAAAATTACTACCATCGAGTTGATCTGTGCTCTTCTGGGATATTCTGCGGCGTCTTGTGGTAACAGTTTATCGAAGTATCGGGACAACGCGTCGGTCCCATCTTCTTGACCCTTGAAGATGGAATCGATACGTTGTCCCGAAACGTCGGTAAACAATTACCACGCCGTCTAATATCCCAGAACAGAGCAGATATCATGAACATCGCGACGGAAGCCCGAAATCAAGGTTACAATAGGGTCTACTTAGCGTAATCTGCCATGTGGTCTTAAAATATAATGCAAGTTCATTCGTCAAATAAGATAAGTCTATCTATTTAATGAGGAATAGCCACTCAAAACTTCCGCTTGTCCCTGATAACTTTGCAATTGGGCTTCGAATATATTAAAAGCTAGGAATTTCGCTCACCCACTGCCTACTACTGATTATAGCGGTCAGGTGTTCATACTCCAAACAAAACTGTTTTTATCTCATACGGTGTTATTAACATCTTTTCCGTGTGGCGGCAGCACACATAACATTTCCCGACACATCAAATCACTGATTATTGTGAAGCTGATGCGCGTGCGTATATGAAACGACTTCTTTATGGTTCTCACGCGTATCTCTTCTTACGTGGTGCCCTGCAGTTCGTACAAATTAACACTGGTAACCATTAAGTACAGTCGCAACAAACTATCAACACTAAGAATAACTATTCTATAAACAGCCTCATATAGTAAATATATGGACAGATGTCTGTACTCCATTAAGCACCACGCCATGGAGACATGTGGGGGAGAGGCAGATAGAGCTCCACCCATTCTTAACATCGGCACTAAACGAAGGTGCAGCCTCCTATTCAACTGGGGCCGGGAGTAAAGCGGCAGTGACGAGAAGCTGACCATCTCCATCTGGTGCCGAGGTTAATAATGAGTGGAGCTATATTTCTACGCCCCGTATATGCCTTCATGGAATCGACAAGGGCAATTTTACCTTTTACCTTTACGTAGGGGGAAGCGAGTGTTCAGCTTTACGCTATACCCCCGGGGGGAAACAGCCCTTGGTACCCGAACAGTAGATGGCGGGTTGGGCCCCAGAGGCAGTCTGGCCGCCGCAGAGAAGAAAAAATCTTTACCGGAACCAAACACGATTTCACTGTCGCCCAGACATCGTACTGACTGAACTATCGCCGCGCATCTAGAACTAAACACCTCTGTTAGAACAAAACTTCTCTGCAACACAAAAAAAAAAAAAGCCTACAATGAACTCGAAGGGAATTATTCGGGGACTGTTTTAAGGTAATAGCACAACATTCACTTGCACAAACTGGAGCACAAGGTAGCTGTCAGAACAGCCGGCCGAGTATCCAATTATGGATATCCAAAACAAAAATGAAGATGTGATGCGCAGTGTTCAGGTGCAAACACATGTTAAAACAGAAAGGCATACACCACTTTGGTCGGAAAACGTCTGGGACAAAAAACTCCTGGCAGACCTACATACAGATGTCATAACACCAAAAAATATACCTTTCTACTATTCAGTTACCGAAAATAACAGCACAAAAATGGAGCGTAACGGTGTGAAATTGATTAAAATATCTCAGTATGGCGTTCAGTGTTGGGTTTTTGTAAAAACTAACTGATCTTCAGTTTTCATAGAGGCAGGGAATCCCTTCCATTAACTGTTAAAAATAGTGCCTCATGTTTCTCCTTAAAAAAGCAGACGAATGCACTCACCAATCGCAGTCTTGGTGCTGACATTTCTGGAGTACCCCATGGGATGAAGTATGGCCCAATACCGGTCCACAGATACAGCGACGAGGCAGAAGATGGAAATGGTGCAGAGTACGACGAGAAGAGACACGGTAAACAGACAGGCGTGCAGGTTTCTGGGAAGGCCTAAGCTTGCCAGAATGGCGAACGGTATTCCCAGCAGACCTACCAGCAGATCAGCCATCGCTAATGAGATGATATAATAATTGGTTCGTCTCCTGAGACGCCGTTCACGATAGAAGACAAGAATTACGAGGGCGTTGCCGATTACAGCACACACCGCCACCAGTACTTCGCTCACCACGTAGGGGATGTTTGGAGACAAGTCGGGAGTAGTGGCATTAATAGCAGTATCTGCCATTTCACACCACCTGCTGCACTGCTTTTGTCTCCGAACTAGTAAATTACAACGCACATTAAACACCGATAAACACCCTCTGTAAGTTTTCAACTATATTCTCCGCGCTTTTCCAGAAATCAAAACTACTCTCTGAAAATAATCCAGGAGTATTCCAGGAAACCTACCCCATGAGCGGCACCTACACTGTAAAAGTGTACCAACATATGCTCTAAACCGTTCCACAAAACTTTTCTCACCAATCGCATAGGTAGTCTGAAAAAGTTCCAAAAACGGTCTCTTTAAGGTTCCATGCGATCTGATCCATAAATCCTTTCTATGCTTTGAAAATGTTCCACGATGGTCTCTCGAGTACTCCAAGTAAACTTCCATAAATCGTAACTACACTGAAAACGTTCCACGACATTGTCTTAAATACTCCATGGAACCCATCCATTACTCCCAGCTCCGCTGCACGTTCTACAGCATTCTCTTATTCTGTGAAACGTATTCACAAAATTGTAATCATATTATTGCATTCTGGAAGTGTTCACGATGTTATCTGTAATCTGCCAATAAAACACTTCTTGGTGGTTCTATTGTTGTGCAGGATCACACTATACAGTCTCCTCACCACTTATGCGGCAATGATGAAACACAAAATATAACACAGGAAACAAGGGGTAATTTTTAGTGCCCCTGGTCGCTGGTCAAGAATGTAACAAAGACAATGAAGTAAACGCTGTAATTAAAACTTCCTCCTTTTGTTCTCTTCTGTATTCTGTGTGAACACCTAAGACATCGCCGAAGACATTCACTCGAGTAACCAACGCGTAACATGAATTACAATTGTCACTCAGCTGAGCAGTTGATAATACTCTGCGTGCAGCTCAATCGAGTCATTCAGATGCGTAACAAATGACGATGCAATACACCTCTGACGAGTCGCGGCAGGCTACTGAAAGCGCAACACGGAGCTTTTTTTATCATGTCTCATCCATATGGAAATAAATAAATAAATATATATATATATATACACTTCATCCAGTTACGTCCATTGTCGAATGTAGTACCTAACAAAAACCACATTCGCCTTTGTTCTCTTACAAGGAATCACGTCTTTAATTTCAGTGTTCGCAGCACAAGCACAGTGACCTGCTTCCTATGGCGATTCCAAATTTGTATGAAAAGTTGAGTACAAATACAATTCCGAACGTGAGTTAGGCTGAATCACTGTTGTCAGTATGTAGTTCACGAATTCTTCCACTGTCAATGAGAATTCAAAACCCCTCGATACCTTACATGTTCTGTCTTACCGTCAATTTTACTATGTCCTTTCCTGGGCTCTGCAAGTCATGATTAATCTTTTATTTCATGACTTCTAAAGTTCCGTCTTCCTTACATTAGTTATATTACACCGATGACCATTTTCCCTGCCCTGCTGTTAAGATCAGCTTTGTACCATTTCCGATGTAGAAGTTTTTCACATAGATAATCGTTCGTTAGTAATGCATTACGAATTTCTTTTCTTTAGCAAAATACTTCAAACCAGTCTCACAATGAAAAACTTCGACATCCACACCGAAATCATGGTACCTATGTCAAACTGTATACATCGAAATAAGAATGCAACACGTGGGAACTGAGGTACACAAAGCCGGTTAATTTTCAATGACACCGTACTGAAAGCAACACGAATTCGCCGCGCACGGCACCACGCTGAACTGCGATAATAACGCTGGCTGATCGTCGCTGTCCAGCTACTCGCTAGGGGCTTAGAGGAGGGAGGGGTGCAGGCGGGGCGTGACGCCCCGAGAGGTTCGAAGGAAAGAGGAAAAACTGAACCAATCACACACGCAAATGCAGTATGGACCACTGGCATCCAGTGACAAAGCAAAGCACCGGTATAAAATTACGTCATAAACCAAACAACGAAGACAATAATGACCACACCGGCAAAGAGCGCGAATCGAGTTCAGTGGCAAACATAACACACTATGCTGTACTAATTTGAAATTTTACGTTACCAGCAATAACACTGTACACTGCATCAGTTGCAAATAAACATACAGAGGCATAATACCGATTTAACCTTTTAAAGCCTAGCGGTAACTTTACGTACCGCCAGGTTTAACATTAAAAAATTCTACGTGGTGCCCACATTGCGTTTATGTGTTTTGTACGGATCTCAGAACAAACAGCAACTTTTGCCTTATAAAATATTAACAGACTGGTTTTTATAACCGAAGTGGAGGGTGTTTACAGCGCGGTACGCACTGAGTCCTTATATAAAGCAGATAGGCTTCGTCTTTAAAGGGTTAACCGAACAACTCCGTCACAAGCAATAAAATTGGACACCACATCTGTGAACTTCTGCGGCACATGACCGGCATAATGCTCATTTCAACAAACGTGAATGTTACGGGCAGTAACTTCTATCAGTGCACTTCCGTGGCAAATAAACGACACGCACTAACAACACAATAACAATCATTCAACAAAGGGATGTCATACGCAAAAATTCTGATTAAATCATTACATCAGTGACCTTCAATGGCAAGTAAAACAAACGGCAGCCAATGTACATATAAACATAATACTGAGGCGCGTTCACGTAACTATTGTTGCAGTGAAAAAGCAATAAGTATTACACATTCTGAGTGCGTGTCTGTAGCCTTAGTTATCCAGCATACAAGGCGCACACGCTGTATTAATTTGTCACCTGTGGCCTGTCTGGCACTACCATACTTTTCCATACTATCTCATAAACGGAAAGATTTTCGAGAAAATGTGTGTTTTGACTTTCTCTACAACTTTTGTCAGAAACATTTATTATTCTAAGAAGTTAGCCACATGTCTTCATAAAGGTACATAGGTCTTCACGTAACGTACCCGGAATTCTTGTAAGATTTTAACGGAACTTGAATTTTCTCGACAGAGTTTCGAAATATACTCAAATATTAAATTCCGTGAAAATCCGTCCAGTGCGATTCGAGTTCCATGCGTACGGACGGACAAACATGACGAAGCGAATGCGCCTAACAATACCGGCATAATGCTAATTTCAAATTGTCACAAATAACAACTATGTAACGAGTTCTTTGGTTTTCTGGGATGTTAGTTGCGTAAATTGGTAGTTATTTACCGATGTTTCGAGATACGTCGGTAAACAAATACAAATCTACGCTGCTTAACATCCCAGAAGGGCAAAGATCTCACACCGCGGCGGAAGCGTGAAATCAACAACACTGTATCAAAACAATGCACCAATAAACATCCGCTGCAAACAAAACGCAGTACCATACACATGATTTCTGAACTCAACAATTAGACTGTACTGCTGTATACTACACTACAAAAGCCTGACGGCCGATTTCACGGGTTCGTCATACTAGTTTTACCAAAATGTCTAATACGAACAGGGCAAAGTGCTTTTAAATTCCATGGTCAGCATATGAAGTTGATTTCTGTTTGCTGTTTCATTTTTAGACGCGTTCGCAAAATTGCAAAAAGCAACTATTAGCTTCGTCCTGTCTGGCCGTCTGTATGGAACAACTTGACACCCACTGGACAGATTTTCATGGAATTTGATATTTGAATATTTTTCGAAACTCTGTCGAGAAAATTCAAGTTTCATTAAAATCCCACAAGAATATCAAGTACTTTACATGATGACCAATATACACTACGATCATATCTTGCTGACTGGCAGTAAAAGTGAAAAGATGTCTCCTCGTGCATCAACCCCCACGAAAAACAGTCTAGTACAGAACCACGAACTACATTAAGAATGGCATCCCACGAAAGAAAAAAGTAAGTAAATGGTATAATCAACCAGGAAACACGACATACAATTATTTCACTCAGGAGAGCCTAGATTATCTAAAACGTACACATATACGACAATACGTATCTAAAACGGGAAGAAACGACACCAGGAAAAAACATGCAACAGAAGAATGGCCATACTGTCAGCCAGGACTAACTAATCCACCATAACGTCCACAACAATGACATTCTGTAATAACCTAATATACTTCAGCATACGTTTATCAGCACGTTAGCCTCCAGTCCAGCAATTTTAGATATTACTGTATACAGTGCTATCTGCTTTTTAACTGTAATTTTATCCATAACATGTCAATTTCAATTTGATAGCATTTTAACCTCACTATATTTTATAGGGGACTTTTATTTATAGGCTACAAGTGACATTTGGCTGTGCAATTATTTTACTCTGTAACACCAATGAGATCTCACTTGGTATATGGGATATTGCAATGACCTGTATAAAAAAAAGTCCTGTAGCAGTCACACCTGAAGATGGCACAGAAAATATGCTGAAACATGTAGAGTGTAATTTTAATATTTAAATATACCTTGAAAAATTAAAGTTGTGTTGTACAGCCATTTGCAGGTCCTATAATTTTATACACAAAATAAAGTTAATATAAGAATAGACTGCTTACTTACTGTTTCACTAGTTCATACCATAAACGCTGTACTAAAACCGCAAATAACCAATTTATTTTTACATAAATAATATTATATATTCCATCTGACACAACCTTTATTTCTTATTACCTTTTTCAGACACTACATGCTTAGATCAAGCCGATCATCATCAGATGCTTACTTTATACAAAAACTTAAAACTTAAGGTAAAGATGTAAATTTTTGCAAAATCTCACAAATGATATAAAATATAAATTACAGTTGACTTGTAATACCACCAAGAATGACACGTCAATTGTAATTTATATTTTATATAATTTGTGAGATCTCGCAAAAATTCACATTTTTACCTTAAGTTTTAAGTTTTTGTACAAAATAAACACCTGATGATGATTGGCTTGATTGAAACTTCCAGTGTTCAAAAATAAATAAATAAATAAAGGTTGTGTCAGACACAGGTCATAGTATTAGATATGTAATTCTCTAGAATACATACCCAGATGAATAGCATAAAGTCAATTTATTTTCACTGTTTTGAACCCTCACCACTACTCAATTTGTACCAGTCCTTCTCTTCACCCCTTATATCAGAAGAAAACCACATTTGTCATCACTTGTCTTCTGGGGAAGTGATGACAAATTTTTCCAGCCCATAATACCCCCTTACAGTCTCTTCTTACTAACTTCGCTTACTATTTCCTTGCACTAACTCCCAGAATAAAGGCTTTATGTCACTTACTTTAACCTTTTACAGCCTAGTGGTAACTTTACATACTACCAGGTTTAATATTAAAACATTCTATGTGGTGACCACATTGCATTTATGTGTTTTGTATGGACCTCAGAACAAACAGCAACTTTTGCCTTATAAAACATTAAGAGATTGGTTTTTATAACCGTTGTGGAGAGTGTTTCCAGCGCAGTGCGCACTGATTCCTCATATAAAACAGATACACTTCGTCTTTAAAGGGTTAAATAACTTTTTTGTTGGTGACATACTCTATGACAAAAGACCACACAATCTGTAAGAGAACTGATATTGCAATGACATGGTGGCAACAAAACAGCAGCTGTCTCAAAACACTGCCAAACATCTACAGTATTTTCTTTTTCTTATCTCTTCTAGTACAGCTTTATTAACAACATACACATAATTCCAGCTTCAGTGGCATCCAAATGTGAAATTTTCTTTTATAGCACCCTATTCATCATCAAATTTTCTACCTTGTGACAAGGAGTCAGGTGGTTGATTGAGAAAAAACTGGTTTTTGGCCCACACACAAATTAAAAGAACACAAAATCAGATTTGAGAAGGACCCACACTGACACACAGATCAGTGTTAGATCCAAAACTGATGCTGTTTGGTAAGGAGAATTGGTGGAGAAGGTAGTTTATATTTCTGGAACAAGCATAATACTTTCACTTGTTCTCCACAGCAAGAGTTACTCTGAATTCTAAGGTTACTGATTTGTGAAACTAAGTGACGCATCATTTCACAGTAACCCAAATAAAATGACAGTGTGCCATTGACTGTCACTGGTAAATAAAGCAAACAGAGCATACCGTTGGTAGAACAACTACATTATAATTACTATGTCACTAGCAACAACAAAGTATTGAAACACTGCAACAACAAACTTCAGTGACAAAGAAGTTAGGCAATGTATTCATAATGTAACACTGGTGCATTTGTGCGACCACTGTCGCCATGGAAACACAAAAATGTGTTCCCTTTGTATTGGTGGGGTACATATGTCACTGTCAACAGTATGAAACTCACTTATGCCTTCATGTCGAGTGCCCAAAATTTTTCTCCGATTTGAACCAAACTGGAGTTTCTCAACTGATTTTCATAGCTGTCCCCAACATCAAATTTTATGAAAATCCATCCAGTGGCAATCACGGTGATACAAGCAGACAGCCAGATGAATAGACAGGTGTGACAAAGTTAATAGTCATGTTTTGCTATTTATACAAACCTACCTAAAAACACTGCTGGCATAATAGAGATTGTAAACTAATAATTATGTCACAAGCCACAACAGTTGCATCAAGACACAGCACCAATTTCAGTGGCAAAAAAAAAACACATTATCACCATGAAAGTACCTTCAAAAGACACTGGACCAGTCATTCACCTGAGCACCTGCCTCCAGTTCCTCAAACATAATACAGCCATCTCCTACTTAATGTCAGTAATCCGTTCCTGAAAATCAGACATTCTGCAGGAAAATGCTATCCGGAAGCCTAATTCCCATTATTTTAACGGGAAAATTATCATGCATTATGTCAACCCAAAATCCCTAAGCAATTTCCTAAAACATAACTAAAACACAGTAAAACACCTACATATAACTAACAAAGTATCATGTTAGGACGTAAAATGCTTAAAACACCAAAAACAATTACCAGACAACTAATAGAGTTGTTAACAAACAGTTGCTTTGTATGCAGCAACATGTACAGTTTGCATGCACATTGTGTCGTTAAAAATGTTTCATTGAGTTTTTGGAATGTTAATATAAATTTTGCCTACATAAACATCAGCCAAAAAACGTCTTATTGAGAGATACGTACTTTCTATAAAGTTTGGATATTAAAAACCAACAGGCGATCTACCAGGGAAACATTAACTGGGGAGACGTTCTGCAGAGTATGCCTGTATTCAGTTGAGAATACTAGATGAGAGACAAAGCCCACAAACACAGCAATACTGTCAGAAAAAAGCCACTAAGGAGACTAAGAAGAAGTTGTGAGGACTGTATTAAACAAATCTTAAGGAATTACATTGTGAGGTGTTCAGAATCATGTTAGACTGTGGGTTTGATATTACTTTATAGCAAACAGCACAGCTACTGCTTCAAATAGCAACTGAATTTGTACAGATTATAACACTTAAATTTGATTCTGAGGACAACAAACAAATAAGAACCAATCAAATCTGCCAATAACAACTGAAAGCAAACTGTTTAGTGCACAATATGATCAAACATATCAATTTCAATTATCAGAGTTCATTTATCATTTCTCTGGTCTCATAATGATGTCAACTTCAAGTTACATATTAATTTCTTGCTCATCACTACTTTCCAATTCAATATACAGGACGGAACTCATACCTTATCTTCACCCTTCACGATGCAGCATGCACTTTTACTGGTTACCAGTGCTTCTGACAAGATGCAAGTAACAGATCACTGAGAGAACTCTTGTGTAAGTGACTGCTGGGAGGAAAGATTTGTCTGGAAATAAATAAATACATACATGTCAGTTCCACTTAATGCAGACATTTCCCTCTTAATCGATTAGAACAATGGTGGGGGCAAGCATGGGCACTCCATAATTACCTTATTTGCAACTCACACGTGAGATAATCACAAACTACTCTAGGTGAGTGCAGGGCAGTCATAGCACAGTGTAATGTCATAACAGAACATACTGCTTCAGACCTTCTGTTGGTGCATCAAGTAACCAGCAGCCCTTAGAAGTTAAATTATTATAACTAAATAGGGTGGGTAACATACATATATAATCTTAATGTGGAGCAGCGGGAAAAAAAGTCTTCATTTGAAAAATTAAATTAAAAAATAGTTTTGGAACAAACATAATCTATTCGAGCCATAATGCCTCAGCCATTAAATTAATAACATACACACATGCATATACATATATACATGTATACACACATACACACACACACACATGCACATACACATATTATACATTCAATGGATCCAAAATTTAGTCAAAATGATGACAGAATGTGGAATAAGTCATAACATACAAAATACAGAATGTACAGTACAAAAATATTGTATTTCAAATACAATACTCAAATGTTACACCAAATTCATTATACACAGCTGATAATACAACTTTGAGTCATTTTTAAACATTAGAAATTCATCAAGAGAATAACAGGAGTGTGTAGTTAAGTATCTTCTAATGTTGATTTAAACTAATTTTTGTGAATCTGCATTCTGAACTGCTGAATATTTTGATGCCAGCATAGTATGTACTTTTCTGAAAACATAAAAAGGTGGAAATTCGTCTACAATGGTGGCACATTTATTTCTTGTATTAATACTATGCTACGGGTTGCACAACTAGGGTTGCCACATTGTCCAGAATGGCTTGGAATCCATCCAACCTCTTACCCAACTGAAGCTTGGGCCTTTCCTTAGGGAATGCAGCTGCAGTCTGAAGCTGTGTACTCTCCCTGCTTTAATGCCAAGGTCTAGAGTGTATGAAATTTTACCTCCACATATACACACTCGCAGGAAGTTTGGAAAATGTAAAACTTCCATAACATACATAATACAGGGTGAACATGTGGTGTGGTCACACTACAAACCCTCACAGTCGAATTGCTAGTATGGCAAAGGTTATCCTTCAATTTCTGAATACTGCCTTTTTCCATCTTTCATGGCAGGTGATGTGGGGAAATCATACCAGATCCCAGTAAAATTAAAACATAAACTTCACGGTGTCTGAACAATCATCAATGATCCAAGAATAAAGGAAAAATTGCTCTAAAATACTTTCCGCTGATACTGCTCATTCTGCAATGTAATGTTTTTCAAAAAACTCATGAAGATTCTTACAACTTTCTGCAGTTTGTACAATTCATCAAGTGCATGTGGAAGCAATGGTCTTATGCTATTAATCTCCATCGTTGTCAGGTGGTCCAGCTTTGCATAAGAGCCACCAGTTTTGATGAAAGCATCCACTGATGACCGGAGTTTCGACATGCGCATGTCCCAGATGTCCTGCAAGAAGAAACAATCTACGTATCTGGAGTCAATTGTTCAATCAAATATTTTTGTTGCATGTTACAATATTCTGTAGGATGGGCTGCTTGTGACAGATCTAATGAAGCGTGATTTGTGCTTTGTGTGAAGTTGTGTGCACATATGACCAGTGTAGACTACAATTAAATTTGCTTTACCAGTGCTTACAGAGTACTCTAAGTAATGAACCATGCATTGACACAGACATATCTTCTCCCATAACAGTGAGATACTTTGCAAGCACCCACCATCAAGTCAGGTGGACATATGCAACTTCTGGACTGCCTAAAAAACTCACTGTACATCCTCTTTACGTAAAACACACACACACACACACACACACACACACACAAATGCAATGAAGTTATGCCAAACTATGTGCCATATTTATGTCAAACCTTAAGAATGGTGCGAATTTCATCTGCATGTGGAATGTCTTCTGCTGCAACTCCAAGCAACAAATGGGCTTCCACCATGTAATGTTCACTTGGCATTTTGGTGAAAAACCTGTAGAAAAGACAGCATCAGAGCTCATTACTAGGACTAGTAGAGTGCAATTCTTTCATTGGACTGCTGCAGGAAACTGTTGACTGTACAGTCTATACTGCGCATGACAGCAGAATTACTAACAGTCATGAACAACAAAGGACATGCAAGATAGTATTCACGGCACACTTTATGATTACCAGACAAGGCTGAAGGGAGTGGCAAAATCACAAACAGTCCATCAAAAAGTTGTGTACCGATATTAAATTTTCCAGCATGTTTACTTTACCCAAATAATCATAAATACAGTCACAGGGTTATTATATATAGGCTGCTGGAGTACACAATGTTGGAACTGTTGGTTACAGGTACAGACTATTGTTACATACACATACGTCTCTGTTTGAGTTTCTGTCTGCAGTTGTGTGTCCATGTTTCATCATCCAGTTACTTCACAGTAACCTTATTGTGTAACATAATACTCTACTGTCAGTATCTAAAGTAAACTTAATAATAATGAAACTAGGCACCAATGTGCACATTTACTACTGCCATTTGTAAAGCGTACATGAGATATAATGTTACTGGCAACCCTGCCACATCAACTCCAGGCATCTCACAATTCTAAGTTTCACGCTTTGGTCATCTATACACCTTGAACAGCCAAATTCAACTAAGCAAGAGATTAGACAAAGATCTGAGATTCTTATGCCGATGACTATGAAAGGAATTATCTTCTGAGATGTGACGCCGTGCTGTTTGGTACGTCGGCATCAACGTTCTAGAGGGACGTGCTGCTTCCATCTTCTGGATGAACGAGGACTCAGAAACGTTGCTACCTATCTTCCGAAACACATGTTGTTACAGCTCTGTGGCTAGTAATTTTCAACTGAGGGTTAATAAAAATTACCTGGACTGAGATTCTTCTTCCTTTACTTGTTCAAGCTTTTCAGTGTCCATCCAATCAGGTGCCATTATTCGACATTTTTGACGCTGTCGAAGATTCGTTGCCATCCAAATGGGAACTTGCACTGGAAGGCCTGCTCGGAAAGGGCCAACATCACCAGATATAAGATAAATTCTGTCAAAATTGAAGTTTGGAACGATGCTGACGTTCTTATTCTCAGCGATGAATTCTACTTCCTCTGGATTCATACTGTATTTAGAACTGTCCGAAAATTTCTTTCACCGTCCGTCCAATCTTAATATTTTAACTTCGTAACACTGCCTAAATAGCCACCACCATACCTTTTTGAAGCTGCCTGCCGCGTTACTGAAACCAATGGCAGGCCAGTATGGCTGCGGCCGGAAACACAGGGCGACAACGTTATAAAAATTATACTAGTAAACACTGAAGAAAATCAAATTATTGCATAAATTCATGTCATTCTCAAACCTTCGAATTTATTCCACCGTATCTAAAGCTCTTTAGAATGGATTAATGTTTCGTACTAAAACTCAATTTTATTTTACACAATGTTTAGGAACTTGCAGCGCTACGTAATACGCAACAAAGGTTGGCGCCAAATATGCATCGTTCGACTAGCTTCGCCGTCAATACGTATGTGAGTTGCTGGTTGCGTACGTCATTGATAACAGGCGTATCCATTTTTAGGCGCGTTCCCAAAATTGTGAAAAGCGACTATTAGCTTTGTCATGTCTGTCTGTCTATCTGTCCGTCCGTCCGTCCGCATGTAACAACTCAGCTCCCACTGGACGAATTTTCATGAAATTTGATATATGAGGATTTTTCGAAAATCTGTCCAGAAAATTCAAGTTTCATTAAAATATGACATGAACAATGGGTACTTCACAAGACCAATATAGGCTTATGTGTATGACATGTCACTGAATTCTTCTTAGAATGAGAAATGTTTCAGACAAAAGTTGTAGAGAAAATCAAACACACATTTTGTGTTCAATATATATTTCTTTAAATCATCCTGTTCATGAGATAATGTGGAAAAATACTGTACAGCCAGAGAGCACACAGATGACAATATGGTGCACACGTATTACATGCGCTATAACTCATGCTACAAACACACTCTCACAATATGTGATACTTATTGATTTTCCACGGCAACAATGATTGCAAGAATGCACCTCAATATTACGTTTATACACACATCGCCTGTCTTGTTGAGATGATCAAAGTCATGCACAAGCTCTGGGTAAGGTGTGGTTCAAGCCACCCAAGGAATGTGGTTAATTATGCACAAAAATAACACACTTATGACATGAAACATAAAGTGATTTCTCACAGTAGCAAAATTTCCTTACTCATATCAACAGGCTTATTGTTTATTAAGAATGAAGTTCCATACAACAAAATTATGTACACCACAGAGCAGAAGTCAGCATATGGGGCATGAGGGCACTTGTCGGCATCTGGCAAAAGACAGTTCTGCCAGTTCAATATTTTGGTATGCATACTGCAAAAGGGTGGCAATTTTTGTTAAGGTCTAATGTTTACAGAATTCCTGCTAACATTATCCCATGCACCCACATACCCTGAGAGTTGCCATGCCTTTTGTGGGTAATCCTGTATTCCTTAAATCCTGTACATCAACCATGAAAAAGAGTAGAACCACACACAAATTCTTAGCTTCTTGTGAAACCAGTACCATTCCCCTGAAATGTCTGTACATTTCTACCAGACTACAAGGCATCACGTCCCACAAAAAAGTATTAGAACAATGAAATATTCCCTACATTGGCATTCATACTGAGTAAGTTCACCAACGAAATATTTTTATTTAATACCTACTAAAACTACGGCAGTTGAAATTCAAATTTACCATATTCACAGTACTAAAAAGATACTATATTGATGAGCACATCTTAACTCAATGTAAGCACTGCTGTCGTGAAAGCAATTTCCTCCTCAACTGTAACACACAAGCGTCTTCGGCATGAACACTAAGGTGCACACAGAAAGTGCTCAAGTTTCTATCATGGACTCAACCTTGATGTTATCAGTAAAGCAGCAGAAATGGTCAGAAATTTTAGTTCATATTTAGGAAGTTCTGGGTTCACTTCTATGCCCAATAGCAACTTACCTTTACAGAGTTCTTAAATATACATTACAAAATAAAAATAAGTTAGGCAATGTATGCACAATGTAACATTTCTGATGCATTCTCTTTTGACTCATACCAACATACATCATATCTCACTATAACCTAGTAGCATGATCAAGTGTCATTAACAAAACCTAAAGGGATGATAACCTGCACACGTGTTTTTTTAATTAAGCACCAAGCCATGGAGCCATATACAGGAGTAAGGATACAGTTGTACAAACTCGTAACTTCTGCATTGGATGGAGATATGGTCAGCTTCACACTACAGCTGCTTTCTCCCGAGAAAAGAGCCTCAGAAACCCACTGAATAGTAAGCTCAATAGGACATAGCACCAGTCTGGACATTTTGGAGAAGAGAAAAATCTCTTGCACCTCCTGGGAACCAAACCACAATTGCTCTGTCATCCAGCCTGTACAGTCTGGACACTATGCCATTTGTGCCATGCTGGCCATAGTAAAACACACATACACTGCTGACTGCAGGGTTACCCAGAGTGAAATATTTTAAAATGACAGACAATGGTGTTTCTGTTTCCCACCTTACATGGACACAAACTTCTTGTTTCAAGCTACAACGGAACTGCTAATGCTGAACTCTCTACTGAAGTACTACCAATATAAGAAGTGGAAGGCTTGGCATGATAATCTACAAGATGCCCCACAGTGAATCATATTCAGCATCATCTCCTTCTCCTTCCCACTCTTCCTGCTAGCAGTCACTTCAGCACACCTGCCACTCAAAAAAGTTATGTCCTCACACATTCATCAGGGTTGAATTTTAATAGATGTGGCCATACTAATTTCACGAAATATAAAACAGAAAAATAACCAATTTCACGCAAAGCACAGTGAGGTGACATGCAGATTCACATTTCACGGCTGACACTGGGATTATATTCACAACAGTTAAGACTGTTCAAAGATGTGCAAAAACTGATTTTGTTTTGCATTTATTAAATTTTCTGCAAGCCCCAACACACCAAGCAAAAAAGACACAAACACATCTCAAAATAAACACACAACATGACAATTCCTGTGTGTTTGCTGTTATAACTTCTGATTCTAAGTTTCTCAATGTGACTTTTCTGTTACAAGCAGTGCAAAACTGAAGATTTCAAGCAACATGCCGATAAATTTGAGAATTTTAAACATGTTTTTCCACTTTTTTCCAGAACACGCACTATAAATGGATTCTGTACCTTGGCCACAGGTCACACTTGTCTGTAGCACAGGTGCCATAATGAAGAAAACTGACACCACATGTTTAACCTTTTAAAGCCTAGCAGTAACTTTACCTACTACCAGGTTTAAGATTAAAAAATTCTACATGGTGCCCACATTGTGTTTATGTGTTTTGTATGGATGTCAGAACAAACAGCAACTTTTGCCTTATAAAACATTAGGAGATTGGTTTTTATAACCGAAGTGCAGAGTGTTTACAGCGCGGTACGCGCGGACTCCTTATATAAAACAGATACGCTTTGTCTTTAAAGGGTTAATATGAGTGACAAGAGAAGCTTGAAAGTTGTACTTTAATACAGCACTACATTAAATAAAATGCAGTCTAAATGCAATCAGAACTTCCTTTTGTTTTCTGCATGGAATGGTGCGAACACCAATAAAGACTTCCTTTCACATGGTATGATGGGTAGGTCAATTAAGACTTCTTGTTTTTCACATGGAATGATGTGTAGGTCAATTAAGACTTCTTTTAGTTTTAAAGTGCCTGCTACATTTAACTTCAAACAAAAGTGAAATGGCTTGACCACTTCTCATAAAATTCCATAACATCAAGTTTCACGAAGATATGTTCAGTTGTTCTTGAATTATTACATGCCTTGAGACAGGTAAATAGATAATGGGCTGAGTGTACTCATCAGGCAATGAACAGAGACACACACATACCTGATAAGAGAGTAGGGAAAGTGGAAAAAGAAACAAGATATTAAAATTTGACAAACATTGGTTTGGATAAATGTTATTAATCATGATGATTACAAAGGATAATTTAGCATCACATCCTGTCTGGCGAGTTCCAGCAACATAGGATCATCGAAGAACTTGTTGATAGATACATCTTCACTTAGACCTTTGCGGCGGCGAGTCTTGATCATGAACTCACGAGCAAGATGAGTTGCAGGCTGCGGCTCAAGGGGGCGGATAACAATACTTTTATCCAGAGGATCACCAGGAACAATCTGTAAAGTACAGGAACTGCTTGAAGTGAAATCTCAAATAAAATGAGGAGTGAACTAGCATTGCTACACTATAGTATTTTAGTATTTACTCATGTAATGGCCTGCACAGCCTTCTTTGTTCTTTGTTTTGGGGTACAATATATGGTACTCAGATTTTTCTTTTAGCATATACTGTCCTTCCTCTAATTCTTCAGGTGTGCTGTTCAGTGATCAAACAAAAGAACTCTTTGCAAGTCTGCCTCATTGACTGCAGTATCTAATGTATTCAGTTTGTTTGTATCACCACGAAAAACAATTGTTACGTGGTATTAGTGAGACTCCTTTCGTCTAAGGGTTATGGGTAGTCACAGAACACTTTAACCCTTAGAAGCTAAATTCCAGCCTCGTGTGCATGTGCATGCACATGCAAGTGCATACCCAAGTATCTAAACCAAATTAGATACTCTTAGATATGGGATGTATAATATTCTAGTATCTTCAGTTCCTTTGGTCTCACATGCTGTTTGACATCTTCAAACATGTTACAGTAAATGGTGAGCAGTTGTGTTTAGATGACAGACAAAATTCTGCATTTATATTCCAGCAAAGAAATAGTATTTTCATATACTTTTTACAAATGCTTTTCTCTACATTTCAACTTATTTAAAACAATTTTAATAACATTTCTAAAACTGAATTATTCACAAAGAATCCCCCAATGCCTCTGTGTGCCACAAGACTGTCCACATACCACCACTTGAAAAGCACTGACACAAAATCATAGAAGCTGTGTTATGTGGAAAAAACATGCTTCTAGTATTTTTTTAAAACTATCACAGACTCTTCAATGAGAGGCAGCAACAGTTTTGAATCTTAAACAGAACTGCATGCTGAGTAAGGGTATGTGAGGGTGTGGAGGATACGGTGGGGGGAGATGTATGCAGAACAGTTGCATAATTGCAAGACTCGCAAGTCAAAGACAAGTGAATGGAGGTATACCGGTATGTGACAGGCATCATATGTATACAATAATACAAATGCTTTGCAGTGATTAACAGTCCATAGTCAGGGTGACAACAAACTGATTCACACAGCATACAGTTTTCCTGTGTTCCACGTCACTTTCTCACCTGCCAATGGTGAAACACTGATAAACAGAATGCCTGCCCTTGTGTGTGGGTCCTCAGGTCAGTCTCGAAGCCAAATGAATCAATTGCTGGGATGAAGGCTTTGATGGTGTACAGGGGTGAGCCAGGTACTGGTGCATCTTGTGTCACATGTCCTCTGAAAAGGACATAACATTTACACAACTACAGCAAAAACTATTTTCAAGGAAGCAGTAGGAAGAATACAGTTATTTCTTTTCATTTCAAGCTGTAACACCTATTCTGGATATGATGATGATGATGATGATGACGTGACGATGACGACAAGGAGGATAACTATGGTACTAATATAACAGTAAAACATAAGCTATAGCTGGGACTAAAAATTAAAAAAGAACAAGATATGATAAACTCAAATAACATTTTACCAGGTCTTGGCAATTCTCGTTTTGTTCTATGTCTCAAACAAATTCACAGAAGCAGAAATACAGAAGAATGTTCTAAGTTGCAGTTCATACATTTTCCGTGAGCCAGTACATCTCACTGGCCTTGACAGTCACTTACCGGACACAAAACTATTGTTACAACATAGTGAAGTCTGAATTATAACAAACCATCAATTTATCCACATCTCTCTGACAACACTGCGAACGCATGCTCTTAATTAAAGAGGGTCTACCCCAAAACTAACATCACCTATCCTTCTTTAATGGCATACTGTGAGAATTTTGTATATATACAAATGGCCATAAGGGTAACCTAATCCAGGATCATGAAGCCAGAAATGTTTTTGGCCCTTTCACTGTGTTGACAAGTAGCATGGTTGTTCATATCAAAAGTGGAATACCTTGTACTAACAAGAATGTCAACAATACACATCGCAAAGCCCTATAATAACAAACATATACAAGAAAGTGATTCATATAGTAGGTATTGTACATGTCTGTAAATTTTGTGAACACAATTAAGTTACAATCCTTTTCACAACCAACCTCCGTCTGGCAAGCACAGTATAAACAGCTGAGACACAATCAGCTGGTGCTTGCACTTCCACAAACAGATATGGTTCCATCAGCCGAGGTGTGGCCATGAGGAATGCAGAGTAAGCAACACGCCGTGCAGTGGGGATGATCTGACCTAAGGAAACATAATGAAATATTACATGCAGAGAGACCACTTATTGCAATACCAAGACTGAGTTGAAGACACTATAAAAGGCTGAACATCTGCCCCTCAACTCAGACTGACCACTTTTCAGGACTAGAGCAATGTCCATTAACACACGCAGGGACCTCTCAGTGTCCCATGTTATCTGGTAAAGCCCGCAGCCACACAAGATCTGATCAGGGCGTCTTCAGCCAAGAGGTCTCAAATATACTCAAATGCATGAGTCACCCATCATAGAATTTTCAATGCTGACTTGCAGGATTGGTGCCATGACATTTGCACATTCATTTTACAACATGGATAATGTATTGCATATCTATGATTCAGAATATGTTTATAATGTGGAGACTAATGTGGCCTTAGACAGCAGTGATTTACAGGTAGATGCAATTTGGATTAATCAATGGAACAAAAGAAATAAAAAAATCATCAGGGACTACTCTCGCTGGTTCAGCTGAGCTCAGAATGGCTACAGGGAAGGGGGAAAATGCCAAACAGTGACAATACACTAACTTGGCAGACTAGCTGCGTGATTCTTCCCGCCATGAAACCTTTAATTACTTCATATACATTTCACATATAACGTTATTAATGAAAGTACTGGTAAGTGGCCACATACTGATTAAGTTATCAAAAAATGCACTAGCAGCAATGGTCTTGACATTTAACTCTGTGCCACTGGGATGAATTGGCAAATTAAACCTTGGTCCTTAAGAGGTCAAAACTTCTTTGGGGTTATCCTTTTTACCACAAACTTAAACCAAAGCCTGCCAAATTTTGATAAGCTTCAATACACATGACTCTGTGGGAACTCATTCTTGTGCAGTCTGTAAATTTCTTCCTTATGATGGATTTAATTTAAAAGTCCCTATGTACGCATAATGTCGTCACAAGTGTGACTGAACTCAGGCCTTAAGTTAAAAAGATCGGAGTGCACAGAATACTCAAACACTACTGTTAAACACAGAATGTTTTTTGACTGTGTAAATAACTCAATGTCATACCAGCACGGCATGCACAGACTGTAGCCAAAACACATGTTGTGTTCATAGCACTGCAAGACTTCCTTCTTGATTGAACTCTGTACACAACAATGGGCAATGTCTAACATGATACCAATATAACTACCATACAGTACGTACCTCCACCACGATGCAAAGGTTCCAGTGCTATTACAGCATCCAGAATCTTGAACTTGACATTTCTGATTGGTTCTTCACACAAGGGACCTTCCCGAGTGCCCCACTGGAAACCCTGAACAATTGAGTCTTTGACAGAACTCAACAGTCCTTTGTCTACCTCTGAAGGCAATGTGTCATCCACCAGGATGTTCGGGCCTGTTGAATCAGGGCCAAATGCCCAGATTGAACGAGCAGCAAGCAAATCCCAGTCATATTTTGTCTGGAAGAACTCCCCTAAACGTTTCCTGGAACAAAGCCAGTTTTTTTAACAGAATACACACACACACACCTTTACAATAAATGACAGAAAAAGATAACATCAAAGATACAAGCATAATGAAGGAAGCAAGTTTACTGGGGGTGGCTGACTTCACATTCTGGGCACTTTACTACTAGGACAGATATGAACAAACCCCTGAATTGGAGCATGGATCACACCCAGAATATGCTTGATTGGATCACGATCATACTACTCATCGTTACAGCAATATTACCTCATTTCTGTTGTACACTCTTCTTCTCCAATTTTAGACAGTGAAAACATTACCAGTTCAATAAACAATTTAACATAATATAAACTCACTTATTCCAAGAGATCTGTACAACTTCATTTTCAATATCTTCAGCAAGTCCCTTCTCAAGTGGCTCAGCAATCATTGTGATTTTGTTCTTCTTGTTGGGTGTCTCAGCAAAACATTTAAGTGATGATGTCTCTACCACAGTCTCACAGAATGCCACCACTGGGTCTGCAACTTTGATATCTGCACATCAAAGCACACATAAATCATACACTACCAGGAACTGATGCAGCTCATCAATGGACAGTAAGAGTTTGATTCCTTCATCTTTACTACTATGTCCAGAGCATGTCTCCAGTCAGTCTCCTATCCGATGGGCAGCCATGATAGGATAAGCATCACCAACCACAAACCTGTGGAATGACCATTACCTCATCTGCTTACCCCTTTCCCTTCACCACTGCTGTGACAGGAACATAGCCTTTGCCTCCAACTCATGAATTTAGTTTTGTGTTGCTGAGCCAAGGAGGCTGGTTGTGGGTCTTGTACAAACTTGTTATCTGCTGTGAGAGAAACACCAAAGTCCTTTTTCCAAGTCAAGATAACAAGAAAGGTGGATGACAAGGCTGGATTTTGCATTTCAATTTTATTTTCAGTTTACTTCATCACCCAGAGTCCCAAGTCCACTTGGTTTATTGGATTCATATGACTGCATCCGCCATACACCTGGTAATACTTATATTTCACTGTATACTGCTAATTATCGAGGTTCTAATACTTGTAACCAATTCACAGACAGCTTGTGCAGATGGACTTTGCCTCATGTATTTTACTTCACTTAATAAACATCTACTGCATCTTGTTACAATAACATATTCATTATGTTATACACTGAGAAGGGCATGAATGGGAAATAGAAGCAGCAAGAAGTGTAAGGGTCATGCTTGACTCAGCTGCTGTCCCTTTCAATGGGTGCAGAGGTGCAGCCAACATTATGCTGAACATTTAGCGAAAAAGCCCCAAGGTCTAGAACAGTCACAACTTTATTACCTTGTTCCTATATTTATTTATGTTGAGATGCTCAGGCTCTGGAGCACCTATCTTTTACTTAAATATTATACAGTATGAAGTCTGCATATTTTGTTTGCTGCCACTTGAAATAAGTAGTAGAATTTTTTTTATATGATCATGCATGTATATAAACATTACAAAGTGTTCTACTCAGCTTCAAAAGTCATGACCAATCCACTGCTAATATTGTTAAATTGGTTAAATAAACAAGCGTGAGATTGGTAGTACATACACGCGGAACAATATACAGATAAAAATGGTGACTGATAAAACCTCAAGCAGGTAACTTGGTGGACATTTGGGCACCAGACCAGTATGTTGTGAAGACATGAACCTGACTGAACTGTTTCAGAGTGAGGCCTTCTGTGTTATTGCACAGTGCAGTCTGGTGGGAGGTTGACCATGCTCTGGAGGTACCTGCTGCCTCCATTTTTTAAATATGCAGCTACCATGTTTCTCTGAACCAGTATCCATAACTCAGAAAATCATAATCTCTGTCTTCACCATGGAGAAAATCTCAACTCCCATATGAGTTAAAATTATTTCCAGACAGTTACAATAGTAGGCTTTGGTGACTACCATGATGGACCTCCAGGTTCAATAACAGGGACTCTCTTGATCAGCAGAATAATCACCGACTTCAGAAAGGAGAGAGAGTGAGAGAGAAAGGCAGCCTTTTAAGTTAAAAGTAAATTTTGCCTTTGTCTCAGCAATACACCTTCAAGGTATAAAACTCCATGCATTCTTAACCTTGGCACTACATGAAGGTATGTGGTCAGATTCATGCTATGTCCAATCTAACTGTGGGAAAAAGAGCACTTGGTATAAACCAGACAAGAAGCTGAGTGGCTCCACTCCAGAAACACCATTCCAAAGATGGCAGTAAACTGGGACTGACTTGAGCCTAATCCATGAAGAAAAGGAGAGAGTGTGGGAAGATGAGGAAAATAAGATGAAAAATGTGAAGAATTTGATGAGAAAATGAAGCTTACCAATCTCAGAGTACATCTTTCGAAGGTCATGCATCACGCAGTCCAAGTACAGCTCTCCAGTTCCTAAAACAATGTGTTCACCAGATTCTTCAACCCTAGTGGCCAACAGTGGGTAGGACTTGTTCACTTTACGCAACCCATCCAACATCTTGGGTAATTCTGATGGGTTTACTGGCTCCACTGGAAAAACAGTAACAATCTCATATTGAGCAAATGCGTAAATCAAAGGAGTCTGTACATCCAAGAAGTAACATGTACCATATGCATGTTAGTATACTAATAACATGTCAATGGTGACTATGCAGAGGTCTGATGCGTACCATGTGCTGCCCACTTGACAAGCACGCACGCACGCACGCACGCACGCACGCACACACACACACACACACACACACACACACACACACACACACACACACCTATATCAGACTCAGAATAAAGTTCTTGGCTTCAGTATTGTTACTTCATTGTTTAAACTCCATTTATTTGTAGCTTTTGAATAAACAGACATTCCATAGAAGAGATTCAACATAACAAGCAGTCATCACTCAATTGATCCATCTTTCATAGTACCTGCAATTTTAATGACAGACTGTGTGTTGAACTTGAGTGGTTGGAATATGTACAATTCATCTGAAATGTTAAGATCAGTGATAGTTGAAGTCTTCACAATTGGCTGATCAATGCCTTCAATGAGCACCCAATTCCCGGCAGGTACACGGCTCACTTCCACCTTGTACCTGAAACACATACCACAAACACATGAACTTGAATTCAATGAGTACCAGTTTGCATCAAGTATGACTCATTTTTAGGCGCTTTAATGATGCTGTTTCATCTGTTTTGTACAGTGTCAAATGAGATGGGGAAACAATCATGAATGATAGGTGTGCAAGAGTTTGAAAGAAGAATGTTCTGATCTATTTGAAGGTACTGTCTCTATATTTGCTGGGCAAGGTCTGGGCAAGCCAAGAAATGTCTCAATTAGGACAGATAGGAGCTAAGTTCAAAATAAACAGGTTACCTGCCAAACTGTTACAGGTACACTGATGTGCTCCGCTTAAGATTAAGCTTAAAACATGAGACTAGCATCGATTCTATCTTCAAATACGGTGAAGTGACGAAAATTTTCATTCACTTGAAAAACACAAATGCCGAGGCACACTCCACTTTCAAGTACCGTAAAATCCGGCAGTATGTCCTCTGCGACTTTTCATCCTATACTGGGTTGCACCACTACCACCATGCAGTTATGACTGAATGATCAAATGCACATTCATCTTAGTGGGTGGCCTTAAATGGCAAAGTGTGATCAGCTTTGTAACAGCAGACTTACAACTACAACAAATGAATTTCAAAGCCAATGAAGTGTGCATAATCACAAAAAATGCAATAGGGATATATGTGTACTCCAAACTGGAGTATCCATATGCTCTCCTTCATTAATCTCAGTTATGTATTACCAATAAAACCAAAGTTATACCTGGCTTCATAAATCCACAGCCTGCCCACAGTGAGGATCCTTGAATCCTCTTCATCAGCTAGGGTGTAGTTCTCACCCAGCACCCTTACTTCCTGTCCTGAATGCAATGTACCACTCATCACTCGTGCCAACACTTGAAAGAAGGTACAGTCTTCTGTTGGGTACATTTTAGTGCTATACACCATTAGGTGACCCTACAAGACCATACCACCAAAACAAACATGATTATCTGTTAAAAGTCCTGCATTGTATTGTATAATTATTTCATTTCAAAATTTTATGATAAAAAAATGCAATATGTGATTTACATATGAATTTATGAAAACTGTCTGTCATGGAAAATTTACTTTCTACTTGATCTGATAAATCTGAAAAATTTCCTCTGAAAAACAGGGTGGGCATTGTATGGAACTAGTCAGAAAGCTGGCTTCTTTTTAATTAAACTTCCAACAATTTATTAACTAAATAGTGTTTATGTGGAACTGCACAGCACTTAACCTGTCCTACACAGGACGGAACAGGTGTGCCACCGACATCTGTCACACAGCACTCAAAGGGACTGCACCAAATTCGAGAGGCCTACCTTTCAGAGAAATTCCTATTTTATAAAGGCTGCTATCATTTTTTAACTCTGTACTCCACTCCTGGCCCCTCATTTATTGCTACATGACTCAACTTCAGGCTCAGCTTTACGAACAGATATTTTAGCTGACAATGTATGTCACAATTCTGTTTCAGCCTCTTCTCATCATTCTAGCACCAGAATACTTCTAGATGCCAACTTCCATGCACTTATGCTGAGGGAATCAAACGAGTGTTATTCTAAATTTGCAGGTAGGTTGCTTGAAAGATGATAACTAGCTACCAGACTAAATGGTATCACACCTTCAGAGAAAATGCCAGTAAACCAGATAAAGACAGAGAGAGAGAGAGAGAGAGAGAGAGAGAGAGAGAGAGAGAGAGAGAGAGAGAGAGAGAGAGANNNNAGAGAGAGAGAGAGAGAGAGAGAGAGAGAGAGAGAGAGAGAGAGAGAGAGAGAAAGAAAAAAGCAGGGAGATCCAAAATTTGGGATTGGAAAATAATTGTTTGGATCAAGATTTTCTTTTTCAGTCCTGAAAATATGACCCTTGCACATGCCTGATTTTAGGCATTATCCCAGAATTTATCAAGAGGACTGACAAAACAGCGGAAATATATTTGACCAGGACAGTCTGTCTATAGGCCAAGATTCAAAATCAGAACTTGAAAAACACAAAATAGGACCAGCGACTACAACATTCAATGACATCCAGCAGCAGTTAAGGATGGGTGTGTTTAGGTAAGCACCACACAAAATGCATCAGTACTTACATCTGGATCGCAGTTACACATGTCTTCGGCTAAGTCTGTATCAAGAGGTCCAGTATAGATATGCTGCACCTTGAGCTTGGCATTGTCAACAGGAGAGGGAATGTGTTGTACACACATGTCCACAAATCCTACAACACAAGTCGTCTTGTACAGTCATACTGCTGACACATTCAAATCACAAATATGTACACCCACATCCTCCTGTAGAAGAAATCTACATCCTTTTTGCATGCTTCTCAATAAGATAACTGTCTAGTGAAATATGATGGAAAAGTTGTCTATCACATAACCAGTCTTTTGCACCCATTCCAGAGATGCCGGAATGCAAGTTGATGACTTTATCAGCTAAATCTTCTGGAAATGCAACGTCACCTGTTCACTGTTCTGAGCAGAACCTCCTTGGGAAAAAAGTTGCTGTTATCTGCTTACAGCACTTCTTACCACCACCTGTGTCATTAACTTACCGCTAAAGTCTCCAAGGAACTTATTACAGATGAGCCTTAGGAGAGGACGGATGTTAATTTTCATCTCCTCCTTAGTCAACCTGATTCCTAGCTCATCCAGCACTGCAGGAAGAGTTGTATCCACATCCCCAACAACCTGCACCACATAATGTCATTATTTTATGCTACTTTGTGAGAATAAACATATGGCATGATAACTAGCTTGCACGTCTGTATGTCTTTACAAGATAGTGTATCCATAACCTTATGGTGTGACTTTAAACCTTCCCTGTTCTGTAACACTTTGTATCACACATGAATAAAACATGAAATGAAAAAGAAAGTATGAAAGTTTACCATAAATGTTAGTGAAGTTCCATCACATTTTCATGAACATAATGGACTAAAATATGAGAAGCAATCCCACTCTTTGCAACTCTAATAAAAATAAATACACTAAACACTGACCTGTGCAAATATTTTGTACAGAGGTTCCAGAATGAACTCTACAAAACTCCTCTGCGCAGAACCATGTGGTGACTTTTTTGTGAATCTGCGCCTGAAACAATTAGAAAAGGTGAGCTGGAAATACCTAGAGATTCAAAAGGCAAGTTTGTAACTTCCTCACAAATAAACAGTCACTTATCTTCAAGTACTTTTGTCAAGAAAACAAGCATGCAACCCATCTATATGAAGGGTTCCATAAACACAACTCAAAGTCTTCTACCAAATTAACAAACTCAATTTGCTCATAACCTCCATAATGCCTTACACAAATTATTTTATAGGCAATACTTAAAAGTCAATATTAAATGTTAAAATTAAGAAACTAAACTAATACAGTTTAATTTGCTTCTTACAGTTGAAACATGATGATAAATAATTTAATAAATTTAATACATTTCACTCAAGCTTTAATTTCTCTAGAACTTCACTTATGGTCGTTGAAAAGCATATTCTCGGAGTCCTTTCTCCACGTGTGAATGCACATGTAAAAAGTCAGGAAATGTCTGAAGAGCATAGTATACTCCTGGTGTACTCTCTTCATTGTCCCTATATATTAGATTCCCGAATACTTTCCAGAAAATGATAGAGTATTTTTACACATACTAAAAGACTTGTATCTCAGCAATGGACTTACAAGTAATCATCAAGATCTCATAGACAGGGATATTTAAAATAGGTATCTCTTAAATGCCAATATTCAGCATTTATAATCAATTATGCTTGATGCCTGACACTCAACTGTTTCTTCAGCCTATGCTTGTACCTCACAAAGAACACAGTCTGTATGTTCATGAGATCATAAACATACATTTGTCTCTGTGTAAAGTTTCTGTTATTTTTGACTCGTTTTAACAAAAACTATAATATGTCAACAAATTTTTGTCAAAATACCAAATATTAATTTCATGAAAATCTGTGTGGTGGGTATTGTTGATACATACAGACAACAGATGTAACAAAGCTAACAGTCACCCTTCATGCATGAATATGCCTAAAAATGTATGCTAGCTGTCACTATAACATATTAACCCTTTCACTACGAATGGCGACTCTCGTAGTCGCGCAGGGGGCATTTAAACGGTCTGCCTGGGACGAATGACGCCCTCAGTCGTCATCAATATTGTGTTGAATTTGGAAGCATTTTTTTCACCCCTTTCCTACGCACCTCGCAGGATTTCTGTGTGGTATGTCCCCTGAATGTGAGAGCCGGTGTGTGCAGTTATAAATGCTCCCTGTCCACCCCTGTAAGGCCTCCAACAGTCGCGATATGTATGTCAACACATTGGTGAACTGCGCATTTCTTGGCTGAGTAATACCGTTCTGGAGAAGGAGTGTTTTGTTTATCAGTTGCACTGGAGTCGTGTGTGGGTTGAATATCAACAGTGTGCTATGAAGCCAGTTACTAATTGACGGCTGAATGGTTTTCAGTCGCGTACTGTAACACGTATTTTCAGACTGAACTAATACAAAAATACTGGAGATATCCATAAAAATCTATGTGTACAGTTACAGGAGGGCTCACAGGCGTGTCTGTTGTAGTTCTGGGGCATTCTGTAGGAGTTGTGTGGCAGAAATCTGTAACACAGCCGTCTAATATAGTAAAAATGTCGTGTTCACCCTTGAAATACGTGGAATTTTTCACAGCATTTACGTCGTAGGCTTAGATCTGTTTTGCTCTCATCATGTAAGTCGGTCGTTAGTAAGGGTATTAGCTCTATGAGGGCACAGCAATTCAAAACCGTCTTTGTAACAGACCAGGGCAGTGTTCAGCAAGCAGTAGCAATAACAAAAATGACGGACTGGCGGAGGAGGAGGAGGATGAGGATGAGGAAATTGTGTCCGCTGTTTTTCACAGCGAAGCCAGAGGTAGTAACCCAGCCCAACAAATGACCTTCAAAATATGAACCCGTATAGTGTTTCACAGCGCTTACGTTGGCCCAGCTGTGACTAGAGACACAAACATTGCGACTTCCTGCCATCGCCACGAAGGCTTGATAACCCAAGCCATTAGAGACTGAAAGAGACCCAACCAAGGCGAGGAATATGACCGGCCATGGAAAATAAACGACAGTCTTTTTGAAACATTCAACCAGGCTTATGCTAAATTCTATAACCCCTCGCAACATTTGGCAGTGGACAAAGTAATTGTAAAATTCAAAGGCAGAGTTATATTCAGGCAGTACATTTCCATAAAAGGGGAACGTTTCGACATCGAAATTTATAAACTGTGTGCTGAATCAGGTTATACACATGACATGAGAGTGTAGTTAGGTAGACTTGTGCTGTGACTCTGACGACATGAGTGCAACACATGTGTGGCGCCTTGTTTCGCCGATTATCACACGAAAACTAATTTGTGTAAATACTGCGGGCGAATGTGTATGTGTGTGATGATAGAAGAGTGATCAAAGGTGCCACGGATCTTGTGCAGCAACCAGATTTATGTGAGTAAAAAAATATTTACCCCACATTTTATATAATGCATGTAATTTGCAGGACTAAATTTATTGTAAAAATTTGTGAATATTTTTTCCCAAATTCACCAATTCATTAACACACTGCGAAATTTTTTTTCATTAAATTTGAATGAAAAGTCTATGAGATATGCTTTTTTATCTAAGAGCAAGCAATAGAAATTAAATGCCCAGAGAAAAACCTCGGCTGGGGGACCTGCGCCGGGGGATTTAATCGCGGAGTGAAAGGGTTAATGTTTAAAAGTAAAAATGTTACTTACGTTTTGCTATTAAAGTAAATGTCTCCCCACAGTCGACGAGCAAATTCATTGATGTTGATTCCGTCATAGGTCTGGGCATAAATATTAGCAAAGGACTTGAGAGTAAAGCATACTGCATACTGGGAGCTAGCAAAGCACACATTACCCAGAATTGGAGAAACAATCTTCGGATTCTCATCATCAGAGTACAAGCTAAACAGAAGAAAGGTCAAATTTGATCAGTCATAAATAAGTACAATCCTTGTAAAGAGTGGCACTTTCTATTCTCTGCTATTCAATGAAAAATTATGATCAATAAATATACATGATAATAACAGTATATTTTTTTTAAGATTAATATAATGTGGCCACGCCACAGCATAAACAAATAAACATCATTCTCCAGTGACCTAGCGTAAATCCTGGGGTAGCATACCTAATACAGACAGAACTGTCTGAAGAAAAAAATCTTGAGATTTATGGTATTTTGAAGCTTCAAGTACACATTCAGACTTTGTTCACACATTTGAACCCACGACAGAAGCAACAACTGGTAAATGGAACACTACAAGATCTGAAACTTGCATTATCATGCACACTTATACCATGGAAATTATAATGGACTGGACATGCATGTGAAACAGTGGAAAGAATTCCGATGAGGAAACTGACAAATAATTTTATTTTTTAAGTACCAACAAAAATACACTTCAAACAGTGGCAGTAAAACTCAAGATGTAAAAGGCTAGTGCTTTAAACTATGGCATTCTACTTCATCACCAAACACCTAAAACACAGGTACCCTGACTTCTGTTAAGGCAAAGTTTCCCCAGACCAGAGAACTTGACACAGGGCAAACCCCAGGAATGGAACCAAAGTTACCACATTCTTGATCTTAACACCATTTCTGGACAGTCAGCTTCACATTTCAGCTGTTTTTCCTCCAGAAAGGAGCCCCGCATGCCAGCTGGATAGAATGATCAGAAGGTGCTTGGGTCAGTATGAATGTGGATGTGACAAAGAAAATTTCTACCCTCCTACAAGAAAACTTAAAAACCAGTAATCAAGCTAACAGCAGTCACTGTACTTATTGACCTCTCTGGCCATAGAAGTTTAGCTGTATAATCCATATACCTTAGCAAGCCATTAATTTCTTCTACAATATGGCGGAGCTTGTAGTACGCATCTTGAGGTGGCAGCTTCAGTTCCAACATGAGTCTGTCTATCTTGTTGATACAAACTGTGATGGCCAACTTCTCCTGTCAATGATATGGGTATGCATTAGCACTTTAAACTAATTAAACTGCTTAATTTATTAACTGTACGTGATCAATTGATTAATAAAATAGCACATTCTCAGAACCAATAAAAACTTATTGACTTCTACGTAACTAAAAAGCACATGATTAGTTCTTACTGAAAATGTCACAACTCTTAATTTAAAATACATTTGTGTAATGTCTGAACTGCTGCCCAAAGTCTGGAGCACTAAGTAGCAGCTTGGCAGAGAGTCTAAACACCAACTAATGCTAGAACACCAAGTCATGGTAGTATAACTATTATAGCCATTATACAAGGAATGTCACTACTTTAGTACAGAAGACACAGTTATGGCAGTATAACTAATCTCCATCTAATTTCAGAAGACCATGTAAAATCATACCTCGTGAAGAAGAAATACCACTACTTATTCCAGAATACTGATTCAGGGCAATACAACCAATATATTTGATGTAAAGAGAATATTATTAATAGAACACAATTTAGGTTAAGTTTAAATTTAGCTCCTAAGTTTAGGTTTGGTTTGCATGACCTGTTGACAATCACAAAGTCAACATTAAACAAATCACTCACTAAGACACATTATGGGTGGCTGTATTACCTGCACAGCATGCTTCAGAAGACGTTCTGTATTCAGCATTACACCTTCTGCTGCGTCGACAAACAGAACCACTCCGTCACATATCCGATTTGCAGCTGTCACTTCATCTGAGAAGTTGACATGTCCTACAAAGCAAATGTAACCTTGTATGGTCTGACTGATATATTGCCACTACAATCTTGCACAGTAAATTCTTGATACAACAAACTCTGGTGAAATATAAAAATGTATTCTTAATTATTTGACTACTGAGTGTTTCATGCCCATCCCTACCCCTGTGCTAACTTACTTTTGTAATTTCCTTTAAGCACAGAAACAAAAGAAACTGAAAAAAAATTGAATTAATTAAAATTAACTATTCCCTTATATAATGAATGAGCACAAGGTGGCACAGTTGGCTGAGGCACCGCGCTACAAGATGGAAGGTCACAGGTTCTATTCCCAATGGTGTCACTGGAACTTCTCATTGACATAAGCCTTTTGGCCGCACTACAGCCCTGGGGTTGACTCAGCCTCTAACAGAAATGAGTACCAGGAATATTTCCTGCAGCGTAAAGGCAGCCGATGTGTAGGGCTGACAACCTTACCATTTTCATGTGCCAACTGTCTGGAAGTCTGGGAGTCACAACCTCCTAGAACCCTAAGGGCCTGCCCAGGACTGTGCAGGGATTGCTTTACCTCTATATAATGAAGATGGTTGGAAGTAATTTAGATGTCAAGTTTCCAATACCAGTAAGTGTCAGGCATACCCAGCATTTGATGTAGCAGCTCCTTAAATCTTCCAAAGATGAATCAGAAATGCAGCACAGAGGTATGACTTTAAGTTCACAGTGTTCTTGGCAGACAAAATCAGTACTTCTTTCCTGGTAGAACATGCCATCTCTCTCTTTAAGAAATGGAAGTAGGCTAAAAATAAGTTCAAAGTCACCAAATTTTCTGGCATGTATTGCCACTATTTCTGCCAGAAAGGAAGCAATGGTTGAAAGTGGATACTCAGAGAGATTTAATGCATTCTGAGAGTTTAGCAAACATATTAAGATTTCTGGGATGTTATAAAAGTTAAGAAAAGGAATGACGATGCCACGAAATTTCCTTACGAAATAAGGGTGGTACACAAAAGCAAACACCATACTCATCGTCATACCTGGAGTGTCGAACACATTAATGAGATATGATTTGTTCTTTACATCTGGTAACACCAAAGTGACAGGAATAGCCTTAATGCCAACACCACGCTCCTGCTCAGTGAACAGAGTGTCAGTGTACCGCAGGTTGCGTTCCTCTGTAGACCGAAACCCAGGATGAGTCTGACGGATCAAGCAGTCAACAAATGTAGTCTTCCCATGATGCAGGTGTCCTACGAGTGCCACATTGCGGATAAGGTTGGGATTATCCATCATGTCAGCAAGGAACCTACCATCCAATGAACCCAAAAAAACATGTTAACCACAAGTCCAAGAGACGCATAATGAGTATCAACCAACAACTACAGACATTATCAAAGACAGGCTTTTAGGTTATTTAAAGACACTGTGTCAATGACATAAGTAACAAGGTATTGAAGTTCTGAAGTTATTATGCAAGTGGAAGTGCATGTATGCACACACATCCACATGCATATGGACATGACAATATAATAAGCCTAACTTTCCCAAGAAACAAATTGCCCTTGTTTTGTAAAAAGGAGCTAACTAAATACAAATCAAAGCAGCAGTTAGCTCCTTTTTACAAAACAGGGGCAACATATATGATAAAAATACATATATGACATAATTCAATTAATCTGCCAATTTATGTCACCATCACTCACTCCATGTTATAAACAGTATCTGGAAGGTCCTGCTCCTTCAGCTGGAACTTCTTCTTCTTTATGGGTGCAACAAGAGGCTTGTCCAATGGCTGAGTGTCCTCTTCTTGGACAATGGTTTCCACCTCTGGCCCAAACACCTCTAGTGCTGCTGGATAGTACCGCTTGTCCTCATGTAACACCACAGCCATGGGTGTTGCATCCATCTCTTCCCCCTGGTCTTCTGCGCCTTCATCCTGTAATGAACATAATGAACATTTCTCCTCTGAAGTTCTGTATGTATTCCTTGTCTTTGCTATTTGAGCTACACATCTGACTGCCATGTCTCTGACATTCCCTACCTTAAAAATACCAGGCTCTCAGTACAGTTTACAAAGTTCCTCACTGTATTAGGTCATAAACTCCCCACTCATTTAATCACTCTAAGCTGTGTGCTTTCAAACATTTGTAATTTGTGCTCTTTCCACAAAATAAAAGATGAAAACACAAAGCAACTGGTATTGACTGACATTCTACATTTGTAAATGTAATGTTGCCCCATGCCTAACACAATGCTATTCACAGAAGATATCAAAATGAATACTACAGATAGGTTAGGAAGGTAAAGGGAAAGGTAAACTCCACCCTAGAACAGGCCATGAAGGCCCACAGGGGGAGCAGAGTTATAGCTCTACTCTTTCTTTATCCTCAGCACTAGGTCAGGGTGGGTGGTTAACACCATGCCCCAGCTGCTTTACCCCTGGGAAAAAGACCCAGTCCCCATTGTACAGGAGGTTGGATAGGCTTCAGGGCTGGTCTGCACAGGCGTGGAAAATCTCACCCCCACCAGGATTCAATCCCCAGACTGTCCAGCCCATAGCAAGTTGCTATACCGACTACACTATCCCGACTCAAGTTATGAACATATGACATGAATTACACTGTGTCGGGGCAGTGTATAATGCCAGGCTTTTGTAAATGCAATAATAAATACTCAGGTTCCTTAAAAGAAGCAAATTAATTTCCTGAACAGCTATGGGCTACGACTTTTCACAAAACATCCTGTACCTTTAAGTTAGCTATTTCTGGGTAGCAGACATAAAGCTTGGCACATTCCAGATATATGAGGTTCGAGTACAAGGGACAGATCACCGGCACCTACAGCTGATAAGGGTAGGTGGATTCCAGTTGATCTGGTAATGATGGCACATTCCAGATATATGAGGTTCGAGTACAAGGGACAGATCACTGGCACCTACAGCTGATAAGGGTAGGTGGATTCCAGTTGATCTGGTAATGATGGCAGACAGAGAAATCTGTGATCTGGCTGGGAATCAAACCCGAGTCATCAAGCCTGCATACACTCAATTCATTAACTGGGCTATCCAGTCTCATATTCTACATTAAGGAAGATGTCACAAAATATAATAAACTTTAAGAATATCTGATATACTGGATGCACTGTGATATCAACACAAATTCTATGCGCAAATAACAACCAATGTCATGGAGCACTGACTTTTATCTCAGAATTTGGATTAACAGGCAGACTACTATCATGTAAAACATGACTCCTGTCTTCAAGGGTAACTTACATCATATTCCTGTGCTTCAGGCTCTCGGTCTCCATATCCCTCTTCTTCTTCTTCATCCGACTCTAACTCTGGGCCAATGTAATTGCCAAACTCATCATACAGATCAGCATCCATACCTACAACAAGTAAAACATCCAATCACACTATACAGCAAATATATGATCCTCCAAAAAGTATAATGATAAATGATGACAATGAAAACTAAACAGGCAGAATACTTACACACCTACCACAAAAGAAAGGCGGAGCACTGTCCCACATAAAACACCCATTCCTTACGTAAGCCACATATGTAAAATAATTGCTTAATATATGACACTTTCACACACTATGATTCTTCAAATTATTTATATATATCAATTATAAACACATTTGCTTCTTGGACTGCTCGACCCTGAAGATTGAGGCAATACGCTTCTACCGAACGCCGGTTATTATTTACCAGTCGAAATGGTGCAGCACCCCACACGCCCTTCATAGTTATCTTAAACACAGAACCTATTTGGAAAATCTCGTTTTGGTACACCTTGACATCTTACAGGCCACACAAGTTCAGTAACTGAACGCAACTTGTAACAGATCCAGTAAATGTCCTCAGCTTACTAAGGTAGGTTAGGTAAGTATAAACTAACACCCGTCAATAGGTGGCAAGTCCACCGCCAAATGATCACGGTCATCCTTATGTAAAGTAATTCCATAACTGTTTTCTCTGTGCTCCGTATTTCACTACAATACAATGAAACATACAAATAATACCATGAAAATATCTCTTGTCGGCAAATATGTAACCTCCATCACGTAACTAACAACCATAATTCCGAATATCTGCTTGCCTGCTTACCTACAAATTCTTCTTAGTCTTATATTCAAGATGTACTTTTCACTTATTTATATGTTTTACGATGCCGGGATTATGTACAATGCCATACTACACATTAACACAACCTCACGTTTTCCTTTCCTTTGAATTTCGATATGCTTGTAGATGGCACAACGATCGACTCCCCACAGATCATTTCGTATCTTCTCCCTGGCCAATCAGTCATGATCTCGCTCGCACACGCATTTCCGAATCTGGCTGCATTATTTTTTTCTAGGCGTAAGATCCGCGCCAACTATCAAACAAGCGAGGAATTGAGCGTTCACTTTTTTGGGTTTGGCGCTGCATTATGGGGTAATCGGATACAGACGTGTAGAAGGCACATGCTGCCTTCATTTTCAAGGGCCAGTAAATCGTACAAGAAAGCTGTGACATGTTCTATACATATCCAAGGTTGTACCTTATGTCTGGATCTATGGAATATTAAATAAATTCAAATTCAAGAATGACCAAAGCAGCAGTTTTTTTCGGAACGTCGGCATCTCATGACGCTGTGCCATAACGTGGTATCCCAGCACAACAGTCATTAGCTATACTGCTGCAGAAGCCTCAAAACTGGCAATTGCAGCAAATCACAGAGGCTTCCAGGATTCCATCTCCATCACATAAATAAATAAATAAACAAATTTTGGTGAAGAGCTCATGTGGTGTAAGCAAGGCTTAAAAGAGGTGCTCTGTCAACACACACAATCTCATTTGATTTGGGTACTTACCACACAGTTACTTTGGAACTCAACACTACATCACCTACTACAACGTACATATTTAACAACAGTGCTGCACTTGATGCAGAGACAAACAGAGCTCAGAAATGAGAGCATTGCAATCTTGAAGCACTTCAAAATCCAGCACAACTTGGCTATTCACATGCAACACTTAAGAACACTGTCAAATACGTAATGCAAGGCAGCATCCACTTTCCATGCCTCACTCTTTTAACCACTGAATCACCTTAAACACCAGTTATGTCATTTGTTTGTGGAGAACCTTGTCCTTACTAGCTTCTTCCATTTTCAAAGCTTAATTAACTGGGTTGTTGACATGAGCATTACAAATCTTGCCACTCAAAACATCACTTAAGAACCACTGGTATGTAATCTGTATGCTGTAACAGCTAGCTAGCCTCTTTCTGCTAGCTTGTCTGGTGTACATACTTCCTTAAAAACAGCAGCAATGCAATACGATTTTCATTCCATGCTTATCATGGCTGTCTTCACATGTTGCTCTGGTTGTGTTACCACTGGTTTTATTTATGATTTACATGGTTCATTTCTCCGCTGAGAGATGGCATATTATTTGGATCACTTTGTTCAGCCATCTAGTCAAACTCAAAACATTATCTTCAAAATGAAACATATATAGAAATATTTGTAAATACCAATGGGGAGGCCCAATGAAACTTTCTACCAAATTCATGTCTCTAAGGAAGAAAACTGATCCTGCATCACCATAGACAATGTACACTACAAACATAATGAACTTCAAACAGTTCACTTGTGAAGATTTCAGAACATCCATTTACATACAATTAAGGAACAAAGCATGGCAAAAACACAATCAGTCTTCTGTTTCTATTGACAGCAACAGGAGCACTAGGAGACATACTCATTTTAGTTGTAGCCTTATGGATTTCCTTGGTTTCCACTAAAGAATAATCTGCACTTGCCTCTACCCTCTAAAGGTATCAAACACAACTTTATTTTCTCTTTAGCATAATACAGTCTGTAACATAGTTTTCTTTGGCACACTGTCTTCATAGACATATGCTAGTTTTTGATGAATTTCACATGCTTTAGTTCCTGTTTCATGGCTTTACCTGTAATACTACAAAATAGGTAACATGCCAGTCTTTTTGTTTGTTTCACATGCAATTTTAACCTGTCTAACCTACCAGCTGACATAACAATCTTTGTTAAATAATGTGAAGAGAGAAGATATTGTGTAATGCCATCATCTGTTGGCAGGAGGATATGTAAACTTGCATCTGAAATACTAAGAACAATTTGCCCTTTACAGAACTGTGGTTACCATACATACCACCTTCAACATTAAAATTTCTGTCTTTTGCCAACAGTTTAATTTGTGTTTTGCATGACTGTCACAATAATTATTTCCCCCACACGGTGATTTTTGTAATATGGATGCAATGTGTTCCCCGTGTGGTAGAAACCAAATTTTTAAACATTATTTACAGGAATTTCAGTCTTTAAGGCCATGCCATGGTGCATGCAGTTAGTTCCTAGCCTCTCACCACAGCTGCCTGGCTTTCAGACCAGGCCAATCCATGTGGCATTTGTGGTGTACAAAGTGGCACTCAGACAGGTTTCTTTCCAAGTAGTCTGGTTCACCTCTGTCAGCTTCATTTCGCCAATGTTCCACACCCATCTTCATTTTCAGTGTTACTCTACACAGAAGGACAAATGGCAGAAGCCCAGCAACCTTCCAACAGAAATGATGCCCTTGCAAAAATCAGGGAGCATTCAGACACAAAAGTCCTTTCATTTTTTTCAGGCTACAAAGGGCTAATGATTATCTGGAGAACAGTAAGTATCCTAATTTAAGACTTAAACAGAACACTGACTTCATCAACACTGCTGTAAGAACCTAAAATCTTGCAACATACATTTTACTTCAGTGATCATACTAAAATCTGCAGGACCTGGGGAAACTGAAACCAACACACATAAATTCAGCATCACAGAATTAGATTACTGCAAACCTAAATAATATTATAAAATGAACTGACAGTGTTCTCAGTAATACAACTCAAAGACAAAGTAACAATGATGCCTGGGTCCATCGCTGGCCATGATCATGTGATCAAGGCCAAGTTCAATCCAGCTCATACCATCACAATCAATTTCCTTGTAGCATTTCCACTGACTTTCCAGTCTTCAGAGCAGCTGCTTTCAAAGTGACTTCCCAGTTTATGTACCATACTTGTTTTGCCCATCAAAGATGTAAACAGAAGATAAAAACATTGCTTGTAGTTGAATCACATAAATTTGTGACAATGGTTTCGTGTACGTTTTGTCAATTATATTTATTATTTCACTGTCACAACAGAACACCACACAGTGTTTTGGAAACAACCCGTTTCCATCCTCAGCTGAAATAACACCAATGTCAAAACAAATTAACCACCGTAAATTTGTTTTGAGGTTAGTGTTACTCCACTGGAAGATGGAAACAGGTAGTTCCCAAACCTCTGTGAGGGTGGTGGTGTTGTGACAACCGAAAAAGTATCAATACATATAATTGACCACACTTAATGTCTGTAGTCCTTGGAAGTTTTATCCAAGCACTGTGTTACAACTGTAAAATTAACTACAGGTCTTTTAAACTTGAAAGACAATAAATACATAAATAGAATAGCATAATTATCATCACCAGCACAGAACAAAGCTCCTGTACAAAACTCTGCTGCTCATTCTGTCCTCTGTGCATCTGATAATCATCACCTGTGCACCACAGTTGAGTTTAAAATCTCTCACCAAAGTGAAAATAATTTTATGAGCCTGGTATAACAAAATAATTTATCATTGAAAAGTATGTCCTGCATGATATGTACAGCATTGTGTACAAAAAATAACGGAAATTTTTTCTCTCAACATGGAAACATGGCAAGACATTATTATAACAGTGATGCATCCAGCATTAAGAACAGACTCTTGTCTTATGAGCTTTACTTAAAATGGCACCACTTGTGAGAAAGTTAGTTTTCCTGTTTGTAGTTTCTTAAATTTGGAATATGATTTCTTCTGTAAGACTGACAGAAAATGCTGATTTTGCATATAGTATCTACGTGGACAAGTTTAACCCTTTATATATTATGTCTGGATATATCTCCAAGGCATCGCTTGACAAGGAGGAGCACATTCAATTCCAGCTTACTGCAGTTTTTCGCCAAATTCACTAACTTTTCACCAGATGTCACTATCATACTGTCTGTGAGTACCAGTATGCTTTTAGACCTCCTACATGGCAACTTCCTGAGTACTTCAGAGATGATGAACTCTCACTGTGAGTTTACAAATAAAATTTGTGTGCAAAAGTTTACAACCCCAGTTCTGGTATGTTATATTTATTATTACCATAAGAGCAATAGTCTGTTCTTGAAGTCAGACATACCATAGTCATGGAACAGTACACAAACATGCACATGAGACATATACAAAGTCCAGATACTAGTACAGTGTTTCCTGCACAAGAAGTTTCACAATGGACCCAGTCATGAATAACTTCTTAACGGCAAAAACTTCTTACATGGGAACTGCAAAAATCACATTCATTTTTGGATCCACTTCTGTAGTTTGATCCCAAGCAGTTACTTCATATTACTTCTATTATAAAGATCACAAAGGTACATTATCTGGGCATCAGGGACATACTGTTACCTTAGTATTAAAGAAACATTCATAGAATACAAATCATAATGGACCACCTCAAATATACAAGGACAAAGTCGTTTGTTGTTGGCATCGGTGAATACGTGCACAGGAAAATTTAACACTTCAACATTACGCTTATGGGAGTTTTTGCAAGACTCCAACAATCTAGAACTTTTTACATGAGAAAAGTTTGTATTTGGCAATTCCTCATCTGGGAAACAGTGTACTTGATACACAATTACTGTAGTGATATATACCTTAATCATATTTACAAGTGGCAGCAATCATTATTGCCAGATACAGTGAAAAACTTATGACAGCTGAAACAGTATGAACACATGAGCATCAGAATTAGCTCTCATTACAGTGAAATATGGTGGAGTATGTGGTGGTGCAGTTGGTTGAGGTACTGTGCTACAAACCAGAAGGCTGCGGGTTCAATTCCCAATGGTGTCACTGGAATTTTTCATTGACATAATCCTTTCGGTCGCACTATGGCCCTGGGGTTGATTCAGCCTCTAACAGAAATGAGTACCAGAAATATTTCCTGGGCGGTAAAGGCAGCTGGTTCGTAGGGCTGACAGCCTTACCATCTTCATGTGCCAACTGTCTAGAAATCTGGGAGCCTCAACATCCTGCAACCCTAAGGGCCTGTCCAGGCCTGTAATGGGATAGCTTTACCTTACAGTCACATATGAGATACATGATGGGCTCGCACAGATGTGTGCAAAGTGAATGGCTACGGGCTAGATGACAGAGGTAGAATTTACTCCCACTTCCATATTTTATGTGGGGGTCTATTCAGCCTAATGTGGGCTACTTCCCTGGCTGGAATATGAAACTGACCTCCATCCAGCACCAAGGTTATGAATGTGTGGAGCTTTCCACTTCCTTTACATTTTTTCACGGCTGAATGTTTTGGCGTAAAAAGAACTTCACCCTTTACAAAGTTACTGCAGAATAAAAATAAAATTATATCAAAAGTGCTATTCCTATGGTAATCAAACTGAGTTTTCATTCTGAAGTTCTCTGTAGTCATTGTTTATTTAAACCTTTTCAGAATCAACACTACATACACTTGTGTCTACCTAATATGTCTGCTGGGTGAACCCTGAACATTCCTGTTACCAGCTGTATTTCATTGATTACCAGTAGGTAAAAAAAAAGGTAAAGCAGTCCCATTACAGGCCTGGACAGGCCCTTAGGGTTCCAGGAGGTTGAGGCTCCCAGATTTCTAGACAATTGGCACATGAAGGTGGTAAGGTTGTCAGTCCTATGCACCGGCCGCGTTTACCCCCCAGGAAATATTCCTGGTACTCATTTCTGTTAGAGGCTGAGTCGACCCCAGGGCCATAGTGCGACCGACACGATTATGTCAATGAAAAATCAACTGACACCATCGGGAATCGCACCCGCGACCTGCCGGTTTGTAGCGCAGTGCCTCAACCAACTGCGCCACCGCGGCCCCCCGATTACCAGTAGTGTTCACCAAATATGAACATTTGAATTTTCATGCAGCTGAAGAATGTAAGTTGAAGAGGTAGTCAAATGACAGAACTGAAGAACATAGTAAGACCTGAACATTCAGCAAAGAACCTAATGTAGAGGGTATGTCAGGGCTTGAAAAATGTGAAGCAAACGAGTTACAGTATGCAATTTTATCAGCTTTAGTTTATATATCCTGTTATGAATTCATACAATGAAAAAAAAAATAATACACAGACCATCATTCACAGGTCAAATCTGTATAATTAATCATCACTTAGCACAATACATTTCGGCTTTAATGGTCACCATCAGGCACTACAATTTAAAATCACCATGGAGAAAGATACTAGTGTGCAGGCATCAGGTTGAGTACTGCTTTGGCCTGTGCATAGTAAACACATACCTTGTTACAGTTACATCCTCCAAATACACGTCCTTATATTTATAAAAAAGGTAAGCCTCATGACAGCTAGCAGACACAAAAAAACAGATATCTACAATCAAATTTAATGAGAAGCACAGCAGTATGTACACAGGAATGGCTTCATACAAAATACATGAGTTCTATGTGAAAAATGGAGAATCAAATTTTATAAAATTTAAAAACATTTCGGAGTATGCAGGTTATAGGCAGGAGTACTGAACATATTTTTTAGCAACACATATTTTTAGCAAAATATTTTATACAGGTTTTGGGTTCATTATAACAAGAATCATTTTGTAAACTAGGCATTTTAATTTGAATGTTGTTTGTAATGAATGAGACCTCATTTTATTCTCATCCTGATGTTTGTACAGTAGTATTTCTCCTCAAGGTGGTTTTAAATTTTAGTACCTGATGATGGCCATTATTAAGGCTGAAGATGTTGTACTAAATGACAACTGACTGCAAAGATTTGGGTTGTGAATGACGGTCTGTGCATTACTTTTTCAACTCTTATCAAAATACATACTTTGCGAAATTAGAAAATACAAAAGTGGCCATGCAGAATATTTTCGTGCAATAAAATACTTGAAGAAACGCTGTCACCCAACCTGCAAATTTTTACAGTGATATGTCTAATATATATGCACATAATATCAGTGGTGTTATAACCTACAAGGTTTAAGCTTTTATAATACTAAATGCACGCTATCAAAGGTCAGTGCATTAAATACACATTTTTAAAGTATCTGTTCAATTCTAAATCATTAATATACATAATATGCATATATTCATAGATATCCAACATAATGAAAATTTATTTACATTTTATCAGCTGTCATAATAGCAGACTTTCACTGTACAATAGCTGCAACTGTACGCTCTGGTTTACATCAGAATGTGTGCTATTGGTTTGCTATCACTGCCAAAGCTGCTCCCATGGCTGCATCACCTGCTGACATAAGGTCAACAGGAAGTTTGTACCAGTTTCGCACCTCCTTCTGCAGAACTTTATTACGTGTGAGGGCAGATCCAATACCAATTATTCTCTCAATACCAGAGGCCACTAGCATCTCTCGAGGCATCATGCTAAAACAAATTTATAACATAACAAGCCACACTGTAGGCCTACTATGTAAATTTTGAACGTCTGTGTTACCATATAGTCTACGCCGTTTACTCAATGAGTACAGTGACTTACATATTTACAAAACAAATCAAAAACTGTTACCCAGAAAGAGAAAGAATCAATGAAGTCTCCTTGCTTAATCAGCAGTGTCAATGTAAAATAAACCCCTGACATTTTGTAAACTGCCTCCACACACTGGCCAAGCAAAGTTACATCAATTTAACTTTCATTGTTACTTTCTCATGTGTAAGATATGCTGTGATGTGGAGGGCTCCTTCTGGGACAGGAGGGAGGGGAGTCTTGTACCATGAGGAATAGAATACTTAGCAGTAACACTTTAAGCAAGAGCAATGAAGAAAAGCACTTCATTAAATGGAAAATGAGTAAAATAAAGAGCACACAAACCTGATAATATTAACCCTTTAAAGACGAAGCGTATCTGTTTTATACAAGGACTCAGTGTGTACTGCGCTGTAAACACTCTCAACCTTGGTTATAAAAACCAGTCTCTTAATGTGTTATATGGCAAAAGTTGCTGTTTGTTTTGAGATCTGTACAAAACACATAAACGCAATGTGGGCACCATGTAGAATTTTTTAATGTTAAACCTGGTTGTATGTAAAGTTACCGCTAGGCTTTAAAAGGTTAAGTAAGAGGGGAGACTGACACAGCAAATGGCCGACTACCTAGTGAAGTGAACAGACTGATGTACTGGCTGCCTAACGAAGCAAGCAAGCAACCTGTGATTTGTGCAACAAATTGTGACATTTTCAATTCTGGTCAGACTTACAATTCTTCACTCACCTGTGTAAGTTCTCTATGATTCCAGAGCATATGGCACGAAATACCTGGCCCAAACCTAAGGTACCTGGATCAACATTTAAAATGGATGCATTCTGTTCAGGTATGTGACGTTCTCCCAGCAAAGTTGGTACAACACGCAATGATGACACAGCAGAGTCCTGTTCACCCAGACCCATAACTGTGTCCCATATCTTAGCTGCCAAATGTAACAACACACACATCTGAGGTAAACAATGCAGCAGACACAAAAGACATTCAACTTATTCTTTTCCACATGAAAAATCAACTAAACTATATATCTCTTCCCCAAAATCTCTCTCTTGAATGACCTTTTACATACTTCCAGACACCTCTGTCATCTGACTGATCTTCTGCAACTAAATCTGTACCAGTATCTTAGAATGCATAGAACAGAAACAAGTGAAAGATTAAAAATGTAAAGCCCAGCACCTAGGTACAAATCACAAAGGTGTATATAGTAAGAATGGAAGTAAAGGTACAGTGAAACTCACTAAAGCAAAACCCAGTTTAGAAAATTTCCCGCCTAAGAAGTCAGGATAAAAAAGCACCAAAATTCTCCCATTTCATTAAAATTACCCCTTTAAGAAATTTCCCGCTTAAGAAGTAGGATTTTCTTGGAATTTTCAAAATTTTCTTAACAGGGTTTCACTGTATAGTCTTTCTTCTCCTCAAAAGTAAAAGCTGAGTAATGAGGTCCAAACTCTGGCCACTTTACCCCTGATGGGATAATTCCTGTTACTCAATGAAGAGGAGGCTCAGTGGACACAAAAACCAGTTATCCCAGCATTCCCCTGGACAAGATAAAGAAAAACAAGAAAAGCTTCAAAGGTAAGGCAGCCTGTCCCATAGCTGAGATTACAACCTGGGTCTTCCGGAAAATAGAACATGGGACCTAAAAGCACTACACTATGGCATCCAGTCAGTTTCACAAATTTACCTTAGTGGAAATCATGAAAAAAATTGATCACTGAAGTGTATAATAATTAATTTATAGCTCTTGCTAGCTTTACAATATATACTGTGACATTTTAACGAAAACAGGCACCATAATTTCTTCCCAAAAGTTTTTGTTACCTTAACATCATACTTTCTGATTCATAACACTAATTACTTACACTGGGTAACATTGAAGCCAAGTTCAAGTGTCCACTGTTGTAACATACGAACAAATGCAGCCAAAGTGTTGCCACCATTCAAAGAGGCTCCAACTGCCAGATACTTCCCATTGAAATATGGGAAGTATTCCACCGTCATTACAGCTAGACACAAAGAAATGCATTAAAATGTAACATCACAGCATTTTATATAAACATATGTAAGAAAGGAAAAGCTACATCACTGTTTTTGTTAACCATATGCATAATTTCATTTAAAAAACAAATTTCCATTGCACGATACTGTAATATACCCGTCTGGCCTGTATTATCTGTTAGAAAATTTGAATTTTTAACAGACAAAAATGTACTTCCTTGTTGCTGTGCAGTTCTCAGATAACCACTGTTACCCAAACTTATTGCAGAATTCCTCCCTTGCAAGTAAATTTTCCCTAAGACAGGATCAGCTCGATTTCTGTATATATCACCACAGTCAGGTGACATAAAGGGATATCAGTGCAAAGACTATTCAGCTGTTATATCACTTTCCATTACATACAGTACTACAAATTACACCGAATATGAAATTATATTTTAAACAAGACTTCCAAAGAAACAGTCATACCTGGATGCTTGTTGGGTTCAAAATGTGGAGGCATAACAAACGCAAGTTGTGCTGATGTTGAAACATTCAGAACAGCATCATCTGGCTTCTGCATTGTGGCTAACACTGAACACTGCAGGTCTCCCAGTGCTGCCCCTATGGTCAGATATCAATCCCTTTAAAAGGCTGAATCTTCTCCTATTCCAACAACAATAAGGAACAGATATGATACAATGACCTTATCTGTCAAACATTTCATAGCAGAAGGCAAGGATTTTGTAAATTACAAAGTAAATAGTCACCTCTTTATAACAGTTGAATCTGTGGCTTTAATTTATGCTATTTTCGCTCAAGAATGGTTCTTTATTATTCTAACTGAACGGTATTTGTAATAAGAGCAGTGAAAGATGAATTACAAAATGAAGAAGTAAGAAGCAGACTGAAAATCTTAAACAGACCTGAAAATTAAAAATTAATTTATAGGCAGAACTTAAGATGCTTACTTTCATCAAACTACTTCATCTTACGTGACGGGGTCAGCACAAACTAGAACGTAATGTACATTCACTGTTCCATTTTTGGGCATAATTTCCACTAACACACTTCCTACTACAGTAAATTTGTCAGATAGAACCTCAAACCTTTGCACAGTCAGCACATTTGTAGTTATTAGCATATAAAATGATTTAACAGAATTTGTATGTGTAGCAGCCAGGATAGCAGAGTCGGTATAGTGACTCACTACAAGCTGGACAGTCCAGGGTTCAAACCTTGGTGGAGGCAAAATTTTCTGGACCATCCAAACCGGCCCCAAAGGTCCAACCACTCTCGTGTACAATGGGTACCGAGTCTCCTTCCAGTGCGTAAAGTGGCCAGGACATGGCACTGACCAACCACCCCTATCTATTGCCACAGTTGAAGAAATGGTAGAGTTACACCTCTACTCCTCCCCTCCTCTGTGCCTTAATAGAATGTTTTAGGGTGAACTTTACCTTCTGACGTTTTACTTATAATCTACGTCCATACATGCCTAGTCCAAACGTTTGATTATGTACCATAATCAAACTAAAGGTAAATATAAAGTTTGTGTGGAAACCACATAACTTTGCAAGAATCCCTCCTTTGTCACCATAAAAACAAAAAGAAAAGAAACCTTAACAAAAGTTGCATAATTTTTGAACACCTACTACCAAACTTATTTTAAGGATCCTATGCCAAATACCACCAATACTGCTCCCATCCCAAAGGTTTGCACAGATATGTCGATATTATTAATAGCAGACAATGAAAAAGTGCAAAAAGTGGGTGGCCTTTTGTATCACAACCTTCACACTAAGTTTTGTGAAGATCTGTCAATTGGCTTACATTCATCACAGAACACAAAACACATAAATGCACAGACATAAAAGCACCTTAAACCCTGCCTTATATAAAAGGAAAGTATGCTGGACACTCTCAAGACTTTGAGATAAGCTTAAGACAGAAAGCAACATGAGACAGGGCTACATAGGTACAGGCAGATATACCAGTTTAAATTCTGAACTTCCAAATATGCTTCAAAGTACCCAATACTTGTGCAGGAAAATGAAGGCCACCAAGAACAAACAGAGCATATCCTATGCTTTTTAGACCACAGAAATCTTTCAGGCACAATGAATAATAACAAAATCCTACACCAGCTGCTGGCATCATTCCATCTAATGTGTCAGGCCATAGTGATATCTGACCATTCTATCATCTTTTAACTCAATCCAGTTTATTAACATTATTAAGCATTTCAATATGCATTTTTGATCTGGGTCATCCTTCACATATTTTGCATTTCTCTTGTAATTCCATGTCTTCTAGATATTCTATTTGTGTCCAGTTTCTTAAGATGTCTTTAAACACTGCAATCTTTTCTTTTCTATCCTTTAAACCTCCTTAAGCTCTAAAATGTCACATTCCTAATTCCACCACACATTTTGTTTGCCTTGTGGCACTTTGTACAATTTTAATACCCAATATCTGTATTTTGTCCTTTTCTCTACACTTCATGACAAGACGGAATAACAGACACAATACTATTTGTGATGTTTCCAGATATGCTTTGTTTTTATTATTTTTACAGACTTACTTACTTGCTTGCTTAGTTACTTTCTTACTACTACTACTTCTACCACCACCACCACCACCACCACCACCACCATTACTTGCAGTAACTATTAATACTGTTATTGCATTATTGCTACTATTACTCAGTTGTTACTACTGTTTCTAGCATGACTGATGATATTATGGTCAATGCTAATACTATTGCTACTATTATCACCACTACTACTGAAGCTGCTACCATGACAACCATTCACATTACCTACAGGAGTTCCACTAGGGATTCCATACCATGGCTGATTCAGAGTTCCAGCTATTGCACCTGACTTCACAACGTGTGGCAACAAATGTGTTGGAAAACCTGCCCCTTGCAAAATATCAGAGTTCCATTCTGCCACAGAGGTGTTAAAGTAACCCCACCCTGCCGCATTTTGAACTGACATGATGGGATGATCCAAGTTACAGAGCATTGCCACAGCAAAGTCCTGCACCGTTCCAGCTCTGTTATAGTGTTCCAATTTGTGAGGTCTGAATAGTGCAGAAAATAAATGCAAGTTAAATAAACAACAACCATACTATATTGCTAGTTACTGGTATGTTTCCACTGGTTCACCCCAGTAACTTAGTTCACTCTTATTTTATGCAACTGTATACCTGAACCACCAGCACATTTAATTTTACACTTCTGATCTACACGTTTAATGTTCAAAAAATTTCAGTTGAATCCCAATCACTGCCACTAATATTAAAAATAAAAATCTAAAAACCAATATAATGACAACCAGTTGCCTGCTGATAGCAGAATCAAAATATCACATATGTTAAACACACCTCAGACAATGAACAATACCCACAGTGGCAAAGATAAGGCCCCCACCCACCCTGCAGCACAGGGGCCCCAAACATACAAAATACTACAATTTATCTCCAGGTCTTTCAAACTGGAGTGTGTTTTTCTGGAAGAAAGTAGTATTTTGAGAAATCTGGGATTGACTTTGCTAATAAATACAATTACACAAGGTCCCCCAAGCAGCTGTTTACAGCTACTGTATGTCCAATGTAACTGAGGTGTACTGAACCAACAGTTGTCATAAACCGTTATAAAATCTTTACAATTCTTCTTATCTAACGACATACCAACACACTGCCTCCTTCATTTTGCCAAATCAGAAACAAGTCAAGATGTCCGTAAAACAGTGACTATTTACAAAACATGCAGACATATAATACATGAATAAAACACAATTCAAGCCAACACAGAAGTGATTACAGTTATAACCCTTCCCTTTTTATGGACAGAATGCTGTGACATATATACAGTGCATATGAACAGAAGTCTCGTTTTGAAAAGTTTCTCAGAAAAGGGAAATAAACAAAAAAATGCCCATCACAGAACAGTAACGTTCAGTCTTTTCTGATTTCTGAAGTGGTAAACCAGCACATGACTTTCCAAGGGCAAGTACCTATCTCAAGTTTTATGCACATATAACTGCCAGTTATCATACATGAATCTATACATTTACAATATGAAGCTGAACACCTTTATGTGGAACTAAAATTGAGGAGGTATCATAATCAGCCACACTGACCACTCACAATTAAAAATTTGAAAGATGGTTCATGAATAAATAAGTTGTGATGTCAGTGCATTATGGAGGAAAATAAGTGTAACTTAATGGACTCATCTTGCAAGGTCTCCATGTAACAGTACAGTAATATTCAACACAAACCATTTTGTAACTACAAGGAAACAGAAGTGAAAACGAATTGCCAGGTGTCAAATTATAATTTTCCCAACTGTCATAAGAAGTATGTATATATATGATGCCAAAATAAATGCGTGTAGTAATGTCGATGAAGTTATAAATTATTGGCTAAGAAACACTACTTAAAACAGCAAATGAATTTTTAAATACAGAACACATATTTAAATTACATAAAACAGTGGTTAAATCACGCATAAAATATGGCTGTGCAACATGGACATAAAATGACAGAGAATAGAGAAGAAGAACAGAAATTGTTGTTATACAGAATTTTAAGAACTGTGCAAAATAAATGCAATTACACAAAACAATAAAATATAACAGAAGCGTAATGTCAGTAACAGTTTACAGAGATTACAACGTACAGGCATAAAGAAAAGTTACTGCACACAGATTGGGTGAAGATGTCTTGGAATTACAAATCTGTACAACATACGGTATGAGAAACACCAACAAAATGGTGAAAAAAGAATGCTGCAACTGGTATGGATTTCAGTTGTGTAATCCATACAAATAAGAATTAATGAAAATAATGTACTTAAGAAGTGCAAGTATGAGATATTTCACGGATTTATAAATTCTCATGACTGGATGAATAATGTCCACTAATTGGGCAATTGATATGTCATCATTCCCTAACAGTGACTCAAGAACCATGATCCAAAATGTCAGTGAAGTGAAATCTCTTGTAAGATCACTGGCATGGCTATATACCACGTACACTGGGAAGTAAGAATACACATAGCCTTCACTGAGCAGATGATACTTATTCACTACACTAATAAATTCCACTCTTCCACCAAATCCTAATGTTCAGCACAGTGGTCACAACAATTCACCACTACACTCCACCCTGAACCACTCAAATCTAATTCACACCCACATACCCCATTTCATTAGTATGTTCCCATCTGTGCCTATGTCTCCAATGTGGTCTTCCATTGAGGTATTCTTAAAAGGTATCTCTATCCACTTCTCCATTCCCTAATTAGTTCTATATACCTTACCAAACTAATCTGTTTTTTAGTTATTCTTACTAATAATAACGAAGCTTCCCATTAAGTAGTTTTGTTTATTCTCCTGTTACCTTGTCTCCGTTACTTCTAAATACCTTGCTTGGCACTTGCAGGCACTTGAAAAGGGCACTGTTTGGGCACTTAGAACTAATTAATGTAAAATATTAGCATGAGTAAGACACAAATGTTTAAATGTTCAGAAAATCTGTGGCAAAGTCACTGCCTTCTCCTGGCCTTCCAAATGTACAGTTATTCATAGCCTTATAACTTGAAACTGTTTGTATTCACCTCCTGCCTATAACAGATTGTATGATGTATGGGGGTGTGATAAAACAATAACTGTCTTGGGTTCATAAGGATATTATAAGAGGCAGTCAAAAATTGTGATTAAACATATGAAGCAAAAGGTCATGAATTTGGATTGCCCAGATCTGTCTCGATACAACTGTGATAAGGGATGCATTTTGGTCACACATTCAAACAACTACTGTTGCTATCACTGGCATGTGATGTTACCAGATGGTCCTCCATCAAGTCTTAATACATGACTGGGAAAGTACTCACGGAAGAAATGAGAACATGCCTTGTCAGTGATAATGGCATTCCTCACCTGTTTCTCATTATCCAGAAGAGAGTTGCACATCCATAACCTGAATATGTTGGGAGATGACATTGGGGCACAGGAAGTGTATCAAGAAATGATCGTTCACAGCGAGTGTCCTGCCAAGTGTACAGAGCTGACACGTTATCTTTGGGAATCTCAAACCTACAGCCCATGTAAGTTTCAATGCAGTCCCATGCTTTCTTATCTTCCTTGTTAGACCACAACATAACACCATGCATCTGTCCACAAATACCAATCTTCCCCACCTAAAGAACAATGAAAGACCGCATTCTAAAAATAACCACAAAATTCACACTAGTTTTTGTTAATTTTCTCCTTTTCTGAGTCATTTAAGTTTATAACACAGAAGTGGGAATACATTCAGAATATACAAGCACACAATATGAGAAGGCCACACACACAAACATTCAGAACAGAATACCTGCAATAGCAAGGAGACTTCAGTTGAAATCATATAAAATGATACTGGGTTAATAGGCAGGTATTTGGAGATGGGTGTGATTCATTTCAAAGCACTACATTGGACCCTGTGTTATTAGGGTGGGAAACAGCATGAAACCCTTTAGTTTGGATAGCCAGTAACTCAGTAAAATGGGTACTTCCAGTACAAGTATTATGTTTTACTACTATACTGAACTATTCAATACAGTCATTCTGTAGAAGAGGTATCCTGATATTCAGAAATCTTGGCTTCATATCTCAACCCACAGACCAGCCATCGTCACTGAAGCTTTTCATGGTTTTACTCAGTATCTCCAGGAAACTTCCAGGATAACATACCTTAAATTAAGCTACAAGTCTTTCTTTTCATATCCTTCTCAATTCATTATCACTAATCATCCTACCATTTGATGCCAAGAAATCTGAGCTACTGACACTGTCATCAACCTTTTGGCGCAGTAAGAGTCAACTACAGTCAACACACAGTGTGATGTTTAGAGAACGGAACATCAATTATGTCATTGCCAAGATGTTAGAAAGTAATGGCAGTCAATTAAATTGCGGATCTTTTGTAGGGTACCTCATGTACTTAATTCCCCCACCAAACTGTTCAATAAACTATAACAAATAAATAAAAAACATGTGCTAGCAACCATACTGAAGCATTTTTAAGGGCAAGCCAAATTTGGCTCGTGAAACTTGGTATGAACATTATGCCACTGAAGGACACCCCAGTGCTATGCTTTTTTTAATTTCCTAGAATAAGCAATAACAACACATCAGGAATGTAACCTTGCGAGATGGGGTAGCACTTGTGACACTCACTTCTGGGTCCTTAATTAATGTACGGTAATAGAAACTGGACAAACAGCTGCTTATGCTGAAACAGCACATTTTTGGAATATAATATGACAATATGGCCATGCAAACTTGGCATGAGAAACTTGGTATCAAGGCAGATCACAAACCTAGACATTATGTACAACACACTACCTGTAAGCCAACAATTACAGACACAACAATGAGGGCTGTGGCGTCAGAGTCGGAGTTGTGGAGTCAGTGTTGGAAGGAATTTTGGTGGAGTCAGAGTCGGAGTTGGTAAAAATGTACCAACTCTGACTCCAACCTTGATATAAAATCTTAAACAGATACTAGCTACAATAACCATTAGACTTATACTTAAACATAAGCTATAAGAGTAAAAAGTAGCCCGATGATTCACGTGGTGGTGATGAAATGTCTTATGATACCATTTACCCGTTTCGTAGGTTTACCATTATTAATACATATTGAGCTTTTATGAAGGAGTCAGAGTTGGATTCGGAGTCAGAGATTTAAAAATTCAGGAGTTGGAGCCAGAGGGTTTGTGTACCGACTCCACAGCCCTGATAGCAATGGTGCCAATCTTTGATATTACACCTGACAAATTTAATATAGATACATACCTGTACATAAGTGATAAGCTCTTCACAAAAATTTTATGAAACAACAGTATTAATACTAATATATATGTGGGACTATGAATCTATGAAACAGGAAACTAGGCTTCATAAGTTCCACTAGGTATAGGCCTACCTAGGATTTATCACTCCTATGTGTCACACAGAAAAAGTGCAGAAAATGATTGAACTCAGACTAATAAATAGACACACTGTACCCTGTACAACATACATTATGACACACATAGTTCAGTTGTGACTGTATCTTATAATATTTGTACACTACAATCACAATAGTGAATATGAAACAGACACAAATCCCTCACCTGCTTTAACTGATCTTTCGGCAATCTAGACACGCAGCTGTTGATAGCTGATATGATCTTAGGAACATCCTGCTTATTGCCTTCAGAGCCCAGGTCACTTGGGACATTAGCTTGTGTATCTTTAGCCTGTCTTGATATGACTTGTTTGCTCCGGGGATCCACAAGGCAAACTTTCACCGATGTTGTACCAATGTCAATGCCCAAAATCAGAGTTCCTGCTCCAGTAGCCATCATAAGACAGGTGTCTCCTGCCATCCAAACAAATGTTTTTTATGAAATCATGTGAACAAATTCCATGGTACGGCATGTGTTCAAGTTATGGTAAAGGGAATTTACAACCATTCAATAAATCCTCTCAGGTTGAGAGCCACATCAGGTGGTTCACCAAACCAGTGTTTCAAAGACCATCTATATCTTATCGTCACGGTTCTGATATGGCTCAGTACCCAGTCTTCCCAAACTGAACACCTGCGCAACACTACACCTCAAAGTTGAATTACCAGGTGGAGTCAGCTTGGCCTCTATTCTCACTGGATGACTCCTTCACCTGTACAAGTATATTACTATATTACTGAGTAATATCAGACCCCTTGTGATGAAGATGATGTCAGTCTCTGAAATGCTGGTTTATTCAAACGACCTAACATGGCTATCACCCCAAAAGGATTTTACTGAATTTAATCACCATGAAGCCTTCAAGACACATATCTACAAATACACTGAATAAAAATTCTAAACACTGTAACAAAAACTGAAACTAAAATACTACACATCAAAACATCAATAGCAATTCAGATGGCCCTGCACATAACACCAGCAACATTTTCTGTGCCGTGAAAATAGTTCCCTTGGAATATAAAACTGTTGCTATGCTAGACAGTATAAACATATTCAGCTTCTGGTCTTTTTTGTGCTGATACCATGTAGCGCTGCAGGTGGAAACAAAAATGGAGGAGGAGTATCCTGCCGCCAAAATACCATGTCAAAATCGAGACTACAATCTGAAAAATTCCTGCCATGCAGACCCAAAAACTTACAATATACGGAATATCTGGCAGAGTGCAAGGCATGTCACAACATGGATATTGGGTAACGGAGTCACTCTCAAGGCGTAACTGTGTTTGACACATGCCGAAGAGCATGAGAGGATTTCCTCTCAATGGGCCGTTGTGAACCATGCCATACACAAATTGCAAGCATCCTCAGTGTTTCATTGCAATTTTAACTAAATCTATACAGACACACATGCTGAATATGATGCACTTGTTTGTTATTGTTGATTACAAGAGCAGGGACTGGGGGACTAATTCACACTTACTGGTCAAAGATGGTAACAGGTCACAGAGGAAAGGGATAACAGCATAAACACACCCTGGCAGTATGCAAAGGGTTGAGAGCATAAATGCACACACTGCCAGTATGCAAAAGGTTGAGATTTGCTGAAGGATATATACGGGGTTGCACCCACTCCTTTAGACATGTTTCTTTTGCAGTCACAAAAGGAAACAGGCAACCATGGGGTCCGAATACTCCACCATATGCATATTTACATGAAAAAAAACAATAAAATAACGAATTATTATACAGTCGTGAGATCCAACCTAACTTGAACCTAATCTTTGCTTCACCAACAAAATGTAACCCATACAGAACCGCTTAACGGCTTATGTCATGAGAAGCAAAGTGGCCGGGGCATGAAGCTGACAACATTCATCTTGCGCCAAGTTTAAGAATATTATTCCCCCCACCCCCCAGTCTCTTCACGGTTTCGGTGCTTAGGCAAAAGGCAACTATACGTCTTCTTTGAGTAAATACACACAAGATAACCGGCTGCAATAGGGTAACTGGAATTACCTGTTCGAACGAAAAGCCACCAAAATTCATTCATTCATTCATTCATTCATTCCGCGTATGGTTACGGATCTGGGGTTCAGAAGGTCACAATACGGAGACCATCAGCTCGTGAAACTGAACTGATTTATGTCAGAACTACCTTAAATACCCAATAGGCCACTTAGATTTACAAATAATTTTAAATACGTTTATTAATTTTAATTAAGACAAAAATGGAGTAGTCTACACGACAGGCAAATTCATACTATTACTGGTAAGCATTGATAGACACGATCATGATCTCACCACGGTTGAAACGCGTATGATAAGAAACTTTCGTGTTGCGAGTAGTGCAATACAACCTGGTTCGTGTTCGAAAACTGTGTTATTAAATAACACCCTACTTCCTGGCTCCGTGGTTCTAACACTCCTTTGCGCCACTCTCCATGACCGTCAGTTTCGCCACGACGATTACACTTGTTTTATTCCCAGCATTCCCTGCCGGAAGGTAAGCGCGACCACGGATAAGAGCGCCATTTGTTGGAATAGTGTGGTGTGAGAGGCAGTAAGGGAGGCGTGATAAGGACTTATGTTTTGAACATTATTTTGTCCTGTATTGAGTGTTATTTGTGTTAGCACTTCATTTCATAATGGTTGACAAAATTGAAATGAGTCTTGATGATATAATAAAGTCATCAAAACAAGCTCGAGGGCCGGCCGGTCGTAGAGGAAGAGGTGGACAAAGAGGCTCTAGTTTATCACGCAGAGGCGGTAGAGGTGGCCCTCGAGGAAATTTAGGCGCTATGCGAAATCCTCGTAGGGGCAATATTTCACGTTCTGCACCTTATTCTAGGGTAAGTGTCAAGAACTCGGTCCTTTGAATGTCTCTGGAAAGTTGCTTGTTTACATCAGATTAAGCAAGGTGTAATAGGTTATGTATGGTTCAGTGACTAGTATTGACAACTGAGATATTTAATTTTGTAATGAAGCCACAATGTTTTAGTTTCACTTTCCATAACTGACTGGAGTATGATGGTATGTTTAACGGAATATCACAGGCTTACAAACGCATTGTCTGCTGTATTCACTTCTAAATAGATACAACTTATTTTGGAAATCCAGGTGTTTAGATTTTGAAGCGCATAGACTCGTTGTTTAATCAGACTGTGCACTAGGAACACTTCTAATGATTTGTGGCCCAGATCATGATGGCATCCATTTTCTGTAGTGCTGAACAGTGCTGCAGATGCTGTATTGCTTTTACTAGTCCAGGTATAATGTTTGCAGGCGTATCACATAGTCATGTTGTGTATGTGAATTGTCTTATGAAAGTAACGTATTATTTCAAATCAGATCACTAGTTTTGCAGGAAGTATTGCTGGAAAATTACTCTTAATACACCATAGGACAGTCCATGAAGGCCTAGAGGGGGTGTAGAGGCATAGCTGTACTCTTTAACATCGGCACTAGATGAGGGTGGGGGGTCAATGTCAAACCCCAACTGCTTTACACTCTTACCATGTACTGAGCATGGGTCAGTTGCATGAATAGACATTTTGTTACTTATATTGAACGTAATTGCCCATAGCCCATTTAACGACCTGATCATTGATGATAAAAAGCAGGAACAGTCCCTTTAAGTAGGCCACAACCATTGCTATCTATGTCTTTTGCAGTTCATGTTCATCTGTCATAACCCGTGCACTTTATAAACCACCATCATTAAATAAACTAAGAAGTAAACAATAAAGATAATGGAGCACAAAATGAACATGTTTTTTCAGGGTGACATCAACAGCAAATGGCAACATGATATGTTTGATGGCTCAGGAACAAAGAAAATCGGGCGTATTGGTGGCTTTGGTATTGGAGGTTCCCCCAGTGGACCTGCAAAGCTTCTTGTGTCAAATCTTGATTTTGGAGTGTCTGACTCTGACATTCAGGTGAGCCTTTTGCTCTAATCTCATTATTTTTTATTCAGTGCTGCAGCAGGTTTCTCATACATTCCTCTAGTCCCTCAGGTAAATTAGAGAGTAGCATCTTATAATATGCCATGACTGCTTCCACATCCTTCATATTTAATAATTCACAATCTACCATTCAGTGCTATATAACCTGCACAGTTAAGAGAGTAGTGTTAAATACACTAAATATATTGATTATTTAGCACTGTCTTCAAAAGAGTGTATTTACATTGTGGTCTTTAATGGAAACGGATCATGGAAAAAAAATTAAACCATGTCATCATCATTGCCCCATTTTTAGCCAGTGCCCCTTCCTTAAAAGGAAATAGGAATAAACTTAACGACATCCCCATGCTGTTTGTGAGTGAGTGAGTGAGTGAAACAGAGAGAAACAGGTTGAGCAATCATCATGAAATTTGGTATAAGCTTTATGCCATTAGAGGACATATTGAAGCCCTGCTTTGTAGTTTTCTACAGTCAGAAATGAACATGGCAGGTACATGACTTTGTGAAGTGGGAATGATATTAGTAGCTTTTAATTAGAGTCCTGAAAACATGTACAACGATAATAGATCTTGGAAAAATGTGCAGGTTTTGTAATGGAATGTAAAATGTAAACATGTTCTTTAGCGTTTGGTATGATAATACTTATTGAGCCCTTCAAACTAGGCATGTGACATTTGATACAGAAATAATCATACATGCCTACACATGAAATATTGTTTGTGTGGCAAGACAAACACAGTTACAGTGCTGCACTTTGAGATTATATCTAAAAATTTAGTAAGCCCTTCATGGAAATACATCATCATCATCATCATCATCATCATCATCATCATAAACAGCAATAACAACAGTAACTCGAACTCTGTGCAGGAAGAAGGAAGGCTTTGTGAATTCTACTTGAAGCTGCTTGCTAGGTGTTTGTGACTATCAATACTAACAGCATAAGTGAAGTGAATATATTTTTGCTTGCAGGAGTTATTTGCAGAATTTGGACCACTGAAGTCTGCAGCTGTCCATTATGACAGATCAGGTCGATCACTGGGCTCAGCAGACGTAATATTTGAGAGGAAGTCTGATGCCATTAAGGCAATGAAACAGTACAATGGAGTGCCTCTAGATGGTATGTACATTCCCAGAAAAGTGGTGGTAGATATATAATAGATAATGTGTGAATATCAACTGACTTCATCGTCCAGAGCCCTTCTTGAGAAGGACACTGTCACCAAACTGGTCAAGAGATTTCCCACCTTTTATGGAATTAAATTCTTTATTCCAATTTTCACAAGGGTCCGCGATTATACTTTACCCTGTGCCAAATGAGTTCACAAAGTGGTGCAATTAATTGAAACCCTCCTATTTGTCCCTGGAAGGTTGGCATGAATGTTTACACATTTTTTCAAGCACATCATTTTTAATTTTATCTTTTGATCTGATACATGCAATGCCACTTCTGGAACCACATTAAGTAAATAATGATTTGAACCAAAACTATGTTTTGACTGTTTGCAGGACGAGCTATGAACATTCAGATGGCCACATCAGAAATACCTTCAGTTCTGCGAGGTGGTCGAGTTGGAGCCAGTGGTTATTCACAAGGTCGAACACCATCAAGAGTAGGGGGTGGTAGAGGAAGAGGTGAATTATGCATTTCTCATGTTTTTTAACATGAAATTTAGCTCAATTCATTGTATTGGTTTTATATTGCATATTTGTACATTGTATATTTAGAAACTAACTAACTAACTCCATGGAGCAGAGGCCTTCTTGAGAAGCTAACAGTTTATCAGCTAGTCAAGAAATTCCCCGCATTTTATGGAACCCGAAGGTTCATTACCGCATTCACAAGAGCCCGCCACCTGTCCCTATCCTGAGCCAGATCAATCCAGTTCATGTCCTCCCATCCCACTTCCCGAATGTCCATCTTAATATTATCCTCCCATCTACGCCTGGGTCTCCCAAGTGGTCGCCTTCCCTCGGGTCTCCCCACCAAAATCCGGTATGCACCTCTCTCCTCCCCCATACGTGCCACATGCCCCGCCCATCTCAGTCTTCTCGATTTGATTACCCGAATAATATTTGGTGATGAGTACAGGTCATTAAGTTCCTCGTTATGTAGTCTTCTCCACTCCCCTGTCGCCTCGTCCCTCTTAGGCCCAAATATCCTCCTCAGCACCCTATTCTCAAACACCCTCAGTCTTTGTTCCTCCCTCAGTGTGAGAGACCAAGTTTCGCATCCATACAGAACAACAGGTAAAATTATAGTTCTGTATACCCTAATCTTTGTGTTTTTGGATAGCAACCTGGAAGACAAAAGATTCTGCACCGAATGATAGCAAGCATTCCCCGACTTCAATCTGCTCTTAATTTCTTCATGAACGGAGTTTCGATTCGTTAGGGTTGCTCCCAAATATTTGAATTCTTCCACCCTTTCAAAGGATTCATTATCTATATTTATGTTGTGATTGTGTCCTGCATTCTGATTTCGAGACATGACCATGTACTTAGTTTTCTCAGCATTTACTTCTAGACCAATCTCCTTACTAGCAATAATTAATTCTTCTGCATTTTTCTTTATGCTATGTACGCTTCCGCCCAATATATTAACATCATCAGCATAAACCAGAAGCTGATGTGTACCATTCAATTTCAAGCCCTCCTGGTTTGCCTGAACCCTCCTAATGGCATATTCTAAAGCAAAGTTGAAAAGCAATGGTGACAGAGCATCTCCTTGTTTCAAGCCATTCTTAATAGGGAACGTGTCAGACAGATGTTTGCCTACCCGAACTCTGCTATATGTTTCACTTAGGCACATTTTTATTAACCTTACTAGTTTCATGGGGATACCGAACTCAATGAGAATATTATACAAGACCTCCCTCCTAACTGAATCATAGGCTTTCTTGAAGTCTATAAATAGCTGATGCACTGCCTCATTGTATTCCCATTTTTTCTCAAGTATTTGACGAATGCTGAATATATGATCAGTGGTTGACCTGTTACGTCGAAATCCACACTGAGTATATTTAGAAAAGCATACTAATTTTGGTACATTCAAAAATATGCTAATAAACATTTTCAAACAAAAGTATAATGTATTTGTAGGACAAATTATCTAATAAGAATGTTCAAAATTGTCTGTATGGTTCAGCGTAGTGCAAATCAGAATGTTACAGTGTAATAGCATTCCTCCAACTCTCATATGTCAGGTTTTCCTAACATACCACAAACAATATCATGTCTTTGTAATCTGATATAATGATAACACTTGTTATGCATTCAATCTGCAGTGGTTGTAGATGCACATAAAATTCGTATACATGAATATGTGTCTGTGGGAACAAGGTATAGCACACAGCACAGTACAGTGTTCAAGAAAATGAGCCTTAAGTGTTAACAGGATCTTCAAACTGTTAACCTAAACTGTAATCAGAAGATTCAAGGTCTGAAGTTCTCATAGCAGCATTGCAGTACAGGACTGCTTGACCCAGAAGATTAAGGCACTAGATCCTTCTAAAGTCAGAAACTACTTGCTCAACAACACAGCGTCACATCCCAGAATATCTGAGTCTTTAGTCAAAAGGCGTCAAAATCTAATGCTGTAATTGTTTTTGATATGTACTGTACATCTGTAATGCAAAGGATATGTGATGGCACTTCTGTGGCACAACACCCAGGCAGACTTGTGTTATGAGCACAACTGTGTCTACCTGTTCACATTTGTCTCGTATCATTGCATTTATGTAGGGAATAATGTGCTCTAAAATGATAAACACAAGTTTCAAGTTTTAAAAACTTCTTTTGTAGGTATGCGTCGAGGGGGGAGAGGAAGTTCTAGAGGTCAACCAAGAACTGTTCCAACTGCTGAAGAACTGGATGCAGAACTTGATGCATATGTTAACAAAGTAAAGTAAACTAAGTTTTATTATTGTGACTATATGAGAACTTATCTCAAGAGATTGGGTTTTGTGAGAATTAAATTGTGTTTTAAGATCGTGTGTCGTGTGACTGCAAGGGCGGAAGTGTGAAGTTCATCTAATTTAAGAAACTGCCTCATTTCACAACTGTCAAATATGTTAATTACACATCAGAATTTGTCATGGAAAATATGTAATTTTCCCCAAGTCCATCAGTTATAAATACTTGCTGGGTTTGTAGAAAGAAAAAGTCACTTAGTCACTAATAAATACTTGTATTTTGTGCAGTTTGTTAATTTTGCACATTTTGTGCATTTAATGGATTTCATATTGAATCTTTTACACCAGATGTTGTATTACAGTGAAGAGATAAGATGGATTTAATTAAACCATGTGTTTGCATAACTGAATTAATATTAAATTGTCTACTAGATTTCAATTAATGCTGCAGATGATTTTAGAATATAGTTTGGCTTACCAACATCCAAAATCTCTCCCTAATCACCTACACAAGAATTGCTGATTAGAATGTGCAAGAACATATGCATAAAGAAGTTCTGTATGCATGGTAATTTATTCTGCGAACTAAAATAGTATTTCCTTAGTTAACTAATTCCAGCTACAGAGTCTTCCTTGGGCCGTTAATAGTTATTCAACTGATTATGCATAATAAAGGTTCATAACTGTCACTGCAAAGGCTGTTTTGGACCTTGCGAGATTTGAGGTTCTCATATTAACTCATCCATCACTAAGTTACACTTTAATATTTATTAAATGTTCTAATTATTTTCTTCTGAGCAGAGTATAAATTCTGTAATACCAGACGTCTTCTCATGACAGCAATAAGGGGATAATTGAAATGCCTTTTTAAATTGTTGTATGTTAGCATGTAGGTGATGTGAGATGAGTCTCTCAATGTGGCATTAAGATGTTATGTCCTGCTGACTGGTAAACACCAGTATTTCAAAGAAATGTATAGCTTATCTTCAGGGTCAATCAGTCTTGGACTGCTGGACCCTAAAGTAGGATGCACTTTGCTCCTATAAAACATTGGTAACTATTTACCAGTCAGCATGGCGTAACATCCCAAAAGACTTGCATCTTCCTGATAGGTCACATTTTAATTTTACTGTTCTCATGTTTTAGACACAGCGGCGTGAAGTCCTGCACAGACATTACAGTCCTATATTTCGTATCGTGAAATTGCATATCTGCAATATCCCATTCATTTATTCATTTCCAGATCTGTTTGAGAAGCAGTGCAAACATTTATCAGTACAGTAAACCGTAGCTCCGTGTTACGTAATTTCTACTGCTGATGTGTATTTGGTTCCACCTCTGTGGATATCCTACAAAATAGGCCTAATAAAACAAATTTAGCTAAGACCTTTCCCACAATCATTCACTCATCCATCCATCCATCCCTGTTCACTATTTACACTGTAGCTCTCAAAAACACATTTACAGTTTCCTGTGGTACCTTGCTGCATAATTTGCTCAGCTTTTCAGCACCCATAGCTCCAAAAAGAAAGATAATTATGTTTAAAAATTGCCTGATATGAAGAAAAAATAACATATTCCATAGAAATGAACCAATAAGGAAATACAATTATTGGTTCCTATTTTATCCACCACTAAACTGACTAAGAATTTGTATCTGAAGTCCATTTTACGCCTTACCAAATGTATAATATAAAAAAAATGTTGAGCTTTTTTGCAGCTGTAAGAGGCAGCCTATACACACACACACACACACATATATATATATAAAAAGCAGAAGTCAGTGAAAAGTTTATATTTTATTAGAAATTTCTCCCTACATACTGTAAATATGGAAGAGGATTTAAAACCTCATATCTGTGATGCAATTATTCAGTTACCAGATCAGTGTAACTTGGTACAGAATAATCTAATGAAATACTGAAGCCCTGTTGCCTAACTTTTGTGATTTTTCTACTTCAGTAATATTTTATCTCCAGCGGGGTAGGCAGTATAAAAGTTAACTGTATTGTGTGAGTTGGATCCTTAATACTCTTAAGTTGTTCTGATACAAATGTTCACGTTGTTACTGTTTCACCTTCACTGCATTTTATAACAGTGTTGTTAAATAACGTGTCTGAAGAATTACTACCCACAAAATGCAGACTATCTGCAAACACGGTATGACTGAGCCCAATATGTTTAAGCTGAGAATTGTGTTCCTACAGTGGAAAGAGTTTCAAATATCCCTTATGACTATGAGGGGAAAAGAAGTTCCAGATACGTCTCACAAAGCCTCTTTCACATTGAACAGACATCCAGTCCAATAGATCGTGTGTTCAGAATATTATTAAGGTCATACCAAAAGTCATGAGCATACTGAAATCATGAAAAAATGCCAGGCATGATTACAATGCACGACACAGTGACTAGTTCCACCTGTCATCTGACACCAGAATGAAAACCACATCACCTGCCCCCACCATGTGGTCATATTTCATTGCAAGAAAATGGCTGCTGAAGACACGTTTAAGCAATATGCAGTACAGAATTTCATCTTTAAGGAAGAAATCTCCACATTGCACATTCACACAACTTCAACGTGTGTATGAAGGCACCCACATGGGCACTAGCAGTGCCAGACAATGGTAAAGCATTTTAAAGAAGGGGAACACAGACCTCGCTAATTGACCTCACAGTGGTCACCGGCAAACTGCTTCTACTTATGGAAACAAAGAAAAAACTGATGAGCTCATCAGAGAGAAACAACTTGTGACAGCCAGGGAAATGGCAGCAGAGACTGGAATAGGGCATCATGCAGTCCAGAACATGCCAGCAAGTGCTGGATATCAGAAAGTTTGAGCCTGCTGGGTTCATTGCTTTCTGAAGGAGGCTCACAAACTTCAGTGGAAAATGTTTTCTCAATTGCTGGAACAACACGCTGTTAAATGTAATGACTCTTCACAGCACTGTGATGGGTGATAAATGCTGGTTCCATCACTTTGATCTAGAAATAAAATGACAGAGCATGGCATTGCATCACACATCACCCATGAAAAAGATGACAAAACAAATGCTAAGAGCCTGTAAGACCATGGGTACTGTCCTTTGGGATACTAAAGGATGCATATTGGTCAAGTTTTTGCCACAAGAGGAAACCACCAATGTTGCCTGTTCCCTTCAGACACTCCACAAGCTGCACTGTGCACTGCACGACAAATACCCAGGGAAGAAAGAGATATCTTGCAACACAGTGCAGTCCCACACCCTTTTTCTGTGTATGCACAGGATTCAAAAGAATGGCTGGGAACTTCTGCCCCATCCACCCTATTCTGGACCTGTCCCCTTCAGACAACCATCTGTTTTGGGTTTTCAAAGGATCAGATGCAAGGCAAGCACTACGCGGCCAATGAGGCAGTCCAGAAACACTGTCGGTCGTCCTTTATGAACTGCCGAGACAAGTTCTACTGAATGGAGGATCTTCAAACATTATAGCACAGTGACAAAAATGCATTGATCAGGGTGGGGATTTTGTAGACAAATCAATACAGTGCACATACTTAACTGACATGTGTTTTTCTGTTCATACCTTTACTTAACTGTGAAATTAATGTGCTCATGACTGCCAGTAAGACCCTCATACATACAATTAAAAGGAGTTCCTGGCAGAACTCATAAAGCCTACTTTTCTATTGTATGCCCTCCAGTCCTACAAAACTTTTCTTGATGTTACGTATCACTAATGTAAGTTCATAATCCAATAATAAAATGCAATGTAGTTGATGGGTTGGTGTGCTGAGCTTGTAAGCATACGGTCAACAATAATTTTATGGAACCCATAGGTTGAGGACAATTAACAGCCGATCTTTAAATGCTTATCTCTCTAAGGTCTGTTATTCCTAAAGACAGTCATAAGTAACACTGAAATGTGTATTCAGATAAAAGTTTATGAATGTAATAAGGATAGGTTATTGCCAAATATGTATATTATTATACAAAGAACTCTAAAATACCCAGAATTTGGTTTATTATTTGAGCATATAGACAATTTATTCTCCAAAAATAGCAAATATGATTTATGACAAATGAACATACCATGAAGCCACCAAATCCATGGTGTAAGATGCCAGGTCCTTATTACAATTTTCACTGTGCAGGTGATTTTCTAATGCTGTTAGTGCATCACTTGACCAATCCTTCACCCAGTATAGAATGTTACTGATGCTCTTTCTGGCACCACATTCATTGTCTGCTCCAATTATTCGCACACTATGCAAATTATCTGTTCAAACATCAAACACACTGCAATGTAGTTTTCATTTTGACAATTAACATATCAAGTGCTAAAACATAAAATTAACTTAAAACCCCAAATCTAAAGTCAAACTCCCTTCACACTACATGTAGCTGTACCATACCACTACCAGGCACACCAGTAAATATGGTTTTGAATGTTCCCACTGTTTACAGACCTGTCACTGTATAGTGTAACTTTGCAAGATGGCTGAAGCAGTAATGCTTGTGACATGTATTTCAAAGGTGCCCAGCCGAATCTAAACCAGGATATTAGCTGTCCTCAGAGGTTATCTGTGGTTCTTGTCAGTCACTCATGGCACACATTGGAATAATATTTAAAATCATACCACGAATGCTGCTTTCCATTAGTTTTCAATGCATTTGCAATCATGTGACACTAGAGTCACTGACAGCAGCATTAAATAAACTACAAATACAAAATATTTTCCAGAAGCATCCCATACAATTTTATAGCTCATTGGTTTTGACATTCAACCAATATCATTAAGCTAATTGCTCTACAGATATGACATTACATACTTAATACTGCTAGATCCAGGGAAAAGAACATGAAGAAGGGAACAAGGAGTAAAGTCCTGGTTATCCAGCCCACAGACAACCATTTTTACCAACTTTGTATGTGCAAAGAACCAGCTGAACATAAATAATTGGGTCACAATTTCTAAAGGTAACTATAGTATATGCACGCAAAAATTTTTAAAAAATTCAGGTGTCACCTCCAAATTCTAGGCACCAGCTGCGTGACATGAAGCAATTCCATACTGAGGGTCCAAAAATAGTGTGTGCAAAATTTTGTCGACCTTGTGCCTAGGACTTGTGCACCCCTGGTACAGTGTATGACCAACTAAATGGTACTTACTAAGAATGTCAGGCAGTTTCTGACACAAGCCTCTGTAGAACTGTGGATTGTTCTGACAAGCAAGTTTTGTCAGTACCTCAACAGTTGTAGCAGGGACAGTAGGAGAACTCAGTAAGGCAGGAAGAGATGCCAACCAGTTCTGAAAGCTTTCACACCTAGATAGAATTAAAAAAATCTTGTAAGATTTCAGCTCTTTACAACAGTGAATATGAAGATCAAACTTCAGGGCTGTGATGCCATTAGTTCATTAGACAACACTTTGGAGGAACATGCTATCTCCATCTTCTGGCTAGAATAGCTTCTGGTAGAAGTGGGCAAAACCAGTCTACTTTTCTCCAGCCTCAGAGAAAGTGTGAGAATTTTACCTACAACATGACTTCTTACACATATTTTGCTTTGCTTTGTTTCATTTCTCAAGTAGTTCCCACAAGGATGTGAGACGTCAGGTGGTTTATTGCACATAATTTTGCTGACAACATTTATTCTGTGGATTACTGAATTACACTATGTGAGAAGATTTGTCCAAATGACCACATCTAACTTCATAAAAGTGCTAAGTCAACAACATCATCACCTTTGTTGGCATTTCACTGTGATAGTTTGAAAGCATGTTTATTTACAGTGCCTGTGTACACTGTCAAACATGCTTGGGTAATTTATTGTCTGCTGAAAGGATCACATCACTTCTCAGAAGTGGACCTTTATAATCCTCTTGAGAGACAGTAAAATCAGTCAACTAGTTCAAAAGTTGAAATGAAAACGCACAAGCAATATGATGATCTCATAAGCCTACTTTCTTCACTTTCTCAGAAGCAAAGTAGGCTACTTTGCTATTGCTATTGAAGTGTACAATAGAAAGACTGTAACCTTCCAAAATGCTAAGCCATGAAGTTGTTTTTTTATTTCTGACCTGAAAAGTAACAGTGCAGTTACAGTAAGGTAAAAGACAATATAATGTAGAATTATTAGACAAAACTTAGTGTTTATTGCTGGTAGCTACCAGGTAATGATGTTCTCCCAACTACAAATTTTATTCTTCATTTATAGTAAGAAACAGCCTAGGCTGGCTCAATTTAACACTCATGCTTGCAGCACCATAATTTGACAACCCCATAGAATATGCGGAGAAAAGTCCCATGCATTCTTAATCTTAGAATTATATGGAGGCATGTGGTAAATTTTTTTTTTATCAATTTACGCCTGGGAAAACTGCCAAAGTACCCACTATACAGGTGACTGGGGGCCCCAAATACTATCAGGATGTGGTGGCAGAGTAGGTGCATGCAATAAGGTAGTGGTACCTGTAGATATATGTGTGATTTGGACTTAATGCAAGATCACTCAGGAGTTCAAACAGGTTATGCTCGTGCGTCCTTGTGTAACATGTCACAATTCTGTCTAGCACCTTCTCCAGTTTTCTGCCATGACAATCCCAGCACTTCACGCACTGAAGCAGGTGTCTCAGAACTTGCAACAGTTGCTGTTTATCATCTAGATCTTCCCAGTTCCGCATACTGCCTGTACAGATTCAAAGATGTATGTAAATCTAACCCATACAAATGAAGAAAGGGCACTGCAGTTACTTGTAACAAGTGTAGAAAAATGTACCTTGATTTCAAGAACATACACTTACCAAATGCATGCTTCAAATTTTTAATATTTCATTAGTCTTACTGGTGATTTGCTGCTGACTGAAATCTGTTGTTGCAAAGCTTATCACACTACAGGCACCACATGCATAACAGTCAGAAATGTATTCTGTCAAAACTTTTGTTGATAGGGTTGGGCATGTAAATTTTAGCACACGCTTTACGTAAAATGTGAATACTGTTGAAACAAAAGATAAAATTCTGATATATATGGCATTTTTTGGGGGAAAACACAGATTACACAGCATGTCAAAAATGCAAGACATAGCCTTGTTGCACAAATATATAAAATGACTCTCTTGTGGTGCAATCTTACTTGTGTGCTATATATAGGATGGCAGCAAGAAAATGGTTAAATATTCACTACATCAGATATTGTCTTAAATACAAGCTATGGATAAACTGAGTTTATGTTTTACATCATGTATCAATTTCTGCTCAATAAGCTGTATATGAAAAAAATTAAGTTTGATTTGAACTTCACATAAAGTATTGGGATAACACTACACAAATGCAAATCAAAAGTAGTCATCAATAACTTTACTGTACACTCATCAATACTAACTTTTTCCTTGAAAAACATTCAGTAATTTTGCTGATGTAACAAGCAAACATAAACAGAGTCCCCATAATGTGTTCACGGCATGAATTTTGTGCAGACATGTAAAAAGTAACAAATTTAAATATGCACAAAACAAATTCAGTATTTGATTTTACCTTTCACATACTTCAATATACGACTGCTAAGCTCAGCATCTACATGGTGATCGATGCAGCAGTAATAAAACATATGGCAGATGGCCAAGTTTTGAGTAAAACACCTAGGATCTTTATTCATGCACTCCTGATTTCTCATCTCCTTTCTGGCATTCTTTCCTTCCTCATATCTCTGGCTACAACTGTAAGGAAATCCGTGGAAGAAAAGGTGTGCAAAGTCCCGCTTATGTGCAGTGATGAAATCAATAGCCTAAAAACAAATACTAAATTTGTACTTGACAATATTGTTAAAGCACAAAAACAAGAATGATTAACTGGGTTGTGTATATAGCACCCATGGGCAAGAAGGTTTGACCATGATAAAAGCACTATCTTGGGAGGCACAGGGGATGATGGGAGATTAATATTAAAAATGAACCTTTAACAGACTGATTGTGAAGATATGTATTTGCTGCTGCTGAAATGGTGTTACAGCCCATATCAAGCCTTAGCCTCCTCTGTGCATTGCCTCCAGAATTCTCTATCTTTGGCTTTAGTTTTCCAAGCCTGTATGCCCAATAACTCAATGGCATCCTCTCTTACTCCATCTTCCCATTGCTTCCTCAGTTCTCCTACCTGTATTTTGCAGTGAATTGTTTGTTGCAGGGCTTTCTTTGGTATATGATGCTCCTTCATTCTGATTACATGTCCTGCCCACTGCAGTCTTCTAAATTTGATCAATTCTGTACCCTTTGTACCTTTATATAAATCATAAATTTCGGTATCCTGTGTAGGGCCGAAAATCCTTCTCAAAATCTTCCTCTCGAATGCAGAGAACATTTGTTCTGCCTTATTAGTCACAGTCCAAGTCTCACAATCGTAGCATAGGATTGGTTGTACTATAGTCTTGTACATTCTTATTTCATTTTTCCAGTGTACTGTCCTTGATTTTAACAACTGTATCATTGAAAAATATGCTCTTTTAGCCATAAATAGTCTTCTCTTCATTTCTATTATTTCATCATTTTTTGTGTTCATTCCTGATACCAAGTATGTAAAGCTATCTACTATTTCAATATCTGTATTATTTAAATGAATTACTTTATCTCTCCACTGTTTCCTGGTTTGGACTAGAGCTTTGGTCTTATCTGTACTGACGCTTAACCCTACCATTTTTGCCTGATTTTCTAGAGCTGTGTATGTTTCACTTACAGCAGTTTTTGATCTGCCCAAAATATTTATGTCATCTGCATAACCCATAACTTGAACTGTTCTGTACATCACAGTGGAGTCTGTAGTTAATAACAATTTTCTGATTATATACTTTAATGTTAAATTAAATAGGACTGGGGCCAGCCCATCTCCTTGTTTCAGTCCATTCTTCACCTAGAAGCTGTCAACTCATTTTGTATTCTGATCTGTGCTGTGGAGTTTTCCGTAGATGCTTTTATTAATCTTATTAATTTGGATGGGATTTTAAATTCTAGCAAGGCCTCATATAGTTCTTCTCTTAAGATGTTACCATAGGCTTATCTAAAGTCAATACATATCTCATATTGATCTGAGCCATATTCCCAACATTTTTCTGCAACCTGTCTGGTGGTAAACAACTGATCTATTGTTGCTCTTCCAAGCCTAAATCCAGCCTGATACTCTCCTAGTGTCTCCTCTGTATACGGTCATAATCTATTGATTAAGATGTTAGTGAATCTGTTGTAAGCTGTGCATAGCAGGGATATGTCCCAGTAATTTTTACAATTAAGTTTATCACCTTTCTTATATATAGAACATAATGATATGTATTTAACTGACCTGAATTGAAGATAATCCAGTATTTTGCAATAATGGCAATAAATATTTGGGTTTAGTAATCTTTCTTTGCCAACTGGTATTTATAAAATACACAAGGAAGACCTGTATGTGGTTAAAACAGCCAGCCCATATGCCAGATCTGCATTATCAGAAATATACTGGGAATGTGACGATACCTTTAGCCATCTTATGACTGAAATCTATGCAATTAACTGTGACTGAGGAGGTGATTAATCTCTTTAACTCTTAGGAGACTTTGGGCCTATTTTCCTTCCTAAAACATAAAAATGTTATCTTATGACAGATCACCATGCTAGGTCTGTGTGTGTGTGTGTGTGTGTGTGTGTGGGGGGGGGGGGGGGGAAATGTATGCATGCACACATGTGCCTATGCTTGTGTCCATATTTTAAGTTTTGAACCAGTTCACTCATTTTCCCAAAACTTGGCATGAATATTATACCACTGGAGGATACCCCAAAGCCATAATTTTTCATTTCCTGCAGTCAGAAATAATAACATGGTGGAAGCCTCAGCTTGCGGGGTGCAAGAAACATTAGTGCTAACTTTAGGTTCTGAAATGATGTATGGTAACACTTCTCTCTTGTTAAGATAATATTTCAGCAGAACATAAAATAAGAAGAATGCAGCTGTGCAAAACTCTTCTTTAGCTTTTGGTTTCATGGTGATAACTAATGAACCACTGGAGATAAACATGTGATATTTGGTACAGAAATAAATCATAAACATGCCCCCATATTATATATGGCATACTGTTTCTGAGTCAACAATTACAAACATGGCAACAACATGATGCTTTGACTTTACATCCGACCAATTTAACACACACCAAACATACTTATGCAAATAATCCTTCACAAAAATAAAATGAAACAGCAGTAATAATACTAACAGCTGTGCAGAAATATACAGCTGTACAATAAGAAAGTAGGCTCTGAGTGCTGCTCGTAACTCCTTGACTGGTGTGCTTTAACAGTTCAGCCAAAATCAACTTTGCCAAAAGTCCACATTGTGTCAAAATTTGCTATGAAGCAAATCTGTAACTACAGCATAAAGATTCCTAATAAAATAATACCAGCTGCTGTTAAAATGAACGTCTAAGACACCACATAACAGCTGGCAGATGGCAGGGGTCTTGAAATCAGATGAAAGTAAAATAATCTATCAAGGTTATGTTGTTAGGTCATGTTAATCCATCTGGATGTTTGACTGGGAAAGGTTAAGATATTATCACAGCATTTGCCAAAATGGACCAACAGGAACATGAATCAAACCTGGAACCTTCTGCAAATGAGGCATGGGTGTGAACATTCGACCACCTAATCTGAGATGATGACACACACCTCTGACATCAGCAACTCACAAAGCAGCTGGATGATCTCCAGGATGCGCTTCAGGATCTCAGCTGCCTCCACAGACAGCAAACTGCAGCTCTCTGTACAGATCAGAAAATGTTATAGAACCCCCCAAATATTGAGCCAATGCTTCTGCAAACCAAATTGTTTTACTTCAAAAAATATACTACTGAAAACAAAGTGCACAAATCTTATTCACCTTTAAACAATCTCTTCAGCCTCCTTATACACGTTTGCCACTTGTGTACCCAACGGTGGAAAATCCCACAAGAGTATGAAATGCAGTCAAAAAAACTAAGTTCCATTGTCTTGTAAGAAGAAAGGATACAAACTGTATGTCACTTTTTGAACACAGTATTCTCTGTCTCTACATATTTCCCCACCCATGTCCCCAACTATAAGAATCTTTAACAATTCTTAAGTAGTCACATCATTCCCCCTCTAGTAAAAATTAGAGACTGACATTCAGTTCATATATGTGAACACTTCACCTTTGGGGACAGCCATAAGTCAGGTGTGTCTGGTGGGTACAGGATCACTTAACATATATTCTAGGTGAAAAAGAAATGCCTAGCAAAGTGATCTCAGAAACAAAACATGCACCATGCAAGTGACTATCAAGGGAAATCGAGACAGCTGCCAGATCTTTTATTCACTAACAGCAGCATATACAGACATTTAGTACCCACACCCCATACTTCAAAGAATAATCACCATTTCCCACTGGTTTGCAGCCCTCATTACAGTCCCTATTTCCCTCTTCCTGTGTGACCTGCTCTTTTACCTTAAAAGATGCAGGCATGAGGCTCCCCTGACATATTGGTGCCTACCTAGTGAACTACACAGTGCCACATTCCAGAAGACTATAACCTTCATATTCACTGCAATAAGAATTTCATACCTGATACAGCAGGTAATACTAATGTCACTAACCTTGAATGATACTTGTGCTGCCAACATGACTAGGAGCGACTTCACGCCAAATTTCTAACAAAAGAGGCATCACCACTTTCATGTATTCCAGCAAATGTTTGTCTTCAGTACTACTGTCATAAGAATTGCTGCCCACACTGAAGACATCAGGTAAGTAGCAAATATCTCTGTAAAGTTTGTTGTAAATTGGAACATGCAACTCAGAATCATTCTTCCACCTACAAGAGTCTGAAAGAGACAAACACAGAGGTGTGGTTTGGCCATTGGTGGAAACAATACAGCCGACATTACATGAATATTAATTACTTCTAATGTCAACGTTACATCTTTTGGCACCTCTACACTGTACAGACCACAAAAAGTATTAATACGGCTCACATTCACTCTCATATTATTAAAACACAATTCTCTATTAATTGCTATCGTTTCATGCATAACAAATAAAACGTACTGCAATAAAAAACATAAATCAGGATTTTGATGGACATGCAAATTCTGGGGTCATTGTAGATGTATTTACCATACCAGCTGCATATCCAAATGTTTGTGTATCTCAGTCTTTAACAAGTCTTGATTTCTATGGAATATCAATCATACTTGCTGACAGCATGTAAATCAATTATTAATGTGACTGTCATGTCTTTTGCCACATCCACAAATTTTCTGCAAATAATATGGTTGCTTTTCTTCCCAGTAACACAATACACTGTACAGTACTTAAAATTTTAAATACAGAATAACATTCAAAATAAAATACAGTTATTCAATTAAAGAAAAGAGGAGAACAGGGATTCAATCTGCAGCCAAAAATTCTACTGTAATACTTGCGCATTGGTTTAACAGCCTTGACTAATGTGCATACTGGCTAGAGTAATTTTCGTAATTAGAACCATGACAGGAAGCAAGGAACAAGGAAGTTATATTTTTATATACCATAGTTACCCAAACATAAGATGACGTCCCATCCCACCCCTTCACAACCTTCAATCTTCAGGAAAATACCCAATTTTTCAAATGATTAATCATGAAAAAGCATGTGCCTCACATTCACATAAGTACTGTACACACTACATGTTTGGCAAGCGTGATAACTGGCAGTTACTGAACATGTCCACTGCCATGGTGACCAATGATGCCAACTGCTGATCCTTGTACTGTGGCAGTCACTGGTGCCTGCTACTACCCTCATGCAAGGGTAGTGCCAATATCTACCCTGTAATACTTGGATACCCTTTACGCCAACACCACATCTGCTGGTGACATTCCATATCCAAAACTGTGTGTGTCAGCTGTAACTTGTAGATCCCACAATGGTCATCAACGTCACAGGCAATCTGCAGTAGTGCCCAAAAAGATGTACAGAACGAGCCAGAAGTTGCTGTTCACCTATACTACACATGATAAAACTGCCTTATTCTTACTATTACAGCCTACGTGACTTATGGCATGTGTGGGGCCATATCCAATATTTGTTTTAACCTAAGTATGAGAAATATATTTTTATTACCATACAGGGACTCTCTGAACATATTCAACGTCACAGCAGGTGGACAGTAACTTTTGGCTCTTTCTGTGTCTCATCATTTGACCTGGGATAGAAAATATAAAAAATGGTAATCTAGACCACATGCAACATCACAGAAGTAGACATCATGTTAAACAATGTTCAACTACACAGTTTTTCTTGTGAGACTCCCAAGGCACTTAAAAAAAATTACACCTCCCCTGAAAGTAGAATATAACTGCCTAACTCTGGGCCAAACCGTAGTTACTTCTGGCACCATAATAAGCTTGTTCAACCAAACACAACACTGTATCAGGCTGTTCAGCTTCCTGCAATCAGTCAAAGAATTTAAAAATCACCATCTCCAGTCATATCAAAGAGAGAGAAACATCACCCTCATGCTTACACACACCACACCACAGAGCCCTACATGAAAAAGGATGTAACACATTTTTAACCTTGGCACTCAGTTGAATCATGCAAGCTTCAAACTTTGCTGCTCATCCTCAGGCAAAGAGTTCATGGGTACCCACTGGACAAGAGGATGTGTGCAGCCCAAAACCAGTCTGGATGTGACAACGAAGGCAAAAATCTCTGCCCCTACCAGGCATCAGACCCTGGACATCATGGCTGTAGACGGTCACTTTACTGATTGTGTGATACCAGCACATACGCAGCCATGTTTCATATTAAATTTTACATATTCAATCACCACAATTTTACAGCCCTGTGATAAATATTTAAACATTGAAAAACCTCCACCAGAATGTGATTACAAACAGCACAAGTACTAGTGTCTTACCATGTGAAGAAGCAGTGTCCTCTGATGAATCTCCAGCATGTCCAAACTTGTTTCTATCCTGCTGACTCTTATATGCAACCATTGCAGACAGCAAGGCTTTCAACCGACGTAACACTTTCATACGCCACGTAATACTTGTAAATCTGCTACTGAGATTCACATTCAGAGTACGTTCAGAATTGGTATCTGTGTTTAAACTTGAGATCATATCCAGGAAGTTACATAGAATCTTTTCTGTATTAGCAGCAACAAGCAACGGTGTGGATACAAGGAGTGTGTCGAGCATCACAAGGGAGTCATCCTGGATAGACGTGTGGATGTGGGTCATTCCACAATTCAGATAGCTCAGCAGCACACTAAAAAATGGCAGCACTCTAGACACAGGCACCTACATAAAAATAACAAGGCTGTACACAAGGATGCATACCATTTGGCTTTAACATGAGTAAAGTTTTAACATTTTGTCTTGACGATCAAGAACTGTCACACAAGACATGGGAACACGAAAATGTGGAGTACAGTACACCCTATTATCCATGTAAAGACTATCAAATTTGTGATTTAACTGCAGAACTTTCAGAATCCTTAGTTATTGAGCATACCTTTCCATAATGATTTATATGCTGCCCTTTACATCTATTTCAGTAATATGAATCAGTGATCAAGTGCAGTAGTGACACATTCTCACACTGCTACAATCTTCCACTTTACGTGACCAGAAGCATGATCAGTACAGTCTAAAGCTTACAATTCACACAGAGCTCATTACTTCTTGCACTGCACTTCACTTAGATGTACCTAACACCACTGGTACAGACTTCTTTTATTTAATGTTTTCAATGCTGGATTGTATTTATTTCACGCAGTTTGTCTTTCTAGCATCACTGAAACCTTTGTATTTTATTTTACATTCAGTTACAAAAATGACAGATAAATGTGAGTATGTGGTTTTGAATATAGTACAGGAACTAAAAATTACACAGACTCTTGAACAAGGAAATCTGCCAAGAGCACAAGCAACCCCTGTTTCTGGAATAATCCATACTAAAGAGTCAAAAAATACTCTGATGTATCAATAATGGCAGATTTCAGTGCTCTTTAGAATTTGTTCACAGAATTCAAGCACGATGCTTAGGATGGTGCCACGTAAAAGAAACGATAAGTGGCTACCAATCAGCTGCCAGTAAATTTCGGGATAATAATGAGAACTTCATGACGAATAAAAATGAAGTCCCTACCACACAAACAAACAATGACCAGACTGATACATGGAAGCATCTGCAACAGGAACAGCAGCACTTCAATCTGAATGATCAAAAGAACTGAAAGCACTTATACACTGTGATATGAAAAAAAAATATATATATATATATATTAAAGGTGTAAGAAGTTCATTGCATCGTAAACTTGTAATCTTATGCTGGAAATCATTTTTAAACATAAAAAAAGATTAAAAGAGCAACATATATGTTAACCACATTGGAAATTTTTGAATTCAAGTATTCTAATGAGTAACACAGAAAAACATCTTAAATAGTGTCATATTAAATTTCACTGTATATTGTGAACAAAGATAGTTATGCATCAAATATTTGTGGAGAGTGTCATACATTTTCTTTATGGCCTATCCATTTTCCATGTTAGGATGTAAACTGGAATAAATTGTCTCAGGATCCTGTCCAGTGGGAAGGCTTGAATTTTTTAGTTCTATTGCCAAAGAGACAAATATGGTCTGTAAAATTGTGTGCATTTCATACTTGGTGCACAGGATACTCTAGCAATTGTAATATGTTTACATATATACGCTACATTAAAATTTTCAAATGTTTTACCTGGGCAAGGATAAAACTAAGTAGTTTAAGTGCACCCTTGCGGACATCCTTTTCCTCGTCTAGTATCAAGCGAGCAGTCCCTTCAATAAGTCCTGCAAGATGCAAACCAAGTATATCTTCATTGTGATGCATCACAAGTTCTTGAAGACCTTCCAGACTACTCTTCCGCATGGTGCTGTTATAATGATGTAGTTTGGAGAGCAGTTCCTGTTGTTAATTCCAAAGAATATAAATAAATACAGGGATTGGACAGGAAGATGATTACAGTGTCACAGTAGGCATGAGTATAAGCAACAGACAAGGAGCAGACATAGAAGTAAAGCAAAAGAAGGATGATGAGGTACAGACAAAGAACAGGAGAAGCAGCAGGAAGACAAGTAAATGAGAAACAAGGATCAGAACCACTTTCAAGTGTGAAAAAGAAAATGCAGAAAAGAGTGGGGAAAGGGAAGAGAAAAATTATAGGAAAGACGGGAGAAGAAGAATGAAAATGATGAAGAAGTACACAAAAGAGGAGAAATATTTTACTGAATATGTTCTCATGCTATGTCTTCACACAATTATTAATGGTACATACATACAATAATAAGAATTAATAAGACTTACATTTTTAATTACATGGATGAAAGAAAGCCAATGAGAAACTTAGTTCTGCTTCTTTAATAGTAACCTCTCAATATCTCAGCATTTTAAATGTTCCTCTAAATTCAGGGAATTAGTCTGTGAGCCACACTGTGACGTCCAGCAAGCCAAATACTGTCCACTGGTTACTCTCGACTGTTGTGCATAATTATTAACATGAGATGTCGATCAGAAAATCATATTAGTGCAGAATATAATTTCAGGCATCAGAATCAATAAAATTCATCAAAACACATACCTTGACATTGAATTTTCTCTTTGTTTGCAGTTCAACACTTCCACTCTTTAGTTGCTCTCTTAGCACTATCTTGCGAACTTTGAACTTAGTGTCAGTAACATTCTGTGCCTTGGTAAGCACTGTCTTCTTTACTTTCAGTTTCACCTTTGACTTTTCCTTCCGTACAAACTTCTTGTGACGCCCTCCCATTGAAATTGTGACGCCCTCCCACTGTAACACAAAGAATTAATGTACTGAAACTAGTGCAAAGTTGAAGATCAAGTGAAAATTTACCCCCACGTTCCAATGTGGTTTCATGACATAGTACTGACCTTCAAGTTTTTCTTCCTGATAACTGTCTAATTCTTAGATATGTCAATGAAGGTATTTCAAGTACTTCAAGGCATTACTTTGGCTTCTACCTGATGAGACTGAGACAACCCACACAAGCACTGTGCTCAGAAAAGCCAGTAATCTGACCCAGATTTCATCCAGACACCTCCAAAACTTAACTTCTGATAGTGACGAAACAAGGCTAAAGAAAATACTGGCCCCTAGCAGATGATGAACTGTATCAGAAAATATCAAAATCAATAAAACAAACCAGGCCCACATTATGCTCCATATTTTTCTCCTTTTGTTGTTCACATGCATATGTTTCTTCATGAAGGTCTATTTGTCAGAACCCCTGCCAGAAGTCTAAGGCATCTACATTAGTTAAAGTGCAAATATGGTTCAGTACCCCCCTCCTCCCTCCAAAAAGCACACAACTCACCTAACCTAAAAAACAAAACCACGCACCACAAAGCCAATTAAATCTAATGAGGCACACACCCTTGACCAATATCAGCAAAGGAATATTGCATGCTGACAGACCAAGTCTTCTACATTTTGAAACCTACCACTTTCACATTTTATGTGAATACAAAAAGATGCAGACCCATCCATGACACTCTAACCCACACCAACTTCCAAACTGGTGGCGAATTTGAAGTACCTCTTAACCCCCACACAAACATGACTCTGCCTTAATATCCGACCATTAAAATCCTAGAATAGCTCTGCATTACGGAGTCCACAATTGTCTCCGAATCTGTCACTGATACTACACCCAATAATTCCAACGTACCCAATCCCCTATCAATGAATTTGGGATTTATGATTATTAGGCCTCACACAACATACTACAATTTACTACCGTGTCCGGTAATCGTATTATAACAATTATACTAATCCTGATTATGTTTTAATAATTATAACTTTAAAAATCTATTACGATTGCAAAGCACGTGCCTTTGCTTCAAGGCAACCCGTCTGACAACGACCAGTACAGGCAACGTGTCGACGCAACTGCGTAAGTGTGTCTTAAATTTGACGTACAAGAAAACTGTTACGCCCATCCACTATTGCCTTGCCAGTCGTATTACCCACCTTCTTTCCAGTCTGACTTCAACACGTTTTCGCACGCAGTCTACTTACAGTAGTACCAACACAAACGTGGTAACACTTTTGTTGTTGTTGTTGTGGTCGTCGTCTTCCAAATAGACTTTTCTGTTCGTCGTGTTGCTGCCAGATCGTATGTCCTTTTTAATATGTTTACATTTTGCTATACATTTTTCTTTTTTAAGAAAATGTTTCCACACGAAGTTCCCGTTCTGCTTAGTTGGCGCCATGTTCAATGTCGAATACAAAATAACGGTACCGACAATATCATCGAAAAACGAGTTGTATCGATTTATCCATATTTCACACAGCAATATGCCCATATTTTTATCTCGTCGATATACCAACGGCAACACTAATGCGTAACATATGATTCAAATTATCGTTTTCCTTATGTTGAACTTTTTTTAAGTTTTAAATGGCCATAAAATAGCATGGCTCTGGCGGTTATTCGCCGGCCTCTCACCTCGGAAAGCCGGGTTCAACCCTAGCTCAGTCCACGTGGGATTTGTGGCGGACAAAGCGGCTCTCGGAGCCGTTTTCCTCACAGTACTGCGTATTTCCTCTGCCAGTATTATCCACCAATGCTCCACATTCATTAAGTTTATCTGTCACCGACGCTACATGAGCTTTGCAGCTGACAGCGTTGATAAATACCATACATTTAGTTTTAAGTACAAAGGAAAATAAACACACGCAGTTCGAAGTTTTAAACACTGCGTTGTCCTTGTTTTTCATTTACTTCTGATACTACGCCTTACACATGCGAGTTTTGAGGTTTACAGCTCGAGCCTTAATGATGAGGTCACTATGTTGCCTCAGGTCCGATTACCAATCGACGCTGCGTCATATGCCAGACGAAGGGAGTTCACACGTTGTGCATAGTCACGGAATTACGAGATGCCCGGTGTCCACGGCCTGAGTATGACTCTGGTACTGTGAGTCATGATACTCTCCAGTCTGACAGATGGTTTACCGTGAAACAGGGTGTCGTAACATGGAAGGCCACGATGTAAAATATCAGGCCTCTTCTTGTATGTCATTTTACAGGGCATTCCTAAATTAGTCATACAAAACTTACAGTATTATGATATATATAATAAAATGCAGTACATGTGTAAGTTTTATCTACAGTTATTCACAGATGTTCAGTGTTGTTTCCTCCTATCACGCGGCACATGTCCCACCTGTAAGTCATTTCGTCCCAAATCGTAACAATCGTGTCCGTATCTATGGTCGCAACCGCTTCTGTTATCCGTGCTCGTAGTTCTTCCAAACTTGCAGAAGGAGGTGAAAAAAAAAAACTTTGTTTCTGACGTATCTCCACACAGAAAAGTCCAGGGGTGTTAAATCAGGCGATTGTGGTGGCCAGGCTACCGTTCCACTACGTCCAATCCAAGCAACCACCGTGCGACTGAGGTAGGAAGTAACCTCGCGATGGAAGTGCGGGGTGCCCCACCTTGTTGAAAAATGAAATCTCTGTCCATATCTTGCTGTAGCTGTGGCATGAGATAGTTTTCAAGCATGTCCGGATAACTGATGCAACTTTTGAAACGCGCCTGAACAAATTGTTACTTCTAGTTCAGAAGTTATGCCAGCAGATTTCTGTATAACTAATTTAGGAACGCGTGACACGAGGAAACCACATTGAACACCTGTGAATATCTGTAGATATAACTCAAACATATACTGCATTTTGTGATATATATTATAATACTGTAAGTTCTCTACTTTCTGTGTTATTAGACCTGAGTTTTGTATAACTAATTTACGAACGTCCTGTATATATTCACTCTACCGAAAAATGTGTGAAATGAAAGTTATATATCTTCCAGAAGGGCTACTGTTTATGTCATTGGCCGAGTTTTGTATGATGACTTTTTTGGTTATATTTTTAAACAAGCGCGGATTTAACACATGCGAAAGTGAAAAAAAGGGTTATTTCTTTATCTTATTAATCGGTCTCTCTTTTCCTTAAAACGGCCTCGAATTGCAGACTTGGTATTACCTCATTTCATTTCGCGAAGGAATAAGGGAAATTACACATGAATCGCTGAATGTAACGTATAATGTCGAATGGCATGGGAAGTTTGTCGTAACTGTCATTCGCTTATTCTTACAGTGCTTAACGACGCTATTTCGACGGCATAGGTTGAGACTGAAAGACAATCTTGAACAGCGAGCAGATCTATTTGAATGTTGTGTCCCAGCATTTGTGTGCATAGTCTGAGAAAAAATCAGGAACATAGAGCATATTACCTGCAGGGCTCTCTTGACAGCAAGTCTGCTGTACCAGTCAAACTGGGCGAGTGGGTGTACAGTCGGGTACGGTCGTGTGTCGCCGTCCCGTATCTTCCTGCATTTGTAATACACATGGAAGTAAGTAAGTTTGCGCGAACTTCCTGCGCGTTTGTTCCACATCAACCAAAGCGTCTCTGCAAGTGGCGCATATGCATTTTGCTTTCAGGATCAGGTGTCCATAGCGAATTGCTTATTCTATTTCGGAACACGCAGGTTTCGCAAGTAGATACAGAATAGACAATAAATTATGACTTCGTAAGTAAATGCTTAGTTTCTGCTGACGTCAGTATGCTATTTACTCTCCTGGAAATGACGTCCATTGGCTGAGTGACGGGATTTGTTTGGCGTCACAAAGCAGACAAGAGCTATTACTGTTGTGCAGCCAGTGTACACTCCAAGCGTGTCTTACACAATGCACGTGCAAAACGGGCATAAAGTTAAAACGTCTTTTACCCTAACCAACCAACTCATTGGTGAAGAATTTATGTTGAATAACTCGCAACTGACCGGGTTTTAAAGACAATTTTAACTTTTATGTAATCCGAAGGTTACTTGCAGGTTCATAAAAAACCCCCCAGTAAACCTAATTATGAGCCAGCTGCATTCAGCTCATCGTTCTACCGACCACGTCTCCGAAGTTTTCTGTTTCTTTAAGCTTTTCTGACAAAAATGTTACTAAAAACTGGGGGAAAGAGGGGCATAAAATCACTTGACGAACACCAGACCATGATGAACTGCACGCCATAAATTTTCCATCAACCTTATGAAAACCAAATGTATTCACTGCTTATTTCATTCGCCTTGACTTAACTACCCGAATTTTTACATTGTTTATTCCGTTCATTGTGGCATTTACAAATTCAAAATGAAGACGTCACAACAGAGCGCATGCGCCATAATTGTTACGCGGTGTATTTATTTCCTAGGTTCTCACTAGTTCCTGATACTCTCCTCAGCCACTTCATTTTAGTAGATACTCATTCCAAGTTCCTACTTTCGAGACAAATATATAAATTTATCGAGAGAGTTCAAGAGAAAACTGTGTCCCAGCTTGAATATGTCGAGCCAAGGTTTTGTGGGTTCTTCGCACATGGCTGTCCGTATGGATAACAAGAGTTTCATGTTCGAAACTGCTGCAAGAATTTCGTTATAATCTGAGATTGGAATCTAAACTGAAAATCTTCCAGTGAATTTAATTTTGGTTTATACCAGGCCAATATAACCGCTTTGAAGATTGAATTCTTTTGGGACACCTTTTCATTTTGACTTTTAATATTCCTGATCGCAGCATACGGCAAATCTGTATTTCTGCTTTTGTATTTAAGGAAGATCAGCACAAAAGGAATTAAAGGGTTCGATGCAAACGGGGTATAACTCGGGTTTACAGGCTGTTAAGAAACAAGTAATAACGAACTGCAAATTACGAATATTCAGGAACATTAGGCGTAATTCGAATCTGATGGAGCACATCAGCATGTGATTTGTACTATGTTAATTTCGTGGGAGAAAAATTAAATATTTTATTTACTGTGTAACAAATTTGTACCTTAGTACTGTACGAGTCCTTCGGATAACTTTGAAGCAGTTATTACGATAATTAGAGTTGTATAGGTAAATATGTGTTACCAGTATAGAAAATGTTATGTTCTGCTGTGAGTGAAATGAGAAAATTGCGCAGGTAAAATGACTTACAGTGCAGATATAGACAGGACTCTGCTATTTTTGCTCTGAAAACGTATATTCAATCCACAAAACGCTGGTCGCCCCAAAAATACTTAAGAGGGCACCAGGAGACCATTAGTCCGATTTGGGAACACCGCCGTGTGACTACTATCGTGTATGGGCGACAGGAAATTTTGTGCCTACAGAATTCGTATCTCCGAATTTTTTCCTTTGGTTACAAATACGACCAAAAGAACACTGATTGGTCATGGGCTCAAATTCCATCTTAAGGCAGTACACGCACTTCATTATTTTGGCTTATAAAATACCTTCACCGACACAATCAGAAGGAAACTAAAATTTAAATACAAAATGTATCAGTTATCGTGCATATAAGCGGTTCTGTTACCTACTTTTATGACGCGCCATTTTGGAGATACATTTCATAAACTATGTTGATTACAGCGGATACATTGGAAACATATGCAATTTTAGGGGTGAACTCGGAAGTTTGGGGGGCGGACCTGTATTACATTTGAAAATATATTGGGAGGGTGGCTGTGGTTGGCGCCGTCGCAAATGGCGTTGCGATTGTTCATGACAAAGAACGAACGTACTATCTCTTTTCTCGACTACTTCCCTCTATGAAGCACCTACCAAAGAATGCCGAGAGAAAATGCCACAGAAGGAATACATGAACGCGAATAGAACTAACGAAAGGAGTACGAAGTGTAGAAACAAAACTGGCGGTGCACACCAGGTACCCTTCTGTTTGAATGATGATCTTATAGGAGTGACACACACATTCAGGTATTCCACACGCACCTGCCCTCACTCTTCGCACAACGTTCCTTATCGCCGTCTGCGTCAGACAATTACAAATCTCTGACGTAGCTGATACGCCATAATACCGACGTCCGCATGTTTTGTTGCTTTCTCACGCGTTTACGTTCGCGTGATCAGAGTTATCACGGTTGAGGTGTTTTGTAAATTCGTTTAATTATGCTCAGCCATGAGAGGCTGGTAAACTAGTACTATTGGTTGGCCCGCCCGAGGTTCAAATCCCGTTTGGGCATGTTACGTGTGCTTTACCCAGGCAGTTTCCTTATCATGGTTACTTCCGTCTTCTTCGCCGGCGTTGAGGTAATCACTCCACTGCCGATGCTCAGAATGAGTACAGCATTCATTATATCGTACGGCAAGACGCTTAAACGATTTGGCTCTTACCAACAATTCATTGTAACTTTATAGCTGCTTCTTTTACACAATAGTTTAGAGAACACGTTTTACGAGGACCGGTAAATTTATTTGTGGTTTATTTAAGACGTCAGAAGCTCAGATCATATACCGTTGAATAACAAGACAATTAATGAATTGGAAAAGACGCGAAAGATAACTGTCGCGGCCTTAGTTGGGGTACTAGGCCTGCATTTGTTTGGAGGGATTAAGGTAAACCACGAAAAGTTGGGGATAGCCGGTGGCCGGGCCAAGATTTGAATCCCGAATCTGAATATTCCTGGGAGCGCTAGCCATTTGACTGTAGCTGTCGGTCTGAGAAAACACATGAAGCAAGTCAGAAGAAACAAAGAAAGATGCAACGTTATTCGTAGTAATTCTTAGCCCTGGCAACACAAATTTATTGCTGAATGCGAAGACCAAGGAAAGATGCAACATGCCAAAGGGCACGCTTGGAAAAATATCTGCAGGCCTGCTGCATTATAAAATTAAGCACATCTATCCATCCTTGTTGCTGTGATTAACTCAACGGAATAATTTCTGAAATTATTTAACAAGTCTTTTGAGGTCGTCTGTACGTACTGAACATTCATAAAATAGCATGCCTAGATTTACGATGTAACGCTTGGAAATTTGCCAAAAATATACGGACATAAACTGCAGAAACGATGAACAGATATTGACTCTTTATCATTCTACTCCAGCCCAGAAATTTCCCTTATGCTTTCGTCATATTTTACCCCTGCTTGCTTCCACCCCTTGAACCCATTTGGGCTGCACTTCTCGTGCAAGTCTCTACTCAGCACGGCCCCATACTGCCTCAGCAAAGTGAAACCCTAGATGATCTGTGCATTGCCACAGCGATATAATAGTGACACATTGCGTGCGCTGAAAATGACGTCAAGTACCGACAAATGAGGAAAACGCCTGCGCACTTGAGGTGTCAGTCCGGTGCTACGTCTAAAACACTGTTAGTTGATGCGGTCCGGTTATTTAAACGGTAAATGCTGGTAACATGCTCCGCAGTAGATAGGGCGTTGCAACCGGCGGCAGACGTGGGAGGCCAGACGAGACTAGGTTCTCTAGTTCGTAACCGTGATGTCAGTCATCAAGAATCTGAAACATTATTCACTTTAGTGGGGAAATCTGTAGGTTTACAACAGCGATTTTCGTTCGGTCCAGAAAATCAAGAAACAGTGCTGCATTTCAAAAGTCAAAATAAAAATTTTTTCTGTTTAATAGACGATGTTACAGAGCAGACGAAGAGGGAAACAAAAATAAATACAAAAACAATCAGTGGCGGTGTTCGAAGAGCTTCAGTCCATCACCGACAAGAACAAAAAAAGCCTTCCACTGACGTTGTGTACAAGAAGAAAACCAAATCGAAAAATCGGTGTATCACCATACGGCAGCCTCTGGTGATGTGTACAGTGAGTTTACCTGATAAGCATTTACCTTTTGAAGAGGGCCCACAAATATTCTCTTCGACTGAGGAAGCCAAAGTAATGCTAAGAAGGCTTCTTGCGTCTACAGATCACGAATGTACAATGGCTGAATCAGTCAGAACGAGCAATGTGACACAGGGGAAGGAAAGCCAGAGCGGACTGCTGGAGAAACCGGAATACTTGGAAGGCACATATGATTATTTATTCCACAGACATGTGCAGACGTTGAATGACATTATACGACAGCAAGAACTACAAGAAAATGATGAAGCATGTGGAATTTATCTACAGAAAAACTGCAAACAAGTCATCCAGCTTTGTTGTGGAGATGGCATTGACTGTGATGATGATGCATCTGTAACCATTGGCTCTACAAAATCATCACATCATCACAATACCAGTACCACCTGTTACCATCCATTCAGCTGTGACGAAGCAACTGGAAGCAACAGTCAAGACACTAACCAAAAAATCAACAGTAACAATTTCTTTGCTAACCCAAGTTCTTGTGATGAAGATGGTGACAAGGCGATGAACAACCACTGTGAGAAGAATGAATCAACAAGTGTAAATGATAACAATCAGACAGGAAGCTGTCACTACATACAAAACAATAGCGATAACAGTATAAATCTAAATGCAGTAACCAGGAAATTGAATGCATTAAAACTTAAAGAAGTCAGATCATCACCAAAACCAATAATAACATTCAACCATGTGTCCAATGTGAATGAAAGCATCAGCGCTTACACTGAGTCTGAATCAAATAAGTTGAAGCAGATTACGACAACTTCCATCCCATCAACAATTCGATCGAGAAGTTCCAGTCCACTATTAGAAGTTCCAGCTGCACTGGAAGACCGAACCACAGAGATGATGAGGCCCCCTATGAACTAGTGCATTATAGTGATGTGAATTGTAGGTATGGTATCAACATGAAGAAAACTAATGTTCATAGGTTCTGCTACTAATGGTGTGTGACACAGGCTATATACACAAACTGATATATAAAAGTTGCAAGTAAGAGCAATATTTGGGTGAAGGAACTACAGTGTCTGTCAAATGAATCTGATGGCCCCAGGTGATAGTGTCATTAAATGATGTAAGTTACATCAATGCAGATTTAAACTTAACAGCAGTTTTCTTTCTTTCTTACTGTTTTTGTATTGTCTGTTAACATAATGGAATGGTAATTATTAGAAGCACTTTTTATGGCCTAAACATTGAAATAATTTATATGATTTAATTTCATTTTTATAGCCAATGACAATCATGATTTTTTTTCAGAATTTCCATGTGAGAAAGACGTGAGGCTACTGTATGAATTGCAGAATGTTTGGAGTTTAAATCACTGTGATCAATTATCTGCCTCAGTGACTGGACCACACAATGGTCTTCATGGTGATTATGTCAAGCAGGGGAGAGGTGCAAGTAATTTATCTTGCTTTCTGCTGCTCCCCTTGCTTGGGTAGTAAGCAGCTAGACTAATACATACCATCATTATTTTATTACAGAGAATATTTTACTGTCAATGTAATCAACCTTGACAGTATGTACAGGAGAGTTGTGTTTTATGCAATAGTGAGGCTCCTGACATTGTGCACATACCCAAAATAGCACATAATCAGAACACCCCCTGAGACCCTCCTATTCCCCTCCTTTAAATACATTAAATCAATTGTAGGTGTATTAGTATGTGTATGTATCTAGTTTGAAAGGATTTTTATGAGGAAAATCTTATGAAAGCAGTAATATGGCAAATTCAATACTGTACAGTAGAAAAAACAGATAAAATAGAATTATGATCAAATGGTACATCTGGTGACTCATTCTCTTGTGAAGATGATGCTGCAGGCTCTTACAATTTTCTTTCGAAGAACACAGTTATCAGTAACTGCCTTCCATTACATTTTAAAACACCATACAATTCTTTTTGAGTGCCTGATTAATTTTAACTTATTTTTTCAAAGTGGAAAGCTTATGCATGAATGTGCACAAAAATATTTACTGCAAAATGCAACTTCACAGTATTTATAGATTAAAACGAAAGACTGCTTACCTTGCTGAACTGGTCCACGATGTGCTTGATGATACTGGGAGATGTGTAACACAGAAGGGGTTCCAATGTGGCAGTGTACATGCTGTTTTGCAGGACTAGCTTCAGGATAAACTTCCATTTCGGTTCTGGGTCTCTAGAAGTTCCTGTCACTGTGGAAAACTAATAAAGCATCCAGCCACACATACCTTATATATGTAAATGGTAAAATCTGTGTGCCCAAGAACCGTGCCATGAAGGCGTAATGGATGGTAACAGGAAAACTCCATATGATCTTAAGCTGATATCAGATGAAGTCACACAGGGTTTATCCTTACCACTGTGCCCATCAAGTAGTGCACCAAATATTGAACAACTAACAGTTGCATGCTACAATTATGTCTTGAGTAATGGATAGTTATGACCTGGTTTAACCTTTTAATGCCTAGCGGGTACTTTACGTGGCATCTGGTTCAAAGTTCAAAAATTCTACATTACACTGACAGTACGTTTGTGTTTTGTGTGGATCTCAGACCAAACAGCAACCTTTACCTTATACGTCATTGACTGCTTTTCATAACCGAAGCAGAGAGCGTTTACAGCACGGTATGAGCTGAGTCCTTACATAAAACAGACTACCTTTCGTCTTTAAAGAGTTAAAAGTTTACAGTTCTTGTGGAATTTGAAGGTCCATTAATGTGTTCACCAAACCCAACCATGAGATCTCACCCAGAGTGAGTTCAATCAAATTAACATTTTGATAACCTCAGCCTCCTATGCAGTGGGTTATCAGGAGCCCTTACCCGAGGGATAAAACAGATAAGGGAATTAAGCTGACCATTCACATCCATTTGATGCCAAGATTAAGAATATGTCAAGTTGTAATTCCACTCCCCTATATACCTTCGTGGTGTAGTGCTTAATTAAGCACAGAGGCAATGTTACCTTTTTATTTCTCAATGAGCCACTTTAACATCATTCTAATGCCTATGGCTAGGCCTATGCAGCAAAATTTGGCCTTGAAGTTTTGCAACCAACACCTTGTATGCATTTATTGCATTTACTAATTGTTAGGGTGAGACAGTCATTGTAACCTGCCACATTCTAGGGCATGGGTCTCCAACCTATGGCCTGCCAGGTTGTGTAATGCAGCCCCTGACCACATTTGTAAATTATATGTATATACTATAAAAACTGTACAATAACTTACTAGGTTCAGTACACCACTTACTGCGATTTTTACATGTGCGGTAGGCAACCGGCCCACAATGATGGTTGTAGCCTTCTACCAAGAAAGGTTGGACACCCACGAATTAGGGCTTTGTTGATCTCACATAATGTAGGCTGGTAGATGCAGTAAATAAGATGTTCATCAAGGTCACTTAGGATGTAGACACACTCAGAAGTTGGAAAATGCTGTTCACAAGCAACTAGACTTACACCGCTCTGGGACCAGATTACGTTCTGCTTAGGTCACTCTGACATCAAGGGTTCTGTTGTTCTTGGGTGCCAGGAATATGTCATCTCTGTGAAGATGAAATCCATGTCAGTAACTTTATTTAAAATATTAACCCTTTCTCCACTGTCTGCCAGAATGATTCCAACATAATTATTTTGATATACTGCTGTGCTGCTGGAAGCCTTGTGCCACACACATTTCAGTTTACCGTCTCCTTATAATCACATGCTAGGTGTTATCTACCTTTGCTTCTTACTGTTTTTGACATCACTTCTAGCAGTTCACACACACAGCAACAGACAGCACGACCTATTTTTTATTAAGTAGTTATAGGTAAGTTGTTCTGCATTGTTTGCCCACTGTAGCTGGTAGGAGTCATGCTCAAATGAAAAGGACAGGAAAGGGTTCAGCCTATAGCAGTTCACTGGGTATTCAAGAGCCTGTCATTATGCGAGCTGCATCCACACAAAGCATAATTAAACTGCCTGATTTTTATTGTCTGGCTGTTAATTACAGTTATGTTCTTTTTTATAACAAACACTGGAACCAATATGGTTTCTGACTTGTACTGTTAAAGTACAAACTGCAAGCAATATGCACCATATCTGCATTTGCAGAGGTTGCAAAATTCACTATTATGCTAACTTCATGCACGAAAGTGCAATTTTCAACACACCTTAATATTCCAGTTAAATCTGTGAAGTTTGTAGGCCTCACAGAAATGAAAATGCCAAATTGTAAACATCAGCACTTTGTAGTCCAGCATGGCACAGCTTGTAAAATTGCTTAACTATGTCCCTAACTGAGCTAGTAAAGTCACTTCAGACTAATCTGAAGGCTATGGATATGCATTTGAGATCTAAGGATCTCACAGCATGTAGTATTAAAATCATGAGCTTTGGCAATTTCATGCCCTGTAGTTTGACGGACACGTAACAATGTTTGAAAGGGACCTGATGTCTCTAGTTTCAGAGCAGAAGGTAAGAACTATTCTGCCCTGAAGATGGAGGCAGCAACCTCCTCCAAATCATTTCATTTGTACCCGTCTACCAAATTTCATGGTGCCACACTTAATAAAACCTATCTACAGGGTCACCAAACTGGACCTCCTAAAGCACTTATGGATGCATCATGAAATTTGTGACTAAGAAATGTTTAATTTTTACCTTGGACATCGCATTGTGTTGTACAAATTACAGACTATTTATTAACACAACTATATTGTGTTGATGGTAATTAATAACTATTCTGTAGAAACATTTACTACCTTTCTTGCCCCATCCTACGGCATGTATCTTGAAAATATCATCATGGCACACAAAAGGCATTACATGTTAATTGCCAGACCATGGAATGGTCAGATTGGATGATTGTGATTATGATGGTGATGATGATAACTACAGATCCAGCTCAACAGGGCACGTAAGTGTCTTTACAAGGGTTCTGGATGCCTACAAAAATTTTAACACTTTGCCACTGTGATCACAAAGCAGACAGTGATTTCGTCTGTATGCACCTAATCTCTGTCCAGTGCTGAGAATTTCTTAATGTTAAAGAGTCATGTGGCACACTAATAGAAGGGTTTATGTGTAAGTAATGGTGACATGCTTCAAACACTGAACACAAGAGCAGAAAGCTACTAAAAATGCTGAAACAGAAGCTCACTGCTCAAATAGCCGAAAAATGGCCTCTAAAATACGGCTCTTCAATGAGAATTGTTACACCAACTGTGTGGACTTCTGAGGTTCATTTGGACTTCCAACTGTTTCAGCCCACAAAATTAGTAGTACAGTTTGTGCAATATGTAACTAAGTAGTTAAGTTTTACAATGTTTTTATTGTCTGTGATAAGAGCAGTGCATCTATTGCTGTGCCATTTGTGGAACTGTTCTGGTGATGATTGGGTTAGGTGCAAGAATTGTGTGCTGCTGTCAGTAACAACAGCTGGACAAGGTCTGTTTGTGACTCCTGCTCTGTGGCCCGTCTGTTTCACTCACTGGCACTTCACTATCAGACTCCCCATCTGAATATTTTGCCCCCATCACCTGTAGCCAATGGACACTGTGCCTATCTGCACTTGTTGCACACTTTCTTGTCCTACTGTAATACCACCAGCTCAGCTACATTCAAAAGCAGAATACTGGCTTGGTGCGTGCATGCATACATACATACATGCATGCATGCATGCATGCATGCATGCATGCATCCATCCATCCATCCATCCATCCATCCATCCATCCATCCATCCATCCATCCAGTATGCATGCACATACATACATACATACATACATACATACATACATACATGCATGCATGCGCACACTCTCACACACGCATATGCACATGCATGCACATGTGCACACAGACAGACAGCAAAGTGTGTCTGAAGTCTTGGGAGACGTGTCACAACTGAAGTGCCAGGCTGTGTGGGCCAAACTGAACTATACCAACAGTCACTTCCTTTCGTGTTTCATGTGTCTGAATTTGATGTTGTAACAACACAATATGAACAACTGTTTCTATGCTCAATAACATCACAATGAACATTCAGTGTGTCACAATAATTCTTAATTTATCAATTTGCTTTTATTGTATTTCACTGAATTCAGATTTCATTGTAATGACTACAGTATGTCTACAAAAAGGCCATTTCTTTGCAATTTTTGGCATGGAACAACTAAAACAGGCAGGGGGCTATTTGGTATTTTCACTTCCTTCTACAGCATCTACAAGCTCAGCATATTTCACTGAAAGCCATAACGGTCAAGTTGAAGGTGTATTGATTGGACATAGTTCCTTAATCCACGTAACAAAGGGCTGCAAAATCTGTATGGCAACTCACTGTAACACGAACACGTTCTGTCAGCTCTAATCCTTCAGGACCCTAACATTGGATTCTTTAAATGCACATTCATCTGTCAGTTCAATGTTTGGGCATATAACACTGTGTTCAAGTAAGCTGCACTAGCAGTAAGGTATTCAGAGGTTACAGGAACAGAAAGTGGATCATCTTGTGTTTCATTGTAATCACCCTGCCTTCTTACTGATGGGCTGGAGAAAAAACTTGCACATACCCTTCTGATCTGGCTGTAGTGTTCTGAGGTAGACTTAACAGTGATGCTATTACCTTGTTAAGTCTTTCAGCAGTTCACTGCCCACTGGCAGTCCTTGAGCATTCCCTTCACACTGATGTTGCTACCTTGTGAAGCTGCACACTCTACTGCCACTCTGTGAGCATCCCGATGTTCTCACTGACACTGACACACACAGTTCCTGCAGCCTGCTAACACACACAAATACACATGAGCTTCAGTTACTGCAGTTTCATATTGTATCCGGTACTGCTACAGCATGCCTAATTATGAGTGTCTTGTGAAAATAATTATTATTATTCCATGTCAAACAGCACTGCAGAATTTTAGCTTCCATGGTTTTATAGCAGCTCTTCTAAACTCAAGGTAGGTGTACCTGCAGGTGGTACATGACCCACATGAACATATACACCATATATATATATATATATATATATATATATGTGTGTGTGTGTGTGTGCATTTTTTGCCCCCACACACTGTTAAAGACCAGTCAGAATTACCGAAAAACATCTTCACAGCTTTCTTTTGTACACTCTTTTATGTATGAAATGAAATGATTCTGTAAAAAATCTAATACAGTACAATACAAACATGAAAAATGTATTACCTACACAGCTGGTCGGTATGAATACTGTCCTATACAGACCAAAAATATAGCAAGGTATTTGGGTGAAAAATTACTTTACAATATGTGTAATACTTATGACCTTTCAGTTGAAAACAATTCTTTAGCGGAGTAGAAGTGGGCTTAGAAATAATCTTTCAGTGCTGGCTCACATACTTTTGTATCATGGTTTAAGATTTTAATGTGCGATAAAAGACATGGTGTAACTTGGTTCCTGCACAATACACACCTTTCTGGTAACCAGTGAAGTTAGCACCTGGCATATAGAGGTCATGTTTACATCTTGTATTTGTACTGTGGGCTTCTGACATTGCAATTTTTTTATGCTGTCCACAATGAAAGAAATTAATACAAATAGGCATTAACTGACAAGGGAAAGTATATCATATTGCTTACATAATTCCATACAGAAGACTGCTTTCTTTACACCCTCCATTAATCTAATTTTTAGTTTTGAATGGTAAAAATTTGTCATCTGTTGAATTTCCCCAAAATAAGGAATGGAAATTAGCAAAGTAAACAGTTTTGAAATACACTTGTATGTTGTCATGAGTGGTGTGAATGCCATTATGGCAAAGCATACAGAACATAGTTGTGGAATAACATATTTAACATGCATTTTCCAGTTTACATTATCAGCAGTTTGCATGGCCAAGAAATTCAACTGTAACCACTTCTTTAATTGTTTTAGCATAACCTACATTTAATTTAATAAATGTTTGTGGGTTACGGTATGCTGCTACTGTGAAATCACAACAACAGTAAACACATTAACGTCAGTCTTTATTCTCGTCGCTATGTACAGTACGATTGCTATATACAGTTGTCCGTGTCGAACATATTTACACGTGTTTCTCCTTTGATACTGTGACGGCGAAGGGCCGCGTCAGTGAGGCCCAGCAAACGTTAACCCTGTGAAGAAACGGTCTCACTGATGCAGTGCAGTAAGAGCGAGTTGTGTACAGTGTCAGCCGGTTGCGCGGTGGAGAGCCTGGGACAGCTCTGTGGTGCCGAGCAGTGTGTGCTGGTAGACACTGCGGCGCGTTCCGCAGGATGCGAGCTGTAGATGCTGCTAATAGGCCGAGTGGCGGATGATGCTCGGGAGCTGATCGTGGAGGCTCGTAGCACGTTGAGTCTTGATATTGAACGCTGGATCCGGAATACTGGAATGCACAATTTTTGGCTGGAAATGTTGCCTTTTACACCTGGCCGTCGCTGGGCTGCCCGTCTGCGATTGGCTGGCGTGAAGAGCTTGTTGCAGTGGTGGGGAGACCGACTACCGCTGTACTGCGCGCAAAGGGCCGTTTTGCATTTGTGGGGATGTTCCCACATGTTTTACTGTTAGCACTAAGTGCACAAAGGTTTGTCAACATTTACTGTATGTTCATTTGCTTTAAACCACATATTAAACTTGATTATAGATAGGTTTGGTCTCGCAAACTGGCAGTTCAGATAGACTGGAAGAACTCGGGGGGGGGGGGATAATTTAAATAATAGCAGGCACTAAGAGGGGCCTCTTGGAAGGAATATATTTGGGAGTTTAATACTCTTTCACTTGCCAGTAAATCGCTACCCTTCATATTTGTATTTATGAGCATGGAGAATTTCTTGAACGAATTTAGATATACAGAATACAGACACAAGACAAAGATATTACCTGTATGTGCCAAACACTAACCTCGAAATATATCAAAGTTTACTATACTCGAATGTTATTCAGTAATCTTCTACCTACCATAAAAGGTTTAAATCATGATATAGAACTACTTAAGCCGAATTAACCGAGTATTACTTTCCACTGTGTACAAGAATTTGCCTATACCTGCTATAAATTGTATAAAACCACATGGGTACTGTGTGTTGGTTGCATGATGTATTTTTCTGAAACTGTACATATGTTTTACTAAGCATTAATATTTGTATTTGAAATGAGTGTTGCATTTATGCTACAAAGGACGTAAGGAATGTGAATAATTTGTCTAACGTGGACGTGGGCCATTTTGTACTTGCAAATCACCATACTTCCCTCAATTTCTTTTTCGGGAAGGGGATCAACAAATGACGTAGGGGTTAAGACTTATGTGCCCTGTATTTTCGTCCCTCAGGCGCACACACATACTTGAAAGTACTTCAACTACAGGTCATTAAAGAAAATGCAATTCAACTTTTTTCCGCAAGAGGAAGTTCAGCAGTGAAAAGTGGCACTATTGGGTCGTCACTATTACTTCAAGACGGATAAATGTTTTTGGTGGGTTTATACCATTACAATTTCCGAGGGTAGGAGGCTCAGCATTTCTGTAGGGAAATATGTTACTGTTTTCCAGGCCGAGATTTATGTTATCTTGGCCTGTGTCTATGAACTTCAAAACAAAGCTAGATCAGAGAAATACATAAGTATCTGCTCTGATAGTCAAGCAGCCTTGAAAGCATTACAGGCCGTGAAAACGACGTCTCCTTTGGTACGACAGTGCCAAAGGGCGCTAGATGACATTTCCACTTACCATTCTATGGGACTCTTTTGGGTCCCCGGACATTCAGGGATACGTGGAAATGAAATCGCCGATGAGCTCGCAAAGGAGGGCTCTGCTCACCACTTTGTGGGACCAGAGCCAGCTCTGGGGGTCTCAAGGCAGTGAATAAGAAGAAAAATTCAGTGCTGGTTGGATAGACAGCACTTGGTACGATGGCGGGGACTGGTTGGCACTATGAGACAGGCTCAAGAGCTGATCTCGGGCCCTAATATTGCGGCCAGGACCGCGCTAATGTCCTTTAATAGGGCGCAATCCAGGGTGGTTACTGGCCTCCTTACTGGGCATAACACCCTGAGAAGACATCTCCACACAATGGGCTGTCAGATAGTCCCCTATGCAGGAAATGTGGAGCTGGAGAGGAAACAGCCGATGTACTGTGTGAGTGTGAAGCCTTGGCAACACTCAGACATATTTATCTGGGATCCTTTTTCTTGGACCCTGAGAATGCGAGAGGTCTGAGTCTAAGGGCAATCTGGAACTTCTATAGGAGGACAGGGCTCTCGTAACTTGGACCTAATGAGGGGGCACAAAGGGCCTGTGAAGGCCTACGTGCAACGGGACCGTGAGGGCTCGACCCACATTTACTCATACTCATACCATTACAATTACGCACCTCGTTTTAATAGGTGATACAAAATAGACGATAAGAACCTTAGCTCTTATATTTGTTCCGACCTTTAACTGTACCGTTCCACCACCACATCCAAGCCACAACGAAACACGACTCCCTCAGCCACAGATCATACTTGACGGTGAAGAGAGAGGTGGAATGATATCCGGAATACTAGTGACACCTGGCAGGAGTTGGGGGCTGACAATGCAAACAGGTGGAGAAAGCGTGCTTCTCGTGAAACGGTGTACTGCAACACGATACCCTTTAAATCATCTACACTCTATAATAACAGCATGGCGGACACGCAACTTGTGATAGACACAAACATGAGTCCTTGAATGATGTGTTATACCAGATCTTCAGAACACTGTTTTGTGACTTGCAATAAGACTATAATATTATCTGATATTACAGAAATTAACTGCGCAAAATTTAAAAATTCTGCCACTTAGTAAGTCGGACAAACACAGTCTCTTGAGAAATAAGCATGTGATCAGTTTCCTCAGGGTGAGCATGCCAATTCGGCCATCAATTTCCTGCTCGGGACGAACGACATTTCGTCGAAGTTCCCACTGGCTGTCAGTTCCCACTTTCCTTGCTCTGCGCTCTCTTGACTGTGTGTTGAACTAACGGAAAACCTCACAAAGCCAGGTGAATACGGCAGCAGCCAGCACTAGCAACATGTGACAACAATCCAGCAGACCAGCGCATAGCAACGGTTAAACGCCATGAAATGTGTACGTAACGTCACAGCCTACACCGGAGTACCGCACAACAAAGGTCCTTCGTTCTACCCATTCACATAACACTCTTCTGTAGTACAACCACCATGTAGACTTACCTTACTGCTTTTCTATGTGTTCTTTTTTCTTTCCATAGCGCGACAGCCCCTAATGGATCAGAGCCTCCTAATTACCGACACTTCACGATCACAGACACCACACTCGGTAGGCTCCTCAGGACGAGTGATCAGCCCGACGCAGAGACCTCTACCTGACAACAAACAAGCTTCGCAACAGACAAACATACTTTACTTAACGGCGTAAATAAATTTCTACCCATACTTTCCATATTTCTTGACCGATTTAGGTGAAATTCGGTATAGAAGGTTTCCACGTACCTCCGTTGAACAACTTCCGAGTTTTGTGAAAAGCCGGTATAGTACAAGGAGTACTTTACTTAGGGAACGGTTTATGAAATTTTGCCATATTTTCTGCATTTTTCTTCCCATTCGGATAACATGCGGTACACATGTCAACAAAAATTGGATTGGCTGTGAGCTTCGAGAATATCAGCATAGTAAAAGCCGTACTTTACTTACAGGCGTAAATGAGTTTCTACCCCTGGTTTCCACATTTACTGTCCGATTTGGCTGAAACTCGGTACAAGAGATGCACACATAATGCTGCTGCTGCTGCTGAGCCTTTATGGGTTTCGTGAAGACCTGCACAGGGAAGGCAATGCTTTTCTTATGGTTGTGACCGCAATTACATTTACGGTGTGTCGTGAGTTATGGAACGCTCTGTGTAAGTCTTGTCAACTACGACACGGAGCACATCTGCAAGCTTGCACTCTGTAACGTTGCACATATCTTCCCACCAATCAGAACACCAGTACCCAATGCTGAACGAATATCAGGTGATGTCATACTCCAACCACCAGAACTCCCTTCAAGATAGACCACCTGTCGGTGCCGTACGGTTATTCTGCGCCAGTTCTGTTGCCTTGCGTATCGTGTGACTGCCCTTAGCTGCCCAGGCATGTTGGTTAGAATTACACCAATTGATAACATGCAAACATCAGAACACAACCTTGAATATTGCTGATTTAACAATGCACCCACGTGTTTCGACGTCCAGAACTTGAAGATCAGCAGGATTCTCTGGGTCATCATCAAGGCCTTCAATTTAAAACAAATGGGCGTACCGAAGCTTCATATTCATGATTCCATAAAAATCGTGTATGTGATACATATAAAGGAATGATATGAGTAACAAACGTTCTTTGATGGACCGACGCATACTAAAGACAATGAACACAGTTGGTTAGTCCCAGCCTTGTGTACATAGCTGATTTTAATTCAACGATAACTAAAGATATGCGCGGTAGCAATGGAACATACATAACATTCCCATACTTGCTACGTGTCTGACAGAGATCATTACATTTGTAGTCTTACTTACTGATATTTTAATTATAAAGCCATACGTAAGTAAAACACACAATTTATTCTACACTTTAACAGATTACAGCACTACAAGTGTGCACATGCCGAAACAATTATATTTTCATTATGATAGTCCAGACTTTATTCGTACTTGAATCCTACACTGCAGCTATTGCCAACACATCTTCAAAAAAAAAAAAAAAGTAGTTTCTCAGTTTACATAGCGGTTTCAAAACTGGACATTATTCATGCTTCTTCTCCTTTTGTTTCCTTCCTTCCGTTCTTTTTATCTCTTTTCCTCCTTCCAGCTCTAGTATTTGGTGCTACAGATAAGTTCCGATGTTGAGAAGTTCGTAAAAGTGGTTCCCTCATCCAATTCTGGGTCCTTTCACGTCTTTCTGCCCTTTGGGTTTGGTGAGCTAGTTCTGGACGTCGTTCCTGCTGCATTAGAGTGACAGGTCCTCTCACATTTAACTGGCATTTCATTACATGCTATATGTTGGAGATCTGACGTTTTCATAACAGTGTTGAATGTTGAACTATTATGGGATATGACATCGTGTGGACTGGTATAGCAGACGATTACGAGTGGCTGGCTGCCGTCTTCTGGGTGGAACTGACATATTGTAGTTGATAGAAAAATACCAGCGTTTCAGAGGTAGCTGCTGCTTCATCTTCAGAGCAGAAGAGTGACGCCATGTACTTTGGTGTACAGGTATCAGTGTTGCGGAGGAACCCGCTACCTCCATCTTCAGCGTAGAGTAATCTTAACATTCACTGCGAGAGAATGCATATTCTCAATGTCACGTTCAGTCTTGGCAGAACTGTGGCTTTTCTGTTTATGTTTCTTTATGGCATGTTATGGGACCCATTTAGCCACCTAGCAGGTATTAATGGTTGATATCATAAAGATGATGTAAATGCAAAGCCAATCAGTCAGTTACACTGCACACTAACACTTTTATAAAACAAATTACTTGCAGTCTGATAGATTTGTGTCTCAAATTCTAATGACAGAGCCTGATTTAACTTGACTTAAGGAACCTTAGCTACGGTTTTACAGGAGGGTAACTCTTGAGGACTCAAACATTGAATGTTTAGGGAAGGTCGGTGGATTTACTGATTAGGAAATCACAAATTTCAAATTTTCACATAAGAAAGTTTATCCTGTTTAGCCAAAGAACGATGCATTCTCGTAACTGACGGTTGAAAGTTCCTAGATGCACCAACACAAATTTGTGGCCACAAAACATGGATTTAAAGGAAAATACATGATTACAAGTCCATCAGCACACCTATATGGTATCAAAATTTGTTACATCGGCACTTTCTGTGGATATTCTTTGTGTCAATTTTCTGTACAGGTCAAGATCAACAGGAGACATTCCTCATATGCATTAGAAATGTTTATAATTGCAAACCGAACCTTACCTTTAATTTGGCGCATCCCACCTATCAGTTGCGTCATGGGCTCGCGAATAACAGCGCCCGCACATCCTGGCTGATACTAATCGAACTCAGTGTGGTGGGCCTACACACAAAATCTCAGTGTGTTTTCATGTTGGTGTAATTTGGTTGATTTTCAGCGACACGATACTGATTCACACACCCTAATTAAATTTAACGTCGATATAATTTCGCGGCACCTTTAACAGGTTTCATTGTACTAGCAGTATTATAACGTGTAAGTTTTATTCTCTTCAATCCCTGTTCAGGTTCACACCACTTAAGAGGCAGTCTGCAGTTTAGACTGGATCTCGCGAAGATTTTACCTGTAAGAGTGAACTGAATAAAAATAATACTGATCCATAGAATAAACGTTAATCTACATCTTACACGACATTTGTTCAAAGTTTAAACGACTGTTCAAAATAATGCAATGATGGTGGTGGTAGTAGTAGTATACCACACACAGTAACTGGGCGCCATTTACATCACTCACCAACCACGTGCTAAGGCCCCGAATCTGATATCCTCTCGAAATTTTAACATTTTGGGTACACGTATGCGCGCGTGTGTGTGTACACACACACACACACATATATATATATATATTTGTGTGTGTAAACAAGGTACAGAAATGTAATTACGTTCATACGTTACGTAACAATTCAGTACGATTGCTGTCTAAAATTAAATTAATTTAGAATGTAGGTATTTGTAACGGACATAATACAGAATGTCGTCTGTAAAAGTAAAGGAAGCAAAATTGTAACTGGACAAAGTGGCGAACAAACACATAGAAGGTAACAGGTGTTAAAGCACAGGTACGAAAGAGACTAAAATGTCCAAAAGGCACATAGAATATATCCGTATACCCGCAATAGGTAAATAGTACAAAAAATGGAGTATTTTTCAGTTACTGTAATTTTGATTCCAACTACAGTCATGCATCGTTCTTTGTTTCACCCGCTCGCCACGGTGAGGCACAGGATATGAGCGGGACCTGAAAAGAAAACAAAATAAGTAACATATTCCTTGAACACATATTGCAAGTACATAATGAACAAAATTAACACCAAACTCACCTTCATATTTTCGTCCTGTCTTCTTTTACTATATTCGAATTAAATGTCAATTTCCTTCTCCGATTTGCTGTGCGTTTTAAAACCCCGATCAAGGAAGGCATGTAACTGTGTGTGCCCTTTGTTCATCGCAGCTGTGAATATTAAAATGGACAACTCAATGAAGCAGAAAGTACTCAGTTATATGCCAGCTAATACAAGGAATTAAAAAAAAGAGCGCACTGAAGCCAAAATCGTCTTCCTCAATCCTGTAAAATTAAATCGTCGGAAAAATGAAATATCGACGTCTTCTTCCGTTAGAACTGGAGCTGAAATGTATCGCGCTCTAAAGATGCTCGATTCACGTCGGAAATCGAAGGATTCCCAAGAAATGTAAAACTCCTCACCCAATCCGCTGCACACGTATGAGTTTAACTGTGTGTGTCGTATGTTCATCGCAGCTGTGCATATTAAAATGGACAACTCAATGAAACTGAAAATACACAGCTATAAGTCATCTAGTGCAGGGAATTAAATATAGGCGCAACGAATTCAGAATTTCATCTTCGATTCAGTACTACTAAATCTCCATAAATTTGAAATGTCGAGGGCCTCTTCTGTTAAAACGGGAACTCAAGTATATCGCCCTGGAACGACACTCCACTCTCTTTGTCAATCAAATGATGATGTATGTGGTCCAATCAACAACATTTTTCTTACTTGGCTTAATCGTGTAAACAATACGTCATTTTGAAAGCCTAATGAAAAATCTGTCAAATGTAACACAGCCTGGTTGCTACTGACCGAAGTATTTAACGCAATAAAATTCAGTTTTCTTCCAGCGCATACATTCCTTTACATACAAATAAATCGTTCTGTTAAAGAAACTGTTGTTTATATAAAATCCTACTTACGACGGTATTTCCTTTACTTTTGTCGACATGTGTAATGTAAATGTTGTTTGTGTGTGTGCGTTTCTCCATTGTTAGGCCTAACCGTGTCAAAGACGCAGCCAACATTGTTGCCTGTCCATGTAGAAGGCCTGCCTTTCGTTGTTAGCAGTCGATGTAGAAGACGCAGCTTTCGTTGTTGAAACTCGCTGTAGAAGACCTACCTTTCGTTGTTAGCAGTCGATGTACAAGACGCAGCTTTCATTGTTGAGACTCGATGTAGAAGACCTACCTTTCGTTGTCAGCAGTCGATGTCTTCTTTAATGTTGAACCCTGAGTTTATTTTGTACATTGAATTCACAACTCTCCGACAGAAACATATACAACATGTCACTTTACAAGTTCCACTCAACATTTTGCAAATTAAACACAAATTCTTACAGATTCAAACACTTGTCTTTCAACACTGAAGTGAAAGACAGGTCAAAGCAGAATTAAGTTCTACTTTACTGAATCCTTGTCCTTCCAATGCGAGTTATTCACAGGGAGAAACTATTAAAGGCTCTTTTTTATCTCTCTCCCTCTCGCACTGATATCACTGGTTGTGCCGACCGAACCCTGCCAAGTTGACACCCCGCGGCAAAAAAAAAAACTTAAAACTAAACCCTCCTAACTGAACGGCCCTACTGTCACATGCAGCTAATTCACGCGACCTATCCTATCCAGAAATCCTAACTGGGGCACCTAACGGGGAGGGCAGGGAGGACAGAACTTACAAACTAAGCAAAAAAAAAAATCACATACGCAGGGTTGTGAACCCGACCTTAACTTAGGCCCTGAGTCATGGCGGCTACCGCATCAAATACAGAGTTGCCTGGCACGGCTATTATTATCATGCGCAGCCTGGGGCCGGACTGACATCATGATAAGCTCGTGTCGGTGCTGTGGCGTACCTGATTTGCTGCGAGTACCCAGCCCACCCTCCTGCGGATGGGTCCTCAATCGCTAAGGGTTCAGCCGACACAGTTTCGGTTTCAACGTTACTGTTTGCGCGTTGCTCTGTTCCCTTTAGTCCTGGGTTCGACGTCTGCTGCTTGTTCCACTGGAATGTTGCAGTCGTTGACAAAATGGCACAACACTGTATCACAGGTACTCAGAGAGTCGCTGCTATCGCACACACACATCACAACACTTTGTTCCACATCCACAGAAACGAGCACCACGCAAAATAACGAAAATCGGTGACCCGATAGGTGGTTTAAAATACGCAATGTAACGAGTCTATATCACTGCACAAATAGGTCTTCCCACGCCTTTGCGATATACACAGAAAAATAGCACTAACACACTACATTAAAACCACTACCCACACACTGCCGGCCTGCCTGCCAGAGATAATTTGCCTGATAATTTAGTAATTATTAGACTTCGTAGTCTCTCACGTTTTATTGTTGCTATTACTGGGGCACGATACCACTTCTACATCGACATATTCTGCAGTATCATCTACGGAAATAAATTATACTCCCATTTCTGGGGCGTAAAGCCCCTTCGCCATCAATGTATTCTGCAGTATCATCTATGGAAATAAATAATACTCCTGTTTCTGGGGCGTAATGCCCCTTCGACATCAATATATTCTGCAGTATCATCTATGGAAGTCAATAACACTCCTATTTCCGGGGCGTGAAGCCCCTTCTACATCAATATATTCTGCAATATCATCTATGGAAGTAAATAATACTCCTATTTCCGGGGCGTGAAGCCCCTTCTACATCAATATATTCTGCAATATCATCTATGGAAATAAATAATACTCCTATTTCCGGGGCGTGAAGCCCCTTCTGCATCATTATATTCTGCAGTATCATCTATGGAAATAAATAATTCGCTTATCTCCGCGGCGTGACGCCACTTCTTAATTAATATACTCTAAAATATTATTAATAAAGTATTTAATCCTTTTATTACTGTGGCACGACTACATTTCTACGTTAACACAGTCTAAAATATCAATTATAAAAATATGTAATCCTTCTAGTACTGTGGCATAAAGCCACTTGTACACCAACATATTCTGAAATAGCATGTAAAAAGTATTTAATCCTCCATTTAATAGGGCATGAAGCCGTTTATACATCACTATATTCTACAATAACATTTACAGAAATATTAAATAAGTAGACATTCAAGCCGCAAACCTCCCTCACCCCTCTTATTTGCTGGGCATGGCGGGATACTTGGTTCTGCCTGTGCCTCACACTAAATATTTTATCGTGAAGCACTATTTATGCATACCTGGCCATGTTATCACCCATTATTTTTTCATTTTTAACCCCCAGAGAAGTTTGCATGTCAATAGGGTCGAACGCATTCTCAAAACCCAAAAAGCACCAATATATTCCACATAATTTGCTCTCAGATATACGCTCACAGGTATTTTTGTTACAAAAACATTATCCATTTTTCTCTTGCCTTTACGAAATACCACTTGACAAGGGGTCCATCTCTTATTATACAACAGCCAGTCCAAGCCTAATAGCTAGTATCAATGAATATATTTTCCCCCAACTTGATAACAATGATGATGACCTCTATAGCTTTTCCTGATTTTCCTTCCCTTTATGAATTATATTTACACGGTTTTCCTTTCTCTTGGAAGTTCCCTCTTACTTATCTGAATATAACGCAAACAATTTGCAAATCGTGTCCAAATATAAGGCGAGTTAATGTGACAGTTCAGTACGCGAATTTCTTAGGAAAGTAAGGACTGTACGTGGCGTTTTTGCATAATGCAGTATAACGTAGGTTACATTTAATGACATTACAATAAATGAACTGTGTCAGGCAACCACAATTATATATCGACGTTAAGTTGTAACCAAAATTTAGTAATTTAACAAACTGCTGCATTTAGTGATAGAATATGTACCTGAAGTATGCTGTGATGTAATGTCTAAGACACAACAGAGCTATACTTAAAATTTAAAGATTTAAAACTTTAGATGTTACTTAATTTTTTCCTATAAATCAGCCATGTTACATGTAGTTTCGTAAGGCTACGTAACAGTGTCACTTATCTCACACAATATTACGGATATTTAAATGCATGGAAAATAAAACGCTTTTTAACTAAAACAGATTAAGACTGACTTAAATTTACTCACTTTTTAACTTCTTAATGCAACTTTATCGAGCTCTGATAGGGTACAAAAATCAATAAGTTTACGAAGTAAGATCCTATGGAACTTCTTTTTGTAGTCTCTAATGCAGGAAGTCGTAAAGTGCGTCAAAGGAACACTAAACACCCTGTAGGATGTCTGTTTTCTTTAATATTTCATGAGAGTTTCTATTCGTAACTTACTGTTGTTGAAGACTACAGTGTTTTATCTGTCTGTTTTTGGTCATGGATGCAAATCAGTGCCTTGCGCTAAAATTATTACATTTTTGACATGTGAAGTGCAGAGACTGATTAAAATAAATTTTGTCAATATTCCGCATACCACAGCCGGAAATAAATTTGTGTAATTTAAACCTGCCATTCCGAAATTATTATGCATTGTTACTGAAAATCCAAATATAATCAATGTCTCCATTACGTGGTGGGTTTTTGAGAAAAGGAATTCAACTTATTTGATTCAAATTTACCTGACAAGATGATGTCAATGGGCACACATGAACGTACAAACTGTGTTAGTTTTTGCCGGCCATGCATACAGAGAGACAGGAACCCACAATCAGAATACTAAAGCACAGTTAGTTCTATTATTGCGGAAGTGTGTTAGTCATAAAGAGAAATTGCAGTTTTGTACGGTCATATGTGGAAATTACCATTAAAGCCTCTTCTATGTCAAAGTGTGACCTCATTATATCCAACGTCACTATTATTGTGAAAATGTGTATATAACCTAACAGTAAACTGAAAGAACAAAAGGACTTATCACATTATTAAATAATTTTAAATATGTACTTGAAGTTTTAAACTTATCATAATGGCAGAAGACTGAAGGGTACAGCTGCGGTATAATTAACAGAATATACCGACGTACAGTTTTTAAATCTTCCTGGGATATTCTACCATAAAGTACTTGACTCAGAACAACTTTTATTCGTATAAAGTTGAATTTTGAACGTCCCTTTGCCGTCCTGCCTGTAATGAGGGTGGGTGCAATTTCTGATAGGATATAAATACAAAATTTATTTCAAATAGAACAGCATTGGCGTTCGTTATTCTACTTCCTTGCAACGACATGAATGAAGGGGAAAACAAAACTCTCATGGCTGATTCAAAGATAATATGCCAGAATGAGAAAAAAGGAAGGAAATAACGGATTAGAAGATTTCGGTGTAAGTGGGAGAATGTTAAAATGGATCTTAAAGAAATAGGATTGAACTATGTGGACTGAATTCGTCTGGCTAAGTACTAGCATGGACAAAGTGTGGGGCGTAGTGAAAACAGCAATTGACCTGTGTGTTCTATAAAATGCAAGGAATTTCTCGACCATATGAGGGTCCGTTAGCTTCTGAAAGAGAACTCGGCCGCAACATGTTAGTTACATAAAAAATATAATGTTTAACAACACTGTTAGCAGCACCAGCTTTTTATATTATGTCACTGGTTAATCCTTTAGAACTATCGTCAGTGAAAGTTAATCAGTTTCTAGTGTCCAGTACTTTTACCTCTAGAATTCTAACACTTTGGAAATACGTATGAAATTTATAAAACATGGTAACTATTAATGTATAAAATCATGATTTCAAATGGTTTAACATTTGTCTAGGCGACATGAGCCCTACAAATCCAGATGTGGCTATAAAGATTAGTAATTAATGCATTATGTTTTTTAGCATGTAAAAACGATTTGTGCAAGTCTGTATGTTTCGTCAAACACGTAGTTATTAACTGCAGAATAAACGTTTCGTTCACAGCACCTCACGGATCTGTCTTGTGCAAATATAAAGGAAGTCAAGACATCTACGAATTTTTATAACACATTTTTTGTATTTCCGGTCACCATCAACCTTACCTCCGGATCTACGCTAATAAAATGTCGGAAATTATTATGAAAACAATATCGTAACTGCTAAAGTAAACGGTAATGACCAGGATTCCCGTAAAACTTCATGGCCGCCTAGCAACAAGAAAATCCACGATGTATGCAAGGGTTTCCATGAGGCGCCAAATATGTCTATGTACTCTCCAACCCAGTCTTCATACTTGTAGTCACCAGCAAAATTACCTGCGGAATCCTGACGATAAAGTTGGATAATTATTATAATGCTAATAAAATGTTGTAAATATTAATGTAAATACTGACAATCCAGATTATTGTAATATTTATATGGGCGCCAAAATAATTGGAAATCCAACATGTCTACAAACGGTTGCATGAGGCGCCCAATATGGCTAAAGCTTCACAACCCTTTCTGCGTGTTCCCGGTTGCTATCAAACTTACCTCTCGAATTATGATAACGTTTATAAAATTATTCATGAGCTTCATGAAACACTGTAATTCATAATTATAATATTATAAACCTATAACTGTAATATTTACATTAGCGCCAACAAACTGTAAAACCAAAATGTCTACCAGCACTTGCGAGTTAATTTACAGGGTTTGTAATTATGTAAAATATACTTTTAGCGTGCCACAAATTCTATATGATTATTATATTTCGCAAACAAAGAGCTATTAACTTCTGAATAATAATTTCACTTAGAATACTTCAAATTCAAACTCAAATACGCAACTCCCCGGTGTAAATATAAAAAGCGCCAAAATGACTACGAACTTTGCAACTCGTTCTTCTTGCTAATTAATGGTTAGTTTGAATAGACATTCAACTTAATCGTATGTATTTAATAAACCTACTGTAATAAAGACTGTGTAAGCAAAAACGGCGCCACAATGACTAAGAAACTTGCGACTTGTTCTTCTTGCTAATTAAGGTTATTTTAAGCAGGAATTCAACAGAATTAGCTTTAAATCATACCTACTGTCAATCGCCTATTTCATACAACTTACTGTAACAACATTAGTTCAGCCAAAACAGTTATATACGCCTGGAGGTGGAAAACTCTGGGCAGGCAGGCGCACATCTACTTCCCACGACTTCCAGCGACTCTCTGCTGTCATCCGATCGGCAATCAAGTCACTTCGAGGGTTAATTTCAATCCACCCCGTCAGATGTCATTCTTATACATAGTCCCTTATGATTTCACTGGCGGCTCGTAAGAATTTTGTTACATAGGTCCTGTGCCGTTTAGTGATGGAAATATGACGATGTGACGCAGGTGCAGACCTCGTTTCGGGAGGTATCATGTTCGAATCTCGGTCGAGTGACCGTCTATACTGACCGAAAGTCTTAGTGGTTCTCTTCTTTGCTTCAGACAGGATTGTAAAATCTCGGTTGGGAGACAACAGCTTCCTTTTTAATTCTATCCAATTTATCACTTACCGATCACATTAAGGATTAAACCAGGTAAGACTTCTGATATAATACCTACAAACTAGTGTTTTTTAAATTTCAGTTTTTGGGGGGTTTGGGGGGGCTGCAACCGAGCAAGCCCCCCCTTGGGTGCGCCCTTGGTATACACACACACCCACCGGCTCCCTTGGTGACCCCTTTACTTCATGAAACCTCTGTGTGATAATATGCTTGGTTGGGTTTTCACATAATTAGCTATAGGTTATATCATTTGCAGTAATAACAATATTTCTACAACTCGATGTTCACATACGTTGCAGGGAAATCACTGAGGTCATGATTAGCAAAATCTTGAATGTCTTTTTTTTTTTTGTTTGCTATATTTCTTTAAATTCAGGATGGGATCAATTTGCTTACAGAAAGTGGCATGTCATCCTTCCAAACCCCAAGCCTGCTAATTTGTGGCATGTATTTTTGCAAGACCTTACAGCACGTGGGGCAAACAACTTCCATTTACAAAACTCTCTACAGGTGCAGAACTCCTTTCATTTCAGAATGGTCCTTGCTGATTCTTTAGATGTGTCCTGTGGTGGTACAGTGCAAGGCGAAGCCGACCACTCACCTCCATCTACTGCCGTTAAGAATAAATGGAACTGTGCCCCCACTCTTTCATGTGCCTTCATGGCATGGTGCAAAATTGCCACAGATTTTACCCTTAGTTGCACATCAAACTGTACAGCTTTTCAGCTCTTAAACTTAAAGCACATGTACCACAAAATCAACGCTGTCTACCATGGCTACAGTATTCAATTGGGTGATCTTTTGTCATGACAAAACAGCTGCATTTTGAGTAATAAGGAGCACCTCAGTACAGGATATGACTATACTGCAGTCAGACAGGCTACCACATATAACTGCAAGTATGAGAATATTCATTTTCCACATATCCATGATTGGTGCTACAGCCCCTTCTGGGCCCTGGCCTCCCTCAAAAGGCACCCCTCTTCTTCTCCAACCCCAGCTCACCTCCCCCAGCCTTGTATTCCTAGGACCTGTAATGAATCCCTCGAGACATCCTCCCATCTTCCTATTCATTTGCTGTGGAATTTCCCATTAAGAACTAATTTTCCTTCTTGATGTAAAGGATGGCCTATTCTGATCACCTGAAACCTTAGAGCTTTGACACTGTCAAACATGTCTAATGTTTCAGAGATCTTTGCCATCGTACTTGAGTGACAACTGAAGCTTGTGTTTTGACCCACAAATTAACTTCAGCCATATTTGTCCTGCTGTTGTAACCCTGGCCACAAGATATCTATCCATCCGTTAATGCAGCAGCACGTGTTTCATCGATAGTGATGAATGTGACAAAATACCCTTTCTCTGTAACCATATCTCTCAACAAAACCAGCATCTCTCATGCAATTCAACAAAATGGCAAAAAACGAAATTTACTTGATTTTGATGTAATGATGCCATCTATAGGACTACTTTATCCCAGTGGATAAACAAGTTTGAGCAAAATGATGCCTCCTCAATTCAAGACTGTTGTGTGGTCCACAAAGGACTATCATGACAAGCTGATGTTACACTCACTGACCCCCATGCACACCTAATATGAACTCCATTGAGAATGCATGACATGACATGAAGAAAGCCATGTTGGAAACCTTGCCCACCTGCCTGCTGACAGAGATGCCTTCTGGATCCATGTTATTGATGGAATCTGTGCTGATATGATGTGTTGTTTAAACGCAGGTATTCTACATACATTAAACATTCCACATCTTGAAAAAGCCATTTAAAAGGCTAATAACTAATTCATATTTTCTATAACTGATATCATTATGCTGAAAATACTAGGGGCCACAATACAAAATTAGTTGCCCAGTGTGGCCACGCACCCAGGACGCTTACACCCCTGGGGTTAGGAAAAGAATTTACGGCTGCTTTAACTCACTGACAAATCCCACAGTACCCACTGAACATTTGGCTGGATGGGCCCCAGAGCCATCCTGGATGCTCTGGAGAAGACAGACTCTTTGCTCCTCCCACAGTGCCTCAGATGTTGAGCCTGTGACCTACTAGCTACATTTACTATGCTATCCCATCTCCTATGTCGTGTTGTTGCTTTAATGACTACTATCACTTAATGTGGTCATGTGAAGTGGTTGTGTTTCAGAGATTCTCTTTACGTACATTCTTCTCTCTCCTGAAAAATACATGAAGTTGGTTTGGGACCATATTTTACCCAAGGGGAAAACACACTACTAAAGGAAAATTCCCAAATTATTTTGTTAATTAGTTGTGCCGGAGACAAATATGTTCATGGCAGGTGTTATACAGCACTGACGCCAACCATTTTACTGCAACAGGCCACTCCCATTATAATTGGCTGGTTTGTGGGCCACGTGTGGAAAAATAACAGTACGTGGTATACGTAACTGCATAATTATTATGTAGTTTTTACAGTATATACGTAATTTACAAAAGTGACTGCAGGCTGCATGATACAACCTGGCAAGCTGTGAGTTGGAGACCCATGTTATACAGTATGTTGGAACTTCCACTTAATGTTCATTTCTTCCATTTAAGATCTTTCTTGTGCTGATACTCAAATCACTGTATTCAATAACAACATTATGCAGTAAACAAAACTTACCATTGGAGGGCATATGCTTTATGAAATTTCATTAGTATTGTAGTCACAACTATGCAAAACAGTCACAAAATGATGATATTTCACCAACTTCCATGCAAAGTTTCTCACTTTTACAAGCACTGACTAAAGATTCTAGGCACACAGGATTAATATTTTTTATCATATATATATATATATATATATATATATATATATATATATCACTAGCATCACAATGATTTATTCATTTAATGGCTGCCTGAATATCTTCACGTTTGTGTGTTCCGTCACAGAATGGCCGATTAGCAGTCTGCTTGCAGTTACATAACCAGTACTCTTTGTCAGCAGTCACTGTGAATTTTACTGGACGCAACTTTATCTGCAAAAACGGACTTCTGTGAGTCCCATCACACATTGGCTGAAATAATGAAGATAAAACAACATGATATACACAGACTTACAGAATATTCATTCCAGTGACTGACTGACTCTTAACATGTTTTATGGCACTTACTCGTATGCACACATATACAGTCACATAAATGGGAAATTATCATGGCCTGTTCTAAGGTATTATTTCAGCTACATTTGCCTGGAGAAAATGTGGAAAATCATAAACACTTCAGTCACATCAGTCAAGCACTGCGTCAAAATTCAAACTCAGGGCCTTTCATACATAAAATAGGAGTGCTATGCACTATACTTGTACTGTCATATGTGACATCACCACGGGCTGTATCACATGAGGGGGGTGCTTCACTGTGGCATTAGGGGCCTACATGCAAAACATGTCACATAAAGTGTAGGAACTACTTTCAAAACATGTGTTCATTTGCTGACAGAAGAGAAACTCATGTGTCCAGTAAGGCAGTTATCAAACACACTGTTCCAGAACAGTGCCTGCATTAAAATGCAACAGAGGTATCATTTTACATGGCTGTACTAGTATGTTTGTTATCAATAGTTACTGAAAGAAATATATCATAAAATTGGTTATATAAATATGATCAATATGTTTGTACGATCACCCACATACACCTACAAATGCACATAATTTATATAAACTCACAAATCATCCATATACATGAACCCTCCTACATGTTTCAGTAATAAACTGCCACCATCAGAGAGACATGAATACAAAGGAATATAAAATTAATACATCCAATTTACATATATGATGTTAAGAATAAATAATGGCAGCTATAAATACAAAAATGTGGATGCTATAAATAATGTGATGTTGACATATTCTTGAATACAATTTCTTGATGTGCTACTGTTTATATTGATGTGGTTATATGCATACAAACATCTAGTATCAAAGTTTTCAATCCAAAAGTGTCAAGTCCATCCGCCATGTATTGAATGTGTCTCTGGTACGAGATTGCTCACTACACAACTCTCTCCCACATGAGACACATCAAAAGTTTTTTTGTATATAACTGCATACAATATAAATGGTGACACATCAATGCATGTTATTCAAGGATATGTCAGCATCACATTACCTATAGTATCCACATTTTTATATTTACAGCACCCCTTCTTGAAACCAGGTGACTTTGCTAACACCTCAGTCAGCAAGGTGCTGCACTTTGTTCAAAGTGTGGGGCTGCTGAATTCTTAACAAAAGGGTTGTACAAAGGATCAGAAACGGTTAAGGAGCAAGGGTCACTGCAGTGCCCATTGTAATTTACTCTACTCCACTCTCTACTCACATTAAGAGCTGCCATTATTTATATTTAACACTGTATATGTAAATTGGATGTATTAATTTTATATTCCTTTGTATTAATGTCTCCCTGAAGATGGCAATTTATTGCAGAAACATGTAAGACAACTTCATGCTTCTGGATGCTTTGCAATTTTACACAAATTGTGTGCAACTGTTGGTGATATGGGTGATAAGTCACAATGCACTGAATAAATAATATTAAAAATGTTTACATGAGATCTCAGATCTGTTGTGGTGTTGCCAGCATTAGTGCCACAGGCTTCAGTCATAGTACTAACACACTTAGGGAAGGGAAGAAGGGGAAAAAGAGACAAAATCCACGAACCCAAGTGCAGTAATCACTTTTGTAGCACCAAGGCTATGGTTTCACATTTGAAGAAGACAGTGACTTGCATGCTATTCTGGATCAGCTCTATCAAATTCATTTTAATGAAACCTACCTTGTCTTTCTGTAAATTATTTGCACATTATGTAAGGGAGATGAAGTAAAGAGGACACTGTAAGTATCACATAATGAGGAACATTTGTGATTTACACAAGTGATCTGGTATTGGCAGGGTGGTAGACAAGGACAAGGAATGGTGGAGATAAACATGTATGCATTTTGGTAAGCAAACCTCAGGAACATGACCAACTGGATAACTAAGAATGAGACATGAGAACAACACAGTGACGGATCTAAGCCAACTGACTGTGAGAATGTGATTGTTTCAGGATTATGTCCTGTGGCAGGCTTTTGGTATTAGCAGTATGGAATGAGTACCTGGCTTTTGCTCTGACCACAGAGGCACCAGACATATGTCTTTCCTTTCTCCAGTTTCATTCTGAAAGGCTTCTTGTCATAAATTTTGCCATTTCCTTGTTGAAAAGATGCATTATGAAAATCTTTCAGTGGGTTCTGAGGAATTTCTGGTTCATCTTCAAGGGCCTGCTTTTTGTGCTTTCCCACCTACAACATGCAGTCAAGTGGCATCATCCAACGGAAAAGTGTGAAAAAATAAATAAAGATCATATAATACTTTATCATACCCATCCCTCTAGAACCAAATGAATGTTTGGAGCTACACACTCACACCCCAATTTGTTTTTCATGGAATGGTGCTTAAAGCACAAAAACCTTATTTGTCTTGTGACTCATTATTTATGCCTATTTTCTGTGCAGGAAGTGTTGAAGTAGTTGCACTGTTTATCAAGAGATGACTATTGTCATACTAACAAAGTTAAAATGTGTAACTTCCACACACATGGACATATTTTTAAATTTCTCCACCATATATGTATTCAGTTTAATATACTCTGCTTTGTAAAGTATGGATGTAATAAGGATAAAAAAAACTCACACAAACCATGATAACAAATGTCATATGGCCATTTGCCAGGGAAGCTGAAGTGCACCTTGTAAAGGTGTTCCATGCTCACTTTGCAATTCTGACTGCTGTCCTACCTTATATCCTCAGATATGAATAAATTCAGCTTTTTAGAAGGTGTGTAAAAGTGTCTGGATGAACTTCAGCAGCAAGTTCCCCCACACCAAAACAAGGGAAGAACTGATACCAATACATGCCAACAAACATATAGTTTTTGAGATACAGCCCAACAATGGGTTGACCTTAATTTTTCAGATTTTTTATCTGTGGGGACACTTAACAACCTAGCATTTTCAGCGCCTAATGAAAATGAAAAGACACTTCACCAACGCATTTTTGATGCCTGTCAAACCATTTGCAACAACACTGGGATCTTTGAAACAGTGCAAGATCTTTGATCAGACATGTCCATACATGCAGTGGTTCAGGTGTACAACGCCTTGAGCATTTGTTGTGAACTATGACTTGATAAACAATAAGAACTCTACAGTTATTAAATTGGGAATGTGTACTGTAACTGTATTATGTCAGTTGTAAGTAAAATATTACATAGTTAAGGTATATATTGTTGAATGTAATCTTTCAATTAAAGTCAAAAACTACACACTTCAGGACATACATGTTTATGTTTGTATAAAATTTTTTCTTTGTTTAAACACTTTAATATATTTAAGTCCAATACACTCAACCAGTTTTGATCACGTAACAATCATTGCAACTTTCTACCAGAATTCCTGGCACAAGTCATAAAGTGTATTTTCCTACTGCAGAGACTTCTAGCTTGACAAATCTTTTATTGCTAATCCCACACTTAGATACCTAATGCAAAAAGTGTAATCCAGCAACAAAAATTAAATCTGGCTCACAGTGCAACATTCTGGACTCATGCACAGATTGTCGTAACCCTGAATTCTGTTCTAGCAAAACTTGAATCTGTTTTGAAAAAACTTGTTGCTAAAGTACACTTCTTGTCCACATACAGTCTACTGAACACAACCCCAAAATTTTACACCATCACATCTGAACTTGTCCATCCACTACGAATACTTCATATATAGTGTGTTTACGGCAAACGGTCATAGCACATTTTGCATGCCTTGTTCCAACAGTTCATTTGTTACCCCTGTAAACCCTAAAACCAAACACAGCCTTCATACAGAAGCCACTTTCTGTTTGTTCTATCAACTGTTGCTGTTACAGAAGATACAAAATTTAAATCTATCATGATACATAATTTCTGGACTCCAGATTCTATCGCTTCCACCTTGAAAGTCTGTATGTCTACCATACTGTTATTTCTGATTGCGTAAATTATAGCTTACAGCAGAGAAGTGGACTCTCATGTCCGTACCAAATTTCGTGAAAAACGGTCCACTAGTTCAAAAGCACAAATACGGACAAGCACAAAGGTAACATCATAAACCTACTTTTCCTTCAAGAGTATGGAGAGCTGGCTAAAAAAGCATATGGAAGAGTGGAAGTTTAACCAATTATTCTTATACCTCACACATTTCCTTCATAAGAGTTTCACCTCTCATGAAACAAGGACATATTTTAAACAAGTACCCCATTACCAACTGCTGTACTCAGTCCAAAATGCGGAGTCCTTCGTTTGATACTAACATTCGCTCAGATAGTCAAACTACCACCTTTACAGAACTAGTAGGTCAATTACGGTGCTCACCAAAGCCTGCCAGTTATCCCTAACCCTAGTCACATTAATTCAATCCAACCCTCATTTTTCGCTCCTTGTCTCTTCCCATCGGATCCGTCAAAATTCCACGTCCCTCTAACATCATATTTGCAATGCCGATTTCCGCCACTACCTTGCAAGCCATCTCGAACCGCAAACGGACATCACAATATGCTGTGACGACAAAGGACGAACTCAATATCCCTACACGTACACGAACACCAGGTAAACACTATACCATCTCTCTTCCTACAATTATGACAGGTGATGAGTTCATACCTCCTTCCTCTTTTCCACACCAATTACACTCGAACCCTGTCCCGAATAGTATCGGATTCCTTGTACCACTTTGTTACCTACAAACATTCTGATCAGGCGCATTTTATACGGTAATAACAAACTTCGGCAGCACAACACGTAACTAACGTATTAAGACAACACACACCAACGTCCAGCCGCCACTAATAAATTAGCGTTATCTACCGAACAACGTGCATTTTTCTGACTGAATAACAGGAAACGCTAAGGATTGCGGTATCAACGCAGACCATACATGATATCGACGTCTAATGGCATAGTTCGTTACGGCATCGGTAGAGGCGCGGTTGACAACGTCCCCACTATAAATTGTGGATCAAGAAAGTCAGTGTTAATCCGTGGAAACGCACTCACTTGTACTGCCATCGATTGATGCGATGCATTTAGGACGTTGTCAAACCGCGCCTCTACCGGTGTTTCTGCGAACTATGCTGTCAGACGTCGATACCACAATCGACTGCCTTGCCCGTAATTCTGTCGAAAAAAAAAAGATTTTTTAAAATTTTGTTCCTCATTCACTGGATCCTTACAAGGGTTAAAACAACCCACAGATTGTAGAACTAATCCAGTGCATACAATATAAGTACAGTGTGTAGCCATATTAGTCCAAGTTATATAAAATACGAGTATATCACAAGAGGCACAACATAATTACAATGAAAAATGTGATATATGACAAGGCGAAGAAAGAAACAGTCACAAGTATAGATGCATTTATTTAGATATAATAGATAATCCAATCCAAATCAAACCAACATAAAAGAAAATTAAATGATATTTTAAAATTTGAAATTTAAAATCTAAAATTAAAATTTCAGTTAAAATTAGAACTAAAATTGGAATTAATTAAGATTTGAATGGTCAGTGGAATTAATTATCATTAGGATTTATTACATACCACATATATCATCTGATAAAGTACTCATCCAATGTATAAGAAAGAGTGTGTGGTTAAAAAATGCTTTAAAAGACTTTTAAATCTTTTAGGATAGTCAGAAACATTTTTAATATCTTGTAGAAGGTTAATAAAGACTTTAACACCTGAGTAATCAACATCTTTTTGATAAATAGCCAGGTTAACCTGGGATAAATGAAAATTACTACTGCTTCTGGCATGCATACTGTGATTTTCTGAATTTGTGATAAAATAATTTTTATTATTATTTCTAAATAAAACTAAAGAAAATAAATACTGTGATATAAGAGGTCAAAATTTTAATTCTTTTAAAAAAGTCCCTACAAGAATCCCTGCTCTTACACTCCACAAGGATGAGAGTTTAATCACTTCCGATACCTCATTACAGGACAACACCCACAACCATTAAAAATAAATTTGATGCCGAAATGAATATAGGCCTGTGACTGGTCGACTGCACTTGTGCCACCTGTAGTGAAGAATGCAAAATGCAAACTGCAGCGCCTCAAAAGATGTCGCTAAAAGATGCCAAGTTTCCTCCCCACCTGACCCACTTGCCACGGGGTGCTAGCAATGAAGCGTAGGTCCAAATTACAAATCGATACATAGCTTTTGATAGCTTGATTCGCTGCTAATCTACTTTCATTAGTCTGCTGCTCCCACCACCACCCACAGCCAGCATCAAAGCAATAAATATATGTGAACTTCGGATCTTCATTCTTTCAGGGATATTTCACTCTGTCGCTGGGTGCTTTGTTGCCCAACATTTTGAGACTGTGTGGTTGCCTCATGTTAGAGGGTCAGGTGTCCAGGAAGCACAGAAGTAAGGAAGTCTTGCCAGAAGTCTGGCTAAACTACTTGCCAGACAGTAATCACAGAGGAATATCCACCTTTACTTGCTTAAACTGCTTGTCACATGCGGTCGCTGGTATCATATCACATCGTGCCTACCATGTTTAAATTGTTTGCCACACAGCGATCACCAGGCTCATAGCCAGACCATGAATACAGTGGGTGCAATGGCTTCCTGTGCAGTTGCATATACATTCCATACACATGTTTAGGCTATATGTGTACAGTATAATACCCTATTACACATATACTGCGAATATATTTTATGTGTGCATAAGTACAGGAAATGCCTTTGTTAGGACCAAAGCGTCAACACTTCAGTTATATAATGCGCTTATAACAATGCAGAAAACATCTTGCATATATATTTTTTTTTTGAAAATGAGTTGTTTCCATCCACAGCTGTTCAACAGAGACAACACTTGAATGCTGCAGAGTGTCGCATGTTTTTTTAGAGGGCTGGCCAGTGTGTCTTTGGTATTTTGCAAGTACCTACAGAGTGCATCCAGGTTTATAGTGGGTGCATTGCGCCCACTTGCACCCCCTGGCTATGTCCCTGGTCATCACCACATATTTCCTCCAGTGAGCAACCTGCTTGTGTGTCACAGTCTTGCTTTGCCTTTCCTGTGACTCCTGGTTAGGCATGTGGTTCTTTTAACCACAAAAATTATGTACCCATATAGCTAATTTGTAATATTTCTGTAATAAAAGAAGCAAACCTGAAGTCAGTAAGAGTGCGTTGAAGGCATGGCTTAACATGTGGAGCTATATTAAAAAATGGAGGCTACTTTTATAGGTACCCAGGTTATTAGCACAATAAATTACAGGAAATACAGAATGTCCAAGGAGAAAGTCAGCAAGCTGAGGGACATGATTAATCAACTCATTTTGAATCATGGACGTTGTATTAACACATGCCCTGTTTGTGACAGAGAGTTGTGGGTGTTCCACATTCAAAAGGTTGAGTGTAAGGAAGGTGGGTCCCATGCTGGCGAGCTTGTAGAAGCTAAATTTAATTCTGAGGAAAAGGAACACAGTTCTTTCCACATTTTCATCAGAACATCCATGCTGACAAAATGAGGAGAATGACGTTACCAGGGCTGAACATACTACATGTATACATCTACATGTTACATAAAATTGCTTTATCTTTGGTGCTTTGCAAAGTATGTGGCATGCGGAATCTATATAGAGTGATTGACTCTTCATTGCATAGATGTGGTTTGTGGGGCTGTAAGAAAGCTGTAAACAAAAGAGGTGAAGAGTTTGTTTTCTAAAATTTTAATTCATACATTTCATGCTGTCTTTAATTCACTTTGTTTACATCACATTCACCAGTTTCTATTGTCAACATTGTAACTATAAGAATGATTATGATAAATAAATGACATTAAATAAAATCAGATAATATTAAACACAACAAAATTATAAGAGCTATTAGGCTCTAATATTTCTTTTATAAATCTTTATTGAGCCATCCTGGCTCAAGAATGTATGTCCCATGGATTTAAAACATGGTCAACGTTCCATTTATTAAATTAACTTCAACAGATTATTTTCTATGATCATTTTGAGTCCAGTAACTTTGTACTTTGAACACTCTGCACACTAAATTATATTGTTAAATAATGAGGAACAAATACAATATTAAAACTTCATAATCAATTTTACAAAATAACATTTTGGTTTAACCAAGGCTTTTCTTCACATTGGTCTGCATTTACAAATAGGCAGACGAAGTGGGTGAAAGTTTAGGATAAGTTGAAAGCACTGCAGATATATGAGCTGTGTCATTAGGCCTATGCATAGCAGTTATATAAATACTGCATTGTATCAAATTCCTTTGATACTTATGTTTGCGAACCCTAGACATGAACAACATCGAGAACAATATGATAAAAGAGAGAGATTAATATATTTTCATCTGTTAGAAGATCGTAAATGAACAGTTTAGGATAATAATTCATAGTAGGCCTATTATATACGTATAATGATAGAGTAGATGTGAAATCTTTTTAATGCCAAGGACCACTGCAGACCAAGAAAGAGATTGGTTCAAAACCAGTGTAGAGGACTGTTGGAAATTCAAGCTAAATATGAAGATTTTCTGTCACCTCAACTGTTATTTGGAAGGCATGCCATGATATAACTTTAACAGTAGTGACAACTGTGAAGAGTACTTGTGTGTAACATATAATAATAAGTCTGATACCGTTAATTTAAACATGCTAGTCAATAATTTGATTCTGATGAATGTACTATGCCATATGAGTCGAAGTTCTGTGCTGATAGGGGGTTGCAACTTTTCTTTTTCCATTGGTGCAACAGCCTGTAGTGGGCCAGGGCCTCCTCATTATTGAGACTTCATGATAACCAGGGTTGCAACTAAGATTTAAATATTTGGATTTGTTTGTCACGAACATAAAGCAAAATGTATCCTTATGCTTAATCACTGTGCCATAAGAAATGTATGGTAGGATGGAAGGATAAATCCACACACTCCAAACACAGCTCACACCTAGGGAAATAGTCATTAGAACATACTGGATCTGAGGCTCTGTGTATGTGTGTGTGTGTGTGTGTGTGTGTGTGTGTGTGTGTGTGT